>OZ038492.1:84099534-84124534 GCA_964036315.1 Acanthosepion esculentum | reverse complement strand
ATATATATATATAAATATATATGTGCGTGTGTGTGTGTGCGCGTGTGTATGTATGTGTGTGTATTGATTTACGCCGATTGAACAAATAACAGTGGTAAGTAAAATATATATTTTCTTTTTAGACCATGGTACATCCGTAATTTGCCTGAACGGATAGATTGCAAGTTTTTTTTTTCTCTTTTAGATATATGAAGATTTCTGACAATCTTTTTTAGTTGTTATATTATCAATTTAAAAAGAAAAAAATTTTTCCCCATCGTTATAACCATATCTATTCTTTGTTCAATGAATTCGCTTCATGAATGAAATTGGGGGGCGGGGGCAAAGACCACATAGGTATTAAAACTTAATCCTGATACAGCATTAAAGTTCAGGTCAACAAGCGATGATCGAACTCGTTACGCGTAGGTAACTGCCTCTGACGCAGGCCTGCTAGCTGCTACTCCACGATGAACCGGACAGGGAAACTGTTATGTTGTTAAGCCGTTAGCACGTCTGTTGAGACTGCGAATCGAAAGAACTGCCCCCCCAAAAGTTGACAGTCCCTGTAGAGTGATTTGAACTTGGGTGTTAGTTTGTCGGTACCTATAGCTTTTGTAATGGCAGTTGTTGCTGGTAACGGATTTTGAAGGGATTTTTTCCCCCCTTTCTTTTCAATCTTCGTAGCTGGAAAAAGATCGATTTGTTGTGCGTAAATAGGGAGGAGTAGTTTGCTATTTACATGCGATTGTGCATAGAAAGTGAATGAATGAATGAATGAATGAATGAATGAATGAAAGAGTGCCTGTAAGAGTGTAAGGGAGTGAGTAATTCTAGGAAGGGGATGACTGAGTAGGAGGTGGAGGAAGAAGAGAAAGAAGAAAGAGAGAAAAAAAAAGAGTGGTGACGACGGGGTCGTTGCCCAGCTAAATCGGTTGGATTAGACGTGATGCTTTTTTGATTGGCGATAAAAGGCAGTGGCGGCGAAGGGAGGAGTAGAGATTTCAGCCAAACAGATTCTTTGAATCATACATATTTGAACGTCCCAGATGAGTTTAAAGGAAATCAGTTAAAAAGAAAAGATGGAAGGGTTGAAGCAAGAAGAAAGAGCGGAGAGGCGAATGGCGACAGACAGATAATGAAACAGATAAAAAGAAAGAAAGAAATGAAGGAAGGAAGGAAAGAAGTAGGAGAGATGGAAGAGAGAAAGAGGGGGAGAGCGACGGAGAGAGATAGCAGAACGAAAGGAGGTGGGGTGTAGTGTGAGACCTATTGATGTCGGTAAATCTGGTAAACGTATAATGGCAAGAAAAATAGTCTACCCCATAAGTGAAGCCGTTACGTATTTCCGACCAGTGCGAGGTGCCCGATCTGATTGAACAACCGAATTCTCAGCTCGATCTTCTCAAAATCGGAGTAAAAATATTTTTTGGGGAAGTGTTACTTGTCTGACCCGAGTACTTTTCAGTACTCCTTCTTTTTTATTGTGTATATATATATATATATATATATATATATATATATATATATATATATATATATATATATATATATATATACCGGTTTGGAGCAATGCGGACGTCTAGCCACACTGAAGAGGTGTGATACAGCGAAACAGTCTGTCTGTGGATGACTATATATATATATATATATATATATATATATATATATATATATATATATAATATATTTTAATTGAAATTTTTTTTGGATTTTAATTGAAAAGTATATATATACATATATATATATATATATATATATATATACATATATATATATATACATATATATATATATATATATATATATATATATATATATATATATATATATATATAAAATTTAGAAGAAATGGTCCACGTCTGCTTTTTATAATATGTAAAATAGATAGGTCGCTCAATAAGACAAGAACAAACGAAAGGTTATTAATATAATCACTTTGAAAAACATTTATTAAATATAAATTATTAACCATATGACAGAAATGAAGCACGGAAAAGAAGGTTTTAATTCACACACACACACACACACACACACACACACACACACACACACACACACACACACACACATATATTATATTATATTACATATATACAGTGTAAGATATAAGAGAGTTGTCGGGACCAGAGAAGAAGTCCCTAATATTCGGGTTTGTCTTATATCCGGGTTTGGTCTATTATATATACATTAACACAGGCTCTAATTTGGGACCAGAGAGAATATCTCTTATATCCGGGTTTCTCTTATATTCGGGTCTCTTATATCCGGGTTACACTGTATATATAATTATTATATTATATTAGATTATATATATATATATATATATATATATATATATATATATATATATATATATATATGATAAAATATAATATAATAATAATATATATTTATATATATATATATATGTATATAAGAACCACCAAAGAAATGCGTTTAAAAATTTAAAAGAAACGAAGAATCATTCTTGACGCTTTTTTGTTTTAATTTCAAGCTATTAGATTAAATTTAATATTAACGAAATATTTTACTGTATTTCAAATCTAATTTAAATTGATTCGGAGGAATTTTTTTCTTGAAATCTCTAAAAATCATCTTTCAAAAAAATAAAATACTTTCTGAATCTTTATTAACTGAGTTAAAGTTTATTTTAACGATAGAACGTTTTTATTACTTTTTTATTTATTCATCATGTATGCTCATTTTTTAGCGAATGTGTGTAGGTAGCTATATATATGTGTGTGTGTGTGTGTGTGTGCGTGTGTATAATATAAATATATAATAATAATAGCTGGTCACTCGTATTCGAGGATACCCGTCTACTAGGGCGGCTAGCCATTCCCTATTGCAGACGCTCGTTCAGGCTCATTTGTGTTGGTTCAACACCCAAAAAGCCTACCTGTGGTTTATACTGCAACTATTCTGAGCAGACCTTAGTTACGGTTTCTTGGAGAAGGTTTTCCTGAAGAAGGCCAGCACGCTGACTTCGTGCTATCGACGGTCCCCAAGTGCCCTGGCTATCCAATTTCAAAAGGCTTGGGTCACTTTACAAAGGTGCCACACGCTGGGATTGACCCATCTAGACCAATAACATCAGGAAGTCTCCTTCCTGATATAGATATATATATATATATATATAAAAGTGAACATTATATTTACACACGCTCTATCTCTGATATTGAGCACTTTATCCCATAAATATAGCACACTTTAAGACTATATTTCTTCATACATATATATATATATATATATATATATATATATATATATATATATATATATATATATATATATATATAGAGAGAGAGAGAGAGAGAGAGAGAGAGATAGATAGAGAGAGATTATTCAAACAAACACGCTGGAATGAAGATATGCTGACTAAATACACACATGCACGCATAACACACACACACACACACACACACACACACACACACACACACACACACACACACACACACATACATATATATATATCATAAGAAATTAATTAAATCCGACAAATATTTAATATATTTTCTGTTTCTACGTTATTTTTTATGGATACATTTTGACTTATTTAATTAAATAGTCTGTTCTTTAATTAAACAGTATTAATTACATTTAACGGTCTGAATGTAGAATATCGTAAAATGTATACGTCCACCCGCAGGAATCGAACCTGCACATATGTCTAAGGAAGGTTTATGAAATTCAAATTTATTAAATTGAACTGATTTAAAATTTATTTTAATGACAAAAATGTTATATCTCTCAGTACAAGTAAAGACTTAAAATATTAGAAGCTTTCCTGATGCAGAATGAACAAGCTACGTTGAAATGATATAAAACATCTTTTACCATACGAGAGTAGTATTTCAAAACATGTATAACACATTTTAAATCTATGTAAAAATAATATGTATATTTGGCGCACTCTTTTCTATTAGGGTGTAGTTCCATGTGACTGTTTTACACATGATTATTTGCTCGCTGCCCCACGCAGCAAAATGCGACACAAGGCCGAGTTTAAAGTGGGGTATCCGAGCCCGTAGGCTCGGGCAAAAATTCCCTATAGACCACGTAAAAACGGAGTCAGTTTCCCGAGACTAATCTCTGCCCTTCGACAGAGCCTCGTCTGGGGACTACCCTCTGACATAAGCCAGGTAAGTATGATTTTAATATTTTACACATAACTTATATATAAACTAAACCACCTACATTAAATAAAATAGCATTCACCACCGCTGACGGCATCTTGAAGTTTGCATAAAATAATTAATATAAGTAAAAAAGAAAATACAAAAATAACAAAAAAAAAACAAAAAACAAACAAAAAACCCCCCAAACAAACAAGAAATACAAACAACGTATAATATTTTATACATTCTGTCTCTTGCAGCTTCGTTGAATTTAACTGTTACACATAACGCCACTTTGGGCTGATTCAAACCTTTCAGCTGTCTATAAAATGCCATGAAGTCGTCAACAGGATCTTGCCTACTACACATACACTACATGATTCTTGATAATGACTGAGCTAAAGTACTTGAACAAAAACTACATAACAACCATGAAATTAGAGAAATACAATAAAAATTAAACAGTATTAAAATTAAATTAAATTTAATAAAACTTGTTTGTATGAATACTTACTGCTTCTAAGTATACCTTCTGACTGCAATAAAAAAAAAAAACGAACTAAACTTCATCCTCAGCGACAAAAATAATTAAAAGAAAAAAACTAAGAACCCCAACCAGCCTTCTCAAGACGCAAGTGAACAAACTAATCACGGCTAACAACGCGGAGATCGGGTCCCTCAAAGTCCGCAAAATTATGGGTGAGTCTTATCCAGGTTATACGGGAACGTAAAACACACACATCTAAGTAATATTTCCTTTTTTATTTTTTTTAAAAGTAAGTAATGTTAAAATACTTTTACATGTAGAGGAAAACAAAAAATCAGATTCATAGAATACAGGGCCGGTGCGTACTACCCCTGACCGTAGGTGAGGCAAACTTGATTGAGGGCCCCGGGCAGTGCTTTGTCACCCTCGCTTTCTTATTAACATTTGCTTTTTTTCTACTTATATTTAGATACGTTACAAATTAAACTAAGTACAACTGACTATTAAAAACGAAAGATTTTGGCGGATTTTGACCTGGTCATTTTTTTTTTGTGATTGTCTAAATCAATGAATTTGTTTTGTTAAGTCTTGAAAAAGCATTATACAGAATTCACTATTATTTATCGATAATATTGAACGTGTGAAAATTATTCAAGTTTTGAACAAGAAAAATATCAAGTTAAAAATTGCTGCAAAACATTGTTGGCTTAAGATGGAATAAACTATTATGACATGTCTTTAATTAGTATTTATTTAAAATGGAATGATCTCTTATGACATGTCTTTAATTAGTATTATTTAAGATGGAATGATCTCTTATGACGTGTCTTTAATTAGTATTTATTTAAGATGGAATGATCTCTTATAACATGTCTTTAATTAGTATTTATTTAAGATGAAATGATCTCTTATGACGTGTCTTTAATTAGTATTTATTTAAGATGAAATGATCTATTATGAGATGTCTTTAATTAGTATTTATTTAAGACGGAATGATCTTTTTGACATGTCTTTAATTAATATTTAAGATGGAATGATTTCTTATGACATGTTTTTAATTAGTATTTATTTAAGATGAAATGACCTATTATCACGTCTCTGATTTGTATTTATATACATTGTATTCATTTTTAATTTTTCTAGTTGAATATATATAGTTGCATATGATCCATTATTGTACATAATTAGGTTACAATAAAATTTGTATTTTATATAAATACTACCTTATGAATATGGCGATGCAGTAGAGTGGGTGGCGTATCATAGATAAGGGGGATTGTGTCATATTTGGTGGAGGAGGCAGGAGTCTATTACTCAGGCCTATCATAAATTTAAAAATCTGTTTCATACTTGAACATAATATTCAGAGCACGAAACAGACTGTCGCTGCTTGGTGTTGATTTTAGTGTCGACTTTCATATTTACATAAGCTGTGACATTAAGCACTTTTACCCATAAAAACAGAATACATAAGAACTATATTTATTTATCATATAATATCACACACACACACACACACACACACACACACACACACACACACACACACACACACACACACATATATATATATATTTACAGCAAAAAACAAAACAAAAATTACCTCAACATAGAGATAGTCTATTTCAAGCCGTTCTGTACACGGCTATCACCAGCCTCTAAGTGTCTGTATCGGAGCGTTGTTTTAAATTTATTTTCAATGTTTATCCTCCTATGGTAGTCGCTTTGTTAATGAGAGTGGGTTTGTGTTAGCGATGGGTGTGGCGTAAGGTATCTTATCCCGGGGAAGCGGTCTGGTGTTGGAGTTTGTTTATGACTAGGACTGTAGTACGAAAACTATTTACTGTGAATCCCAGAAAAACTCTCCGTGGCTTTTATAAGAAACACCACATAGTAGGAACTGATATTAAACATAAAAAACAACAAGTCCTGGCCATAAATAAACTCCATTACCATTACTCATTAACAAGGCATCTACCAGTGGAGAACCGCTAAAAATAAATTTAAAACAATGCTCTGAGACAGACACTTAGGGGCTGATGATAGCCGTGTACAGAACGGCTTGAAATAGACTATCTCTATGTTGAGGTAATTTTTTTTTGCTGTAAAAATACATATGCTTTGTTAAAACAAAAACATCGAACTCTCTGTGGATCAGTTTTAATAATTAATATTACTAAGATCCACACGGATCGATTACCTGTACTATATATATATATATATATATATATATATATATATATATATATATATATATATATATGCGTTCAACATAAACTTGAGGTAAGGTACGGTGCTGCATATATAGATGCGTTTGGTGTAATGCCTTTCTGCTCGGAATGAGTAATCGGACAGTCCAAAACGAAGATCTGAATTTAGTATTTGCACTTGCATTTGAACAGGTTAACTTAGATCACGCTTGCAAATACAAAACATGAGAATACACAGGCACACACATACACACACATACACACACACATACACGCACAAATACACACACACATACACGCACACATACACACACACATACACGCACACATACACACACATACACACATACATACACGCACACATACACACACACATACACGAACACATACACGCAGACATACACGCACACATACACACACATACACACATACACACATACAGGAACACATACACACACATACACACACACATACACGCACATATACATGCACGTATACACACACATACACGCACGCATACACGCACACATACACACACACATATAGTACAAATGCCACGTAAGGAATTGTGTTCCTGATCAAACCAAACTCACAAATAATTACATAGGTCACACAACTACACGCCTGTCCAGGCGACTTACTTTACACCAATCCGACCACAGCTCCATGAGGACTCATTTAATCACACAAACACACAGACACCTACGAGACTCCATCCGAAATATACTAGCAAAAGATACAAGCATAATAACTTTATCCGCATGTAAAAAAAAGATTAAAAATAATGGAGGCTCTAATAATAATAATAAAGAAAAAGTCAACACTTAATAATATTAACTACGAACACGGCCACAGTGTGCTGACGGTGTTTGGAAAATAAAACATCCCTATAACACTAGATGCATACATACAACCCATACATTTACTTAAAAAGTAGAAATAAAATCATCTTTGATAATGGCTAGACGTATAGCCGAAAGCGCTCGGAATTACAGAACGTTTGAACAGTTTCTAAAAACATTGTGACTAGAAAAAAAAACACTTGTTCGAACACAAGAAAAATTACATAAAAAGCTTAATCGCAGTACCTTGTCTGTCGTCTTTAATGATACACACACACACACACACACACACACACACACATATATATATATATATATATATATATATATATATATATATATGAATTGGGATCAAATATGAATCAGAATCTGACAGAATGATAAAATAAATGATGAAATATGGAGGAAAAATTTCTCAAACTCTGACAAACCTTTAATAAAAAAGAAACATGTTAGATTGATAAACGTTTCCTATTAGTTGTTTATCACACCATCCGGTCGGATTCCGATCCATATTTCACTCGCATCTGATCTTTAACTGATATATATATATATATATATATATATATATATATATATATATATATATATATTAACTTAGCATGACAAGAGTCAAGCCATTGCTTAGATATTTTTTTTAAGTGCTTAATACACAATCAAGAAAAATTGAATATTGTAGCACTGGTAATAAAATATAAGATTAGAAAAAAATCCACACGCAACGCACTACCCGGGTTTCGACCTTAAAGATTAACCATCCACATGTAACTGCCCTGACGAGACCGAAAGGTTGAAACCCGGGTAGTGCGCTGCACGTGGATTTTTCCTAATCTTATAATATATACATATATATATATATATATATATATATATATATATATATATATAAAGTTAAGATCAAATGCAGGTCAAATATGGATTGGAATACGACAGGATGATGAGATAAAGAACAAATAAGAAACGTTTATCAAGTTAACATGTTTCCCTTTTATTAAAGCTTAGAAATTAAGAGAAAACAGACATGTGCGTGGGTGTGTCCTGACGAATGCGTTTAGGCATGTAGTAGACGGTTACCGCTGGGTTTGGACTTCAATATACACTTTCATTTTCTCTCTCTCTCACACACACACACACACACACACACACACACACACACACACACACACACACACAGAGAGAGAGAGAGAGACACACACACACACAGACACACACACACACACACACACACACACACATGTGATTCAATGAAGTATATTCAATGAAGTCTATACAGAGAATGAAAGTATCATATATAGAAACACATATATATGTAGATAATAGATTAATGGATATATTTATAAAAGATGTATACTTATATATGGACGTATGTATTTGCATACATATGAAGTTTATAATATCCATACATATATAACAGATGCGCCTCATACATACATATGTACATACATACATATATATATATATATATATATATCCGCTACCTTGGTTTCAACCTTACCGTACCTTATGTTATTTTTTATTTTTTCACACGTGTATTTACCCCTTTTCCCATTGTTTCCCGGTATGATTAAATTCTGAATATTAACCTTTTATGTATATATATATATATATATATATATATATATATATATATATATATATATATATATATATATGAGATAACGATATATAAATTTTTGTATATCGAGAAAAAATATTAGATGAAAAATGCATGACGAAGTGGAAAAAAGTTTTTGTGCGACGCGTTTCGTTCTTTCGGACTAAATTTGTTACGTAGGTATATGTATATTTATTAATACACACACACACACACACACACACACACACACACACACACACACACACACACACACACACACACACATATATATATATATATATATATATATATATATATCTGTGTTTGATTATAAAAAAGTTATTAAGTTATTGGTCAGAATTGAATTAGACCAGAATAAAAAGTGCTCAATACACGTACAAATAAAATAAAATTAAAATTAATATTTAACATGCAGGGCTTTTAAATTTGAAAAAATTAGATCAGCCGATCACACTACCTTGGTTTTACATACAGTCACTCCGATACAAGTTCAATACCCTTGCTTTTCTCCTCCCCTTTTATTACGATTCGCGTTAATCGTTTATTCATTTATTTTTAAATAATAAGGTGTTAGGAAATTATTTAGCCCGGATCACCTGAAGATACCAAAAAGTTGAAACCAAGGGAGCCTGATCTGTTGATCTCCTAATTTTTTCAAGTATATATATATATATATATATATATATATATATATATATATATATATATATATATGATTATTAGTATAATTATTAGAAAAACGATGTTAAAACAAGATTACAAAAATGATGAGCCTTTTTACTAGGTTAAATGTTGTTTATAATTTGGTAGTAGGGCCAATGATCGGTGTTCACACTCTCGCAAAAGACAGAAGTTCAAATGCTGATTTTCTAGGTACTTGTAACTTGGAAAAGAAAGTCACCACAATTTAGGCACCCCATTTTATACCTATTTCGTTTAGTTTTTCTCCCCTTCTTTTTTCAGCCTATCGTCACAGAAAAAGAATTATATATATATATGTGTGTGTGTGTGTGTGTGTGTGTGTGTGTATGTATGCGTGTGTGCGTGTGTGAAGATTGAAGTCAACACTCAGAGGCGTCAGGCTATTTCATGCTAGACGCAATCATCAGGCCCCCTGCGTCTAGAATGAAACAGCCTGTCGCCTCTTAGTGTTGACTTCAATGTTCACTTTTATATTTACATACGCTCTATCTCTGATATTGAGCACTTTATCCCATAAATATAGCACATCTTAAAACTATATTTATTCTCTCTCTCTCTCTCTGTCAGACAGACACACACACACACACACACACACACACACACACACACACACACACACACACACACACACACATATATATATATATATATATATGTATAATATAAAAGGCTCAAACCTACAAATTTGTAGGTTTGATGAATTGGATCGTGATTACGATTCCAATGTAATAAATTATAACCATGGAATCGTAGATTTTGAACCTTTTATATTCTTACTCTGTCCTGGACATCGAGTTTTACCTAGATTCTATCTTCTTGGGAATATATATATATATATATATATATATATATATATATATATATATATATATATATATATACTGACCACTAATATTATCTATCTATCTATATGTATATATGTATGTATGTATTTCGCTCTTCTTCACCCTACTACTGCATTTTGTTAAGTAAGTACCCGTGTTTATTCACGTATAAACACAATTTGAGGTATAAAGTAACACTTTTTTCTTTTTTTTTTAAACCGGTATCAATTGTATCCCCGAATAGTGAAAGGCATCGTAAAGTTGGCGATCATAAGCGTAGATACACGTGTGTCGGCCGAGACCGGCACTGTCCACACGTGTCTCTGTGAAGGTTTCCGACTCTGAGAGAGCGTTATGATGCGGGCAAGAGAGCTTACACACGACAACAACAACAATGATGGTGACGATGATGATGATGGTAATAGTCATAATCATCATAATACTGATAATCATAATAATTAGTGATATCATTGCGTCTCCTTCTTCCTTCATACAACCCAAAATCACTCCCACGAACTCTGAAACTAATACAGCGATAGAATGCGTAAAGAAATATGGCCGATTTTTTTTTTATTTATTATTTAATTTAAAACAATTTTTTTGTTCGATCCATTGCAGATAATGGAGATATTCAGTTATTTATTTGAATTAAATTTAGAGAGTTAAAAGCTATTTTTAATTGTTTTTATTCTTGTTTAATTCTGTGTCATTTCTGTTTTTTTTTTTTTTTTTTTTTCTGTCTTTCTTTTTCTGCTGGAGGGAAAGGGATAATTTCGTATGGAGATGCAGTCGTTTTTCGTTACCACCGGACTATTTTCTTACCCCGGCGTACAACGGTGGAAGTGAAAAGGCGATGAGTGATCAAGACCGAAGGGAATTGAATCCAGACTCCGCCCAACAATCAGAAAATTTATTATTAGAAAAATTGGCGGCTGATGAGCAGATATTTCTTCATGAAGATTAGAATCAGTAATAAATGAAAATTGACTTGGAAAATAATTAACTTTATTTGATTTGTTTCTTTCCTAGTGATTTTTTCTTTCTTTTTTTTTTCTTTTTTAGAATTTGTTTTCATTTCTCTTTTTATTCTGTTCCAGTTTTAATGTTTTCTTCCTTGTTTTTTTCGTAATGTCTTTCTTCTTTTTTTTCTTTCTTCATTTAAATCTTTGTAGGGAACCAGCTTTTTATAACGTTTTATTTGATCTTTTCCCCACTTCTTTTTTCTTACTCAAATCTGTCTTTATGAGGTTTTCTTTTTTCTTTTATTTGCTTCGTTATGTCATTTTTTTAGTCTTTCTTTCTTTATCCCATGATAATCTAACGCCTTCTTCGTTTTTCATTCTTTTTTGATATTTTTTTCTCTCTATTTTTGAAAATTGTTTTTATAAAATTTTCTTTCTTTTTCAATTCTTTGTATAACGTTTTCTTTCTTTCTTTTTCAATTCTTTGTATAACGTTTTCTTACTTTCTTTTTCAATTCTTTGGATAACGTTTTCCTTCGTTCTTTTTCTATTATTTGCATAACGTTTTGTTTCTTTCTTTTTCAATTCTTTGTATAACGTTTTGTTTCATTTTCGATCTTTGCATAACATTTTCATTCTTTCTTTTTCAATTTTTCGGATAGCGTTTCCTTTATTTCTTTTTCAATTATTTGTATAACGTTTTCTTTCTTTATTTTTCAATACATTGGATAAAGTTTTCTTTCTTTCTTTTTCAATTCTTTGTATAACGTTTTGTTTCTTTTTCGATCTTTGCATTACGTTTTCTTTCTTTCTTTTTCAAGTATTTGTGTAACGTTTTCTTTTTCAATTCTTTGTATAACATTTTCTTTCTTTTTTTTCTATTCTTTATATAACGCTTTCTTTCTTCATTTTTAATTTTTTGTATAACGTTTTCTTTCATTCTTTTTCAATTCTTTGTATAACGTTTTCTTTCTTTCTTTTTCATTTCTTTGTATAACGTTATCTTTCTTTCTTTTTCAATTCTTTGTATAACGTTTTGTTTCTTTTTCGATGTTTGCATTCTTTCTTTTTTAATTCTTTGCATAATGTTTTCTTTTTTTTTCAATTCTTTGTATAACGTATTCTTTCTTTCTTTTTTAATTCTTTGGATAATGTTTTCTTTCTTTCTTTTTAAATTATTTGCATAAGGATTTCTTTTTTTCTTTTTCAATTCTTTGTATAACGTTTCTTTTTTTCTTTTTCAATTATTTGCATAACGTTTTCTTTCTTTCTATTTCAATTCTTTGTATAACGTTTTCTTTCTTTCTTTTTCTATTCTTTGTGTAACATTTTCTTTCTTTCTTTTTCAATTCTTTGTATAAGGTTTTCTTTCTTTCATTTTCAATTATTTGGATAACGTTTCGTTTCTTTCTTTATCAATTCTTTGTATAACGTTTTGTTTCTTTTTCGATCTTTGCATAACGTTTTCGTTCTTTCTTTTTCTATTCTTTGCATAACGTTTTCTTTCTTTCTTTTTCAAATCTTTGGATAACGTCTTCTTTCGTTCTGTTTCAATTCTTTGTATAAGGTTTTCTGTCTTTCTTTTTCAATACTTTGTATAACGTTACCTTTCTTTATTTTTCAATTCTTTGTATAAAATTTTCTTTCTTTCTTTTTCTATCGTTGTATAATGTTCACTTTCCTTATTTTTCTATGCTTTGTTTTCTTTCTTTCTTTTTCAATTCATTGTATAAAGTTTTGTTTGTTTCTTTTTCAATTCTTCGTATAATGTTTTCCGTCTTTCTTTTTCTATTCTTTGTATAACGTTTTCTTTCTTTTTTTATCACTTCTTTGTATAACGTTTTCTTTCTTTTTTATTTCAATTCTTTGTATAACGTTTTCTTTCTTTCTTTTTCAATTTTTGTATAACGTTTTCTTTCTTTCTTTTTCTATCCTTTGTATAATGTTTTCTTTCTTTCTTTTTCAATTCATTGTATAAAGTTTTCTTTCTTTTTCAATTCTCTGTATAATGTTTTCTTTCTTTCTTTTTCTATCCTTTGTATAATGTTTTCTTTTTTTCTTTTTCACTTCATTGTATAAAGGTTTCTTTCTTTCTTTTTCAATTCTTTGTACAACGTTTTCTTTCTTTTTTTCAATTCTTTGTATAACGTTTTCTTTCTTTCTTTTTCTATCCTTTGTATAATGTTTTCTTTTTTTCTTTTTCACTTCATTGTATAAAGGTTTCTTTCTTTCTTTTTCAATTCTTTGTATAACGTTTTCTTTCTTTTTTTCAATTCTTTGTATAACGTTTTCTTTCTTTCTTTTTCTATCCTTTGTATAATGTTTTCTTTCTTTCTTTTTCACTTCATTGTATAAAGGTTTCTTTCTTTTTTTCTATCCTTTGTATAATGTTTTCTTTCTTTCTTTTTCAATTCTTTGTATAACGTTTTCTTTCTTTCTTTTTCAATTCTTTGTATAACGTTTTCTTTCTTTCTTTTTCTATCCTTTGTATAAAGTTTTTCTTTCTTTTTCTATTCTTTGTATAACGTTTTCTTTCTTTCTTTTTCAATTCTCTGTATAATGTTTTCTTTCTTTCTTTTTCTATCCTTTGTATAACGTTTTCTCTCTTTCTTTTTCAATTATTTGCATAACGTTTTCTTTCTTTCTTTTTCTATTCTTTGTATAACGTTTCTTCTTTCTTTTTCAATTCTTTGTATAACGATTTCTTTCTTTCTTTTTCTATCCTTTGTATAACGTTTTCTTTCTTTTTTATTTCAATTCTTTGTATAACGTTTTCTTTCTTTCTTTTTCAATTCTTTGCATAACGTTTTCTTTCTTTCTTTTTCTATCCTTTGTATAATGTTTTCTTTCTTTTTCAATTCTTTGTATAACGTTTTCTTTCTTTCTTTTTCAATTCTCTGTATAATGTTTTCTCTCTTTCTTTTTCAATTATTTGCATAACGTTTTCTTTCTTTCTTTTTCAATTCTTTGTATAACGTTTTCTTTCTTTCTTTTTCTATTCTTTGTATAAGGTTTTCTTTCTTTTTCTATCCTTTGTGTAACGTTTTCTTTCATTCTTTTTCAATTCTTTGTATAACGTTTTCTTTCTATCTTTTTCAATTCTTTGGATAACGTTTTCTTTCTTTCTTTTTCAATTCTTTGTATAACGTTTTCTTTCTATCTTTTTCAATTCTTTGTATAACGTTTTGTTTCTTTTTCTATCTTTGCATAACGTTGTCTTTCTTTCATTTTAAATTCTTTTATAACGTTTTCTTTCTTTCATTTTCTATTCTTTGTATAAAGTTTTCTTTCATTCTTTTTCAATTCTTTGTATAACGCTTTCTTTCTTTTTCTATTCCTGGTATAACGTTTCTTTCTTTCTTTTTCAATACTTATAACGTATAAAATTTTGTTTCTTTTTCGATCTTTGTATAACGTTTTTTTCCTTTCTTTTTCAATTCTTTTCGTAACGTTTTCTTTCATTCTTTTTCAATTCTTTGTATAACGTTTTCTTTCTTTCTTTTTCTATTCCTTGTATAACGTTTTCTTTCTTTTTCAATTCTTTGTATAACGTTTTCTTTCATTCTTTTTCAATTCTTTGTATAACGTTTTCCTTCTTTCTTTTTCAATTCTTTGTATGACGTTTTGTTTCTTTTTTGGTCTTTGCATAACGCTGTCTTTCTTTCTTTTTTAATTCTTTGCATAAAGTTTTCTTTCTTTTTCAATTCGTTGTATAACGTTTTCTTTCTTTCTTTTTCAATTCTCTGTATAATGTTTTCTTTCTTTCTTTTTCTATCCTTTGTATAACGTTTTCTCTCTTTCTTTTTCAATTATTTGCATAACGTTTTCTTTCTTTTTCTATTCTTTGTATAACGTTTTTTCTTTCTTTTTCTATCCTTTGTATAATGTTTTCTTTTTTTCTTTTTCACTTCATTGTATAAAGGTTTCTTTCTTTCTTTTTCAAGTCTTTGTGTAACGTTTTCTTTCTTTCTTTTTCAATTCTTTGCACAACGTTTTCTTTCTTTCTTTTTTAATTCTTTGTATAACGTATTGTTTCTTTTTCGATCTTTGCATAACGCTGTCTTTCTTTCTTTTTTAATTCTTTGCATAAAGTTTTCTTTCATTTTAAATTCTTTTATAACGTTTTCTTTCTTTCATTTTCTATTCTTTGTATAACGTTTTCTTTTATTCTTTTTCAATTCTTTGTATGACGCTTTCTTTCTTTTTCTTTTCCTTGTATAACGTTTCTTTCTTTCATTTTCAATACTTATAACGTATAAAATTTTGTTTCTTTTTCGATCTTTGTATAAGGTTTTCTTTCTTTCTTTTTCAATTCTTTGTATAACGTTTTCTTTCTTTTTCTATTCCTTGTATAACGTTTTCTTTCTTTCCTTTTCAATACTTTGTATAACGTTTTCTTTCTTTCTTTTTGAATTCTTTGTATAACCTTTTCTTTCTTTCTTTTGAATTGTTTGTATAACGTTTTCTTTCTTTCATTTTCTATACTTTGTATGACGTTTTCTTTCTTTTTCCATTCTTTGTATAACGTCTTCTTTCTTTCTTTTTCAATTCGTTGGATAACGTTTTGTTTCTTTCATTTTCCATTCTTTGTATAAACTTTTGTTTCTTTTTCGATCTTTGCATAACGTTTTCTTTCTTTCTTTTTGAATTCTTTGTATAACCTTTTCTTTCTTTCTTTTGAATTGTTTGTATAACGTTTTCTTTCTTTCATTTTCTATACTTTGTATGACGTTTTCTTTCTTTTTCCATTCTTTGTATAACGTCTTCTTTCTTTCTTTTTCAATTCGTTGGATAACGTTTTGTTTCTTTCATTTTCCATTCTTTGTATAAACTTTTGTTTCTTTTTCGATCTTTGCATAACGTTTTCTTTCTTCCTTTTTCTATTCTTTGCATAACGTTGACTTTGTTTCTTTTTCAATTCTTTGGATAACAGTTTCTTTTTTTTTTTTACAATTCTTTGTATAACGTTTTCTTTCTTTCTTTCTTTTTCAATTCTTTGTATTAAGTTTTCTTTGTTTCTTTTTTAATTCTTTGTATAAGGTTTTCTTTCTTTCTTTATCAGTACTTTGAAATACGTTTTCTTTCTTTCTTTTTCAATTCCTTGTATAACTTTTTTTTTCGATCTTTGCGTAACGTTTTCTTTCTCTTCTAGTCTTTGCATAACGTTTTCTTTCTTTTTCAATTCTTTGGATAACGTTTTCTTTCTTTCTTTATTTTTCAATTCTTTGTATAACGTTTTCTTTCTTTTTCAATTCTTTGCATAACTTTTTCTTTCTTTCCTTTTCAATTCTTTGTATAACGTTTTCTTTCTTTTTTTTCAATTCTTTGTATAACGTTTTCTTTCTTTCTTTATTGATTCTTTGATGTTTTTTCTTTCTTTTTCGATTCTTGGTATAACGATTTCGTACTTTCATTTTCAATTGTTTCTTTTTCTTTTCTTTCTCCTTTATTCTCAAATTTGCTTCTTGAAAAATTTCTCTCTTTCTTTCTTAGATATTTTTCAAATGCATTTTTTTCTCTCTTTTTTAAATATTGATCTAATGATTTCTTACATGTTTTCTTTTTCTTTCCCTGTCTCTTTCTTTCTGTATTTTTTCTTGGATTTTGTATAATCCTGTCTTTCTTTCATTCTTGGATCATTCTATAATGATTTCTTTCTTTCTTTCTTCTTTTCTTTCTTCCTTTCTTTCTTTCTTTCTTTCTTTCTTTCTTTCTTTCTTTCTTTCTTTCTTTCTTAGATCGTTTTATAGCGCTTTTTCTTCTCTTTTCTTTCTTAATTCTACGTATCATGGTTTCTTTCTTTCTGTCTCTTTTTCTTTCTTTCTTTCCTTCTTTCTTTCATTCTTGGATCTTTGTATAATTCTTTCTTTCTTTCTTTCTTTCTTTCTTTCTTTCTTTCTTTCTTGTATTTTGTATAATGCTTTCTTTCTTTCATTCTTGGATCTTTGTATATTGCTTTCTTACTTTTTTCTTTCTTTTTTCCTTAGATCGTTTTTAACGCCTTTTCTTCTCTTTTCTTTCTTATTTCTACGTATTATGGTTTGTTTATTTCTCTGTTTCCTTCTTTCTTTCTTTCTTTCTTTCTTTCTTTCTTTCTCTCTTTCTTGGATTTTGTATAATGCCTTTCTTTCTTTCATTCTTGTATTTTGTATAATGCTTTCCTTCTTTCATTCTTGGATCTTTGTATATTGCTTTCTTACTTTTTTCTTTCTTTCTTTCTTAGATCGTTTTATAACGCTTTTTCTTCTCTTTTCTTTCTTAATTCTACATATTATGGTTTCTTTCTTTCTTTCTCTGTTTCTTTCTTTCATTCTTCTTTTCTTTCTTGGATCTTAGTATAATTCTTTCTTTCTTACTTTTTTTTCTTTCTTCCTTTCTTCCTTGGATTTTGTATAATCCTTTCTTTCATTCTTTCTTTCATTCTTGGATCTTTGTATAACGCTTTTTCTTCTCTTTTCTTTCTTAACTCTACGTATTATGGTTTCTTTCTTTCTGTTTCTTTCTTTCTTTCTTTCTTTGATCTTTGTATAATGCTTTCTTTCTTACTTTTTTCTTTCTTAGATCGTTTTATAACGCTTTATCTTCTCTTTTCTTTCTTAATTCTACGTATTATGGTTTCTTTCTTTCTCTGTTTCTTTCTTTCTTTCTTTCTTTCTTGTATAATGCATTCTTTCTTTCGTTCTTTCTTTCATTCTTGTTTTTTTGTATAATCCTTTCTTTCTTTTTTCTTTCTTTCTTAGATCATTTTATAACGCTTTTTCTTTCACTTTTCTTTCTTAACTCTACGTATCATGTTTCGCTTTCTTTCTTTCTTTGATTTTGTATAATGGTTTCTTTCTTTCATTCTTTCTGTCATACTTGGGACTTTGTATAATGCTTTCTTTCTTTCTTACTTTTTTCGTTCTTTTTTCCTTTGATCGTTTTATAACGCCTTTTCTTCTCTTTTCTTGCTTAACTCTACGTATTATGGTTTCTTTCTTTCTTTCTTTCTTTCTTTGATCTTTGTATAATACTTTCTTTCATTCATTCTTTCTTTCCTTCTTGGATCTTTGTATAATGCTTTCTTTCTTACTTTTTTCTTTCTTTCTTTCGTTCTTTCTTGGATTTTGTATAATGCTTTCTTTCTTTCTTACTTTTTTCTTTCTTTTTTTCTTTCTTAGATCGTTTTATAACTCTTTTTCTTCTCTCTTCTTTCTTAACTCTACTTATTATGGTTTCCTTCTTTCTCTGTTTCTTTCTGTCTTCCTTTCTTTCTTTCTTTCTTTCTTTCTTTCTTGTATAATCCTTTCTTTCTTTCTTTCTTTCTTTCTTAGATCATTTTATAACGCTTTTGTCATTTTTCTTTACTCTACGTATATTTCTTTCTTTCTTCTTTCTTTCTTTCTTTCTTTCTTTCTTTCTTTCTTTCTTCTTTCTTTCTTTCTTTCTTTCTTCTTTCTTTCTTTCTTTCTTTCTTTCTTCTTTCTTTCTTTCTTTCTTTCTTTCTTTCTTTCTTTCTTTCTTTCTTTCTTTCTTTCTTTCTTTCTTTACCCAGCCCTATGAATAAGATAGCATTCTATTATTCTTACTTCTCTGACCCGTTCAATAAGTGCCATTCTTTTCTTCATTGGTAGTTATTAAAATGTGACCATTTCCGAAATGATTCCAATCTCAACAGGTGTGCAATGGATGCACGAAACACACACATATAAGGGAACTGTTTAATAAACATTGCAAGGTACGTTTTTGTCTCAATTTTCGAGAAAGTGAATTTTGACATATTGGGTGAGTTAAAACGAAAGAAAAAAGATGAGAGAAATATTGCAGATATTGCAGTGTAAATTCAAAAACAGGAGCAAGTAGAATGAAAAGAAAAGGGAAGCAGTTATATATATATGTGTGTGTGTATATATATATATCTATCTATCTATGTGTGTGTGTATATATATATATATATATATATATATATATATATATATATATATATATATATATATATATATATATATATATATATGGCTGGTGACACTGGATATCTATCTATCTATCTATCTATCTATCTCAGTCTCTACATGATCTATCTATCTATCTATCTATCTATCTATCTATCTATCTATCTATCTATCTATCTCAGTCACTACATTGTCTGTTTGCCTATCTATCTATCTATCTCAGTCACTACATTGTCTGTTTGCCTGTCTATCTATCTATCTATCTATCTATCTATCTATCTATCTATCTATCTATCTATCTATCTATCTATAAAGATACATATCTACACGCTCATACACACATACACACATAAATAAATACGCACACACATATATGTGTATGTGCAACGGCTTGAAATGTTCTCAGCCTGACTAGGAAATAATCTGATGTTTGATCGTGCTGGGAACCTTTCAGTACTCCCTCGGACACACACACGCAAATAGATAGATAGATAGGTAGACAGACAGACAGACAGACAGACACGCAGACATACCCTGTAGAGAGTAAGATAGATAGATAGATAGATAGATAGATCATGTAGAGAGTGAGATAGATAGATAGATAGATAGATAGATCATGCAGAGACTGAGATAGATAGATAGATAGATAGACAGACAGACACACAGACATACCATGTAGAGAGTGAGATAGATAGATAGATAGATAGATCATGTAGAGAGTGAGATCGATCGATAGATAGATAGATAGATAGATCTCGTAGAGAGTGAGATAGATAGATAGATAGATCGATCTTGTAGAGACTGAGATAGATAGATAGATAGATCATGTAGAGACTGAGATAGATAGATCGATAGATAGACAGACAGACACACAGACATACCATGTAGAGAGTGAGATAGATAGATAGATAGATAGATCATGTAGAGAGTGAGATCGATAGATAGATAGATAGATAGATCTCGTAGAGAGTGAGATAGATAGATAGATAGATAGATAGATCGATCTTGTAGAGACTGAGATAGATAGATAGATAGATCATGTAGAGACTGAGATAGATAGATAGATAGATAGACGACAGATCGATTGATCGATAGATAGATAGATAGATAGAAAGACAGACGGTGTTCGTGAATCGTCTAAGTATTGCCGGCCTTTTTACTTCGAAAATCATTAGTCGAAAATGTTGAATTTGTGTTGTTTTGAACAAGTAGATAAATACATAATGAAGAGATTTTTTAGGTACCTACAATAGCTGTTATTGTTCTGATTAGCGAATGTAAATAGTCAGATATGAATACATGAGGTGACAAAGGAAAACGAAAATCTGCCAAACCAGTCTCATGAAAAGATGATCGTAAGAAAATAAAAAGTGTTTCGAATTTAAGGAGACGCAAGCAATAAGTGAAGAGCGGAAATGTCAACAGATAAAAGACATCGTGTCATTAAAAAATAATATAAAAACCGTGACTAGCTCAAGAAATATAAGTTAAATGGAGAGTGCGGAAAAGGAAAGCGGCTTAAACAGAGAAGTAGTAGTTAGAGGAGGATAAATAAAGAAGGGGGAAAAGGAGGCGACAGTTTCGTAGGTAGAAAGTAGAAGAGGGGAAAGTGGAAGGCGAGGAGTAAGCTGTTGCTGTTCGTTGATTGGTCCACTATTTATTTTTTCCTCCCGACGCTCCCGATTTAAGCTCCGCCCATTTCTTTCCCTTTATTTTTTTTTATTTTAAACTTAGTGGCCGTAGCAAAGCTTTTTTTCTTTTTGCTATCTATCTATCTATCTATCTATCTATCTATCTATCTATCTATCTATACATATATATATATATATATATATATATATATATATATATATATATATATATGTTTTGAACAATAAAAAATTAAAATTTTCACACTGTGTTGTATATTAATACTTTTTTTTGTTTTGTTATTTCAGTTAGGTTCCTCAACTAGTTTCGGCCAGCATGGTCATCATCAGGAGAAAAGATTCCTGCTTGTTAGTAGCAGTGAACTACAGAAATCCTGCACATAACAAATTTAATTTGATGAAGTCCTGAAAGACGAAACGCGTCACAAGTAAACTTTTTTCACTTTGTCATACAATTTCACCAATATCTCAATAAATAAATCCGAAAAAAATGCATTCGTTACAAGGGGGTGGGGGCGAACATTACGCTGACGAAAGAAATCATCTAAAATATTATTATTATTATTGATTATTTTGATTGATTCATTTTCTACGACTTATCAATCCTTTGCATGTTACTTAAAGACAGAAAATATTTTATAATTTTTTTTTGGGGGGGGGCGGGGAGATAATAATAATTTATTGATAGAAGTCTTAATAATTAACCCATAGCCGGGGGGTGAACAGGTGGCTTAATAACTTTCGCATGTAGATCGTATTCTTAAATGTAGATAAAACACTGAAGTGGCACCTAAAATGTCTTCTTTTTTTTGTCTCAGTTTTTTGGTTGAGACGTCGGGCAACTTACGTTACACAAAGCAAAGGCAACACACAATAATAATAACAATAGTTGGAGACACCCTCAGTCGAACTGTGTGTATGTGTACGTGTGTATTCTTGTATATACATTAAGTGGCACAGGCACATGTCAGTCATGTTCTTATGACGTTCAAAAAATCAGCTTTACTTTTTATAATATAAGCTATTTTTATAGTTGTAATAAAATATCAATAATAATAATAATAATAATAATAATAAGTCACGCCAACCACATTACCTTTTGTTATTGGATGCTAGGGAAATGATATCTAAAGAGGTAAAAAATATGTCGATCAAATTCCTGGCAGTCGTAAAATATGAAAATTAAAAAAAAATAAGACTCATGGGTAATTCTCACATCTTTCATAGATATCTTTCCACCATTACGCACTTTACAGACTACCTGGTGTTGGAGTTTTTGGGTACCTTGGTGTACTAGTGAGCCAGCCAAAATGAGCTGACTCATTTTATAGTTCACCAATAGAAGTTTTAACCTTATCAGAAGGCTCAAAATATTCAATTCGATGTGTATAAAGGTGGCCAAGTTTTTTTCCGGAATATTCACTGCCAGCCTTTGATATCGAAGACTGAAGAATTACGGAACAGCTGCTGGTGGTATTGGCGATATATTCAAATTCAGTAGAGTGTCTGACTCGTGAGTGTTAATCTTTAACGTTGTTTCATTGAACAGATTACCTACTGCGCTGGATTCTATATTCATAGACTATGGTGAACATGGTCAACACCTGGACCCCATCTTCTTCTGATACCAAAAAATACAGTGTCTCTTGTAAAGCTTTGGGGTTTACTCATACTGCACAAATCAAGGGAAAAACACGATAATAATAATAATAATAATAATAATAATAATAATAATAATAATAATGAAACAAGTTCAAAATAGAGTTTCAAATGGGTGCAGAAATACAAGTAAAGCACAATACACCGATTGAAGATGCAAAATTAGATAAAAAAGAAAGCAAAGACAAATGCAGCCGACCAGATGCAGAAACAATGGTAAGATAAACCGCTTCATGGCCAATACTCTGCCCGAATCAAACAAGCTGATGTAGACAAGCCCCGTACCCATCAGTGGCTACGTAGTGCAGGGTTGAAAGCTGAAACTGAAGGTTTTATCCTTGCTGCACAGGACAAATGCTTGTTAACTAGAAATTACCAAGCACACATAGTGGAAAATTGTGTTAGCCCAAAATACAGATTCTGTGATAAATATCCAGAAACAACTGATCATCTTGTATCAGATTTCACCTTATTGGCACCCACTGAATATAAAACCTGGCATGACAGAGTTGGCCAATATCTGCACTGGAAAATTTGCAACTTCTACGGAAAGGAAACTGAAAGAAATTGGTATGAACACCACCCAGACCCGGTTATGCAGATAGGGCCTGTTACAATTTTATGGGAATACACAACACACACGGACAGAACAATCAATGCTAATCTCCCAGACCTTCTTATTACAGAACGCAAACAAAGAAATTGCCTCCTTATTGATATGTCAGTCCCTGCAGACTGCAATGTATCTTTGAAGATCTTCAAAAAGCTATCAAAATACAAAGGCCTTGAAATCGAAATCTCAAAAATGTGGCACATGGGAACATCAACTATCCCTGTTGTAGTTGGAGCCCTCGGATTGGTTGGAAAAGATTCCAGTAGACTAATTGAAGGGATTCCTGGAAACCCATGCCTTAAAGAAATACAAAAATTGTTCTCATGAGTACACACCTCACGAAGGGCTTTATCTATGTAAAATATATTTTATTTTTTGTGTCAGTGGAAAAATGTCATGATGCCATTTCTAACCTTAAGTCACTGGGCGGGACCCGGAACGAAATGTGTACACACCAGCAATCAAAGGAAATAAAATAAAAATAATATTAATAATAATATTAATGATAATAATAATAACTACCCTCTCGTATTCGAGGATACCCGTCTACAAGGGCGTCTAGCCAACCCCTATTTCGGACGCTCGCTCAGGTACATTTGTCTTTGCTCAACACCCACATTGCTCACCTGTGGTTTATACTGCATATGTGCATATATGGTGTGCAGACCTTAGTTACAGTTTCTGGGAGAGATGCGTGTTATGTAGCGTGTCAACAGTTTGGACAAGGCCAGCAAGCTCAAGCCCTCTGTGATAGCACAACTATCGACGGCCCTCAAGAGTTCCGTCTATCCAATTTCACTCGCAAGGCTTGGGTCAACCTATGGCATGGTTTTCAGGCACTTTGCAAAGGTTCCGCACGCTGGGATCGGCCTTAATCCATTCTGATAACATCAGGAGGTCTCCTTCCTGACAAATCGACCAGGGTGAGATTAGAACCCGAGTCTGATAATCAGGAAACGAACGTTGTAACCACTCGGCCACGCAACTATATAATAATAATAATAATAATAATAATAATAATAATAATAATAATAATAATAATATGGAAAGGGAAGCCTCTTCATGGTCAATACTTTTCCCGTATCAAACAAGGTGATATAGATAAACCCCGTACCCGTCAGTGGCTATGTAGTGCAGGGTTAAAAGCTGAAACTGAAGGTTCTATCCTTGCTGCACGGGGCCAATGCTTGTTTACTAGAAATTACCAAGCACACATAGTGGAAAATTGTGTTAGTCCAAAATGCGGATTCTGTGGTAAATATCCAGAAACAATTGATAAGCTTGTATCAGGCCGCACTTATTGGCACCCACTGAATATAAAACACGTCATGACAAAGGGGGTCAATATCTGCACTGGAATATCTGCATCTTCTACGGAAAGAAACTGAAAAAAATTGATATGAACACTACCCAGTCCCGGT
>OZ038492.1:84092034-84094534 GCA_964036315.1 Acanthosepion esculentum | reverse complement strand
GAAACCAAAGAAAATAAGACAATAATAATAATAATAATAATAATAATAATAATAATAATAATAATAATAATAATATACAAACTGTAGCGAAAATTACGGCGGTTATTCTGAAAACTAGACGATTTTTGGAGGAACCAGTATTTTTAAATGGCATTTTTTTCAGGACTTAAGCAATCATGACTCTCGACAGATTCCATTTATTTATTATTTGTCAATTGCCATAATTTAGTAGGAATGACAGTGAGACGGTTTCTCGTTGATTTCTTCACGTTTTTTTTTTAAAGTCAAAGTATTCTTTCTATTAGACCGGCTGCCACCCATATATGGGGTCCCAGTTTAGTCCAATTCTTAAACTAGAACTGAGATGTGAGAGGAAAAGACGAATTCATGCCTTTCCCAAAGGTATTAGTTCGAAAGTGAATACAACGAAAGACCGATTCGGCTTTCAGTACATTAGTACTATTCTATACTGAAATGGGGCTGACTGTTATAAATTCGAGTGGCGCCTTCTGTAGCATGTCCGTCATGCGTAGCTCTCTTCATCCGCTGGTTCAACCATGGAGATCTGTTGTAATCATAATCCGCTTGTTTCACCATTGGCGGTCTTTGGTGTTGGTCGCGCTTAGTCTGGGTATTCGCCTTCAACCTTGCCACTAAAGACGGCCCTACCAGGCATCGTTCTCAGAATCATTGGACCATACATGCCGCTCTCCTACGACAAGCATCGGCTCTTAGATTTGGTTTGTTTTGTCTTACGGCACATCAACCTCAATGGGTTATTTAATGCCGACAACTTTTTTTTCCTGGTAATATTTTGTTTTGTCAAAAATCTATTTCTGGTAATATTTTTTTCTTCAAAAATGTATAGCTGGTAAAATTATTTAAAAAAATGTATTTCTGGTAATAATTTATTTTTTACAAAGTATTTCTGGTATTAAAACCTATTTTTACACTTTCGTAATGCGTTTTACCTCAGTTTTGGTGTTAACTATTTACCCATAGTTGGGGCCCAAACAGGTTCTACCACCCCGGGTCATGGTGGACTTGGGAACATCAGAAATTAAGAGGTGGTTCCAAGGCCCTCAAAGCCTTCTGATCAGAGGCCTTGCTGTTGGACGTAGTTTGTCGTCTTACCCTGGACGCGGATGTGGTTTATCGTCATACCCAGGACGCGGTTGTAGTTTATCGTCATACCCGGGACGGTCGGCTGTTAGAGGTACGCACATAGAAATATATACGTATATACACTTCGTAGAGAACAGTTTTCAAAACTATCGTCGCCGTCGGCTTTATCTGATATCCAAGAATTTCATTTCTGCTTTGCTGATCGCTTCTTCTGCGTTGATGATTACCTTTCCTGCCAACGTGCAGGTCCAGGACTAGGGGCTTCCAGTTTCACTAAAACCTGCCCCCGTCATTCATTCCTTATTGCCGTTTGGCTTGGCAAGAGTTGGTTGTAAGTGAAAGAAAATCAGAGTAGAGGAAAATGCCGATGGCATGAATTTGTTTAAGGAACTTGCCAGAAAGTGACACACACACTTGAGTTCATGACCTTCCTCTGCGGCACATGTGAAATGAGATATGCAGAATTCAGACCGTCGATTCTGTTGTAATTTCGAGTGGTGCCTTTTGTAGTATGTGTATTTCATGTGACCTATTTCTTCGGCACATATTAAATGGGACTTGCAGAATCCAGTTATGAATCTGTAACGGCCCTACCAGGAGTTCAAAACTCCCGACATTGCACAAAAGATCATTGGACTGGGAATCTATATTTTTGGTAATATGCCTGTTATTTCTTCTAATTTTAATTTTTCCTGGTCCATATTTTAGAAATTTCTGACCACTGCGTGTTTCTAAATTTGCCAAAAAATGAAGCGCATGAATTAACTAAAGACAAATAAATATCTTAAAACAATTGTTTCTATACTTTCTCTTCACCTCATTTGTTACTCACACCGATACCAATCTTAAAATATCCGCCCACGAAAATAGTCCACTATCCCTTGTCCACCCGTATTCTCTCTTCCTCTTTTTCTCGTCTCACAGACACCAATCGTAAAATATCCGCCCACGAAAATAGTCCACTATCCCTAATCCACCCCGTTTCTATCTTCCTCCTTTTCTCGTCTCACCGGCACCAATCTTAACATATCCGCCTACGAAAATAGTCCACTAGCCCTAATCCACCCCGTTTCTATCTTCCTCCTTTTCTCGTCTCACCGGCACCAATCTTAACATACCCGCCTACGAAAATAGTCCACTATCCCTAATCCACCCCGTTTCTATCTTCCTCCTTTTCTCGTCTCACCGGCACCAATCTTAACATATCCGCCTACGAAAATAGTCCACTATCCCTAATCCACGACGTTTCTCTCTCTCCCTGTCTCTCTCTGTGTCTCTCTCTTTCTTTCTTTTCATATTTTTTTACACCAACACTATTTTTAAAATATCCGCCCACGAAAATAGTCCACTATCCCTAATCCACCCCGTTTCTATC
>OZ038492.1:84077034-84087034 GCA_964036315.1 Acanthosepion esculentum | reverse complement strand
TTTTCTTCATTTTTCTTTCAGTCTCTCTTTCTCTCTATTTTTCTTTCAGTCTGTCTTTCTCTCTATTTTTCTTTCAGTCTGTCTTTCTCTCTATAATTCTTTCAGTCTCTCTTACTCTATACGTTTCTTTCAGTTTCTCTATTTTTCTTTCAGTCTCTCTTTCTCTCTATATTTCTTGCAACCTCTCTTTCTCTCTATAATTCTTTCAGTCTCTCTTTCTCTTCATTTTTATTTCAGTCTCTCTTACTCTCTATTTTTCTTTCAGTCTGTCTTTCTCTCTATTTTTTTTCAGTCTCTCTTACTCTATACGTTTCTTTCAGTTTCTCTATTTTTCTTTCAGTCTCTCTTTCTCTCTATATTTCTTGCAGTCTCTCTTTCTCTCTATAGTTCTTTCAGTCTCTCTTTCCCTTCACTTTTATTTCAGTCTCTCTTTCTCTCTATTTTTATTTCAGTCTCTCTTACTCTCTATTTTTCTTTCAGTCTCTCTTTCTCTCTCTTTTTCTTTCAGTCTCTCGTTCTCTCTATTTTTCTTTCAGTTTTTCTATATTTCTTTCAGTCTCTCTTTCTCTCTATAGTTCTTTCAGTCTCTCTTTCTCTCTATTTTTCTTTCAGTCTCTCTTTCTCTCTCTTTTTCTTTCAGTCTCTCTTTCTCTCTATTTTTCTTTCAGTCTCTTTCATTCTCTTTACCACTCATAAGCAACTCTATTTTCTCTCTCACTCTCTATAAAATATTAATTAGCCGGCCATATTTTATATAACAGTCATGTTTAATGATACTTAAGATCATAGTTCTCTCGTTTTTTGGTTGAGTGTTTTCAGCGCCTCTTGAAAGTTAGGGTTAGGGTTAGTTAGGTCTTGAAAATGGCCGATGGAGCTAAATCAGATTATTTTGACGAGAGCAAAATTTAATCTTAAAATGATTTTTTTTCTTTTTGACATTATAACATTTCTAATAAAAAGCATGTTTCACTTTTTATTTAACCATATATAATAATTTTCTCTCATTTAAGGTACAAATTACAATAGAGGTTGCCTGAAACCTTTGAACTGTAGGGTACGTCTAAATTCACCTCACTCCGTGCTGTGCACCAATGGCTTAGCTGTAGAATCTTCGACTACTATCTAATCAGGCGTGGTTTCGATCCCGGCTTGAAGCAGTAGGATGTCTAGACACACTGATAACATGTAAAATAGCGAAACAGTCTATCTGTGGATGACTTTATATATTCAGCTAAGTAAAAAATTTTACATTTGCATTAATCATTCATATATATATATATATATATATTCTTAAGATGTGCTATATTTATGGGATAAAGTGCTCAATATCAGAGATAGAGCGTGTGTAAATATAAAGGTAAACATAGAAGTCAACACTTAGAGGAGACAGTCTGTTTCACGCCAGACGCAATCGTCAAGCCACTTTGTTGGCTTTGCTTATTAGCGGCTTAAACTTTCGTGTACAAGATTTGTAGCCTTGTTCTAACAGCCACCGACGGACTCTTCACTTAGACTGGCTGCAATTTCTTGGCTAGTTATAGTCCTATTCTTCGCAACTTCTCTCTTGATTACCCTGCCAGTTCTATCATCAATCTTTTTCTTTCGTCCCCTTGTTTCCTTCCTTGGAGCAGAAGTGGCATCATTATGTGCCCTAAGCACTCGAGAGACAGTTGATTGCGAGGTTATAGCAGTTTCTGCAATTTCTCTCGTAGACTTGCCTGCTTTTGAGAAGGCAATAACAGATGCATTAAGTGGTTCTGATGCGTGTTTGTACCCTTTCATCTGGTTAGTGACTTGAGTGGCTATTTCAAGCTGTTTTTATACTGCATGAGGCATTCTGGAATATTCTGGAATACTCTAGATTTAATTTAAGCTGTTCTAGAATTCTCTAGAATATTGTTCTGAATGTATTGTAAAATAGTTTTCAATATTTTGTCAAAAGCTCTTTAAATTTACCAGTTTAATCATTAGAATGTGATATTTGAATCACTTTTTTTGCACAGAGTTTTTTTCCTGAATCTCATTTATATCCAAGTTTATAATTATCAATAGAATACCTTAGGGTGAATAAACTTTTTTCCTAGGTGGTCGGGAAGGAGTCTTTATATTAGTAAGATTAAAAATTATTTTAACCCCAAAAACAATTGACAAAAAATATTTTTAGTAAAAAAAAATCAGGTGAGTCACTTTTATCGAACAGCACTATATATATATATATATATATATATATATATATATATATATATATATAATATTATATTAATAATATATAATACAAATATATTATAAATTTATAATATATAATTAAAAATTAATAATATATTAACAAAAATTAATAATATATATTAAAAATTTATAATATATAATACGAATATAAAATAATAATAATATAATATATAATACAAAAATAAATTTTTGTTACTTAGCTGAATTACGTTATCTTCAGCATCTCAACGACTTTCTTAGACGCATCCTCCTGCAAATGCTCCGTCCACTCGTCAGGGGATGGATATATACATATATATATATATGTGTGTGTGTGGCGGGGGTGATAATTTTACCCCAGCTGAGGCGATAATGTCACTAAGACAACAGTGGTTATTGAAAGTAAAAGAGAATGAGAAGACCTTGGTGAGGAGAAAGGACAGTAAAAGAACAGAATTCACGAAGACAGAAGATGGCGATTGATGTTGCATTTAAATTCTGGAAGATCGTGAGTGGCCGGGAAAGAAGAAACCGGGAGAGATTTCCACAGGTGAGAAAGGCGAGGAACATGAAACCATTAAAATAGAACTTGCGGTTACATCTCGCTATTTCAACAGTAAAACGGCGAGATATAGTGGTCAATCTTGCAGTCCGCTTAAATTCGTGTCGTCGAGGTTGCAAGGAGAAGAGCTTATTAGAACAATTGCCATGAAAATATTTATAGAATATGGGAAAAGCAATGGGAAATTGAATGAAGTCGAGATTGCTGGTCAGGACGGATAACATTAGAGAATCTCGTGATATATAGCAGGAGCATCTTCTGTTCTCGCCAGCTATGAGTTAAATAGCAGTGCTGACCGGGCCATCTTGCTTTGAGGTGACAACCAGTTTACGAAAAAGAAAAATCTGAATTAAAAACCGGTCTGAAGAGAGAGACAAATTATCTTGCTTTAGCTACATCACTACTGCAATATCTGAAGTGCATGTAGTGTCCCTATAAACCTTAATGGCTTATGGTACTTGTGATATGACCTTAATGGTTTATGGTACTTGTGATACGACATCTCTATTAATTAGAAAAATATTTTTCTTAGCTTTCTATGACCCTACGCTAATCTTCGAAAATTTTTTTTCGAATTTCTTCTTCGTAAAAGAATTTGTCTTTGATGCGATAAAGTTTATCAATGTCATTTTGAACATCGGAAATAAAAGAGGCCAATGAGCATACATCTCCTAACTAAGTTAACTTGAAGGAAGAAACCAAGTAGCAAGGAGGGGAGCTTATTAAAACAATTGTCATGAAAATATTTGTAGAAAAGACAGAGGGAAGTCGAGATGCCAGGTTAGACAACTTATGTTGTGAATCTCATATCAGGAGCATCTTCTCTTCTCGCCAGCTATGAATTAAATAGCAGGGCTGAACGGGCCATCTTGCTTTCAGGTGACAAACAGTCTATGAAAAAGAAAAATCTGAATTCAAAACCGGCCTGAAGGGGGACAAATTATCTTGCCTTAGCTAAATCACTACTCGTCCCCATATGTACAATTCATTGTCTCTGGGGGGAGGGAATAAAATAATTTAAAAAAATCTAAACCCCAAAAATGAACAAAACTATTTACAAGAAGCTAAACAAAATAATGTTAGAAATAATTTAAAAAAAGACCCACAATCCTTAAATGCGACAGAAACCTCAGTTCACCGGACGAAATCAATGCGGGGCTGTAATACAATAAAACATTCATTCATTCCAGGAACTCACTCAAACATACACTCATTCAGAACTGACGTCTCTGTCCACCTAAACGGAGCAGAGAAGGGGGAATTAAACTAAAGAAAAAAAGGAGGGGCAGAAATAAAAGAGGCCAATGAGCATACATCTCCTAACTAAGATAACTTGAACGAAGAAAACACGTACCAAGGAGGAGAGCTTATTAGAACAATTGTCATGAGAATATTTATAGAATAGAGAGACGGAAACCACGTCAATTGTGAGGCCAGGTCAGGACCGTTAACATCACAGACCCTTCTTTGGATTTTTTTTTCTGTCCAGAATTTTGAGATATATAGCAGGAGCACCAAGCCAGATATGACAGAAATACTATATCATTCTGGGATAATTATTTTAAGTGAATAATATTAAGGAGGAATTATTTTCTGATAATGAAGTATTTCAAATGTGGATTAGTATCTGAATCCTAAAAATCAACAGGTATGTTTATTTTCTTTATTATTGTGCATATATATATATATATATATATATATATATATATATATATGTAATCTTTACTAACGACGCTTCCCAGGTAGACAGACTTATCGACTTCCTTAATGTCTTATTGGCGTAGTCGTTCTGGGTCTTGTCTGTTGTTTACCCTCATGACCACCGTCTTCTCGATGTAGATTTGGAGGCCAGTCTCCTCCGCTTCTTTTGCAACACGACTCAGCTAAATGGGAGAGGAAGAGGGAATTAAACTAAAAAAATGCTGGGGTGCAGATATAAAAGAGGCCAATGAGCATACATCTCCTAACTAAGTTAACTTGAAGGAAGAAACCATGTACCAAGGAGGAGAGCTTATTAGAACAATTGTCATGAGAATATTTATAGAAAAGAGAGATGGAAGTCACGTCAAGTCGTGAGGCAAGGTCAGGACCGTTAACATCACAGACCCTTCTTTGGAATTTTTTTTTTCTGTCCAGAATTTCGAGATATATAGCAGGTGCACCAAACCAGATATGGCAGAAATACGATATCTCTCTGGCATAATTATTTTAAGTGAATAATATTTAGAAGGAATTATTTTCTGATAATGAAGTATTTCATGTGGATTAGTATCTGAGCTCTAAAACTCTACAGGGTATGTTTATTTTATTTATTATAGTGCATATATATATATATATATATATATATATATATATATATATATATATATATATATATATATATATATATATATATATATATATGTATATCCTGTATTGGCTGATGTGATGAATCTTTGTATACATATGACGAGAGCTGGTGTCGGTCGAAGATGGCGCTGTGTTTGATATCAGGGGCAGATAATGCAAGATTTTTTCATTGGTGCGCGTAAAGCTGCAATCTGACGTCGATCGTAGGGAGATGCGTCCTCCTGGGAATTCGTATGGCTCTTGCAAAGAAACCTGTCGCCTAGCAGTCCGGTTATTGCCAGTGATAAATGAATATATATCAGCCAAACAGAATTATCATTCATTTAGTCAGCACTAAATCTGTGGTAAGCCAGCTAAGTGCTTGCACGGCTTTTCACTACTTCCTGCACCTCTGCACTCCCCCCTCCCCCCGTATTTTGATGATTTGGTACGCGTCGGTGTGTAAGGGTCCGAGGTCATTTGGATGTTAGCGATTGAGGAACGGGTGCTAGAAGAGGTCTGATCGCTTTATAATGCCTACCCACTCATCATTAGATATAGATGCGTTTGTCCGGAATATATCCGGCTAGTTTGAATATCTAGTCGAAGACCAGTTCCGCAGCCTTGATGAAACTTGAAAAAATCAAACAGAACGGACTTCACCGCGCATGCGTAAACGGACACTTTCTTTGTGGAGGGAGGTTGCGTATTGTGTCACCGTCTCATTCAGACTGCAAAACATCGAACGGTCAGACTCTTTTTCTATAATCTTGATTTGGCTCCTCATTAATTGGGTCTTTTCCTCTTATATGAAACGTGTCCTTTCAGGACGTTGGCGATCATGGCTCTCCACAATTTCCTGCCTTTTGCAGCTATTAATACATTTTGTCTATTTTGTTATCTCTCCTAAACTTTGTTCTGCCATCAATTTACTCAAGCTCGCTAGGAAGGTCATGCGTGTGTTTTTCTTAGTGCCGCTAAAATCTGTTTCGAAAGGCAGAAGATTTCAGATCGTGGATGAGATCAGGGAGAACGTAACAAGGCAGCTAATAGTGATCCCTAAGAAGACCAAAGCACCGTACCTTTCACCCTGGAAGTCGAGTACAAACTATAGACCTGAGAATTTGGGACCTTAATATTGGAATAGATTACACATTCCTGGCTTAGTTATAGCAAACTTGGCATCTCTGTTAGATGTGGAGCTTCCAGTAGCTTATAGTGTTAAGACTGCAAAAATTATCGGGTCTTTATCCGAGAACGGCAGAAGTTTTTAAGTTACGTTCAGTTTCAGATTCGTCATCACAAGCATCTTGACTCGATTAGTGTTCAGTATATCTCAAGACGTTTTCTGTGAATGTCGAAACTCTCGCCGATTACAAAGTTAGGCAAATTTTAACAAACGTGCCATCTCGAAGAGACAACTTTGGACAAAGTTTAACATATTCGCAAAAAAAACAAACAAAAAAACAGCGTGCAATAAAGAAGGACAGTTTTTCCCTATTATACTTCCGCTTTATGTGGGTTAATTATTATTCTTATTATGCCTCTTGATTCCTTGGGGAACATAGTGCCGCAAGAACACCTCTCCAACGGACGAGGTTCCGGTCGATCCGCTTCAGCTCAGCCCATGTCGTGTCGGCTGCCTTCATCTCTGCGTCAACACTTCTGCGCCAAGTCTGTTTTGGTTGACCCACTTCTAGCTTCCTTTGTGGATTCCAGTCATGGGCCTGCCTGGTGGCACTAGAAGCAGGATTGCGGAGTGTGTGGCCGATCCATCCCCATTTCGTTTCTTGATGTCAATCTCGATTGGGGTTTGCCTGGTCCTGTCCCACAGTTGGTCGTTGGAGACGACTTCCGGCCACCTGATATTGAGGATGTTCCTGAGACATCGGTTGGTAAATGTCTCCAGTTCGTGGATGTCGGTCTTGGTCACCCGCCAGATTTCTGGCCGGTAAAGTAGAACCGACTTGACGTTGATGTTGAAGATCCGGATCTTGTGGTAAACTGAGAGGATTGCTGATCTCCAGATTGGGCACAGAGTGTTGAAAACGTTTCAGGCTTTGTTGATTCGGTACTTGATGTCTTCATCTGCCCCCTCCCCTCTCAATCTTTACTAACGACGCTTCCCAAGTAGACAGACCTATCGACTTCCTTAATGTCTTCTCGGTGTAGTCGCTTGGTGTCTACCCTCATGACCACCGTCTTCTCGATGTTGATTTGTAGGCCAGTCTGCTCCGCTTCTTCTGCAACACGACTCAGCTAAATGGGAGAGGAAAGGGGAATTAAACTAAAAAAATGCTGGGGTGAAGAAATAAAAGGGGCCAATGAGCATATATCTCCTAGCTAAGTTAACTTGAAGGAAGAAATCACGTACCAAGGAGGAGAGCTTATTAGAACAATTATCATGAAAATATTTATAGAAAAGAGAGAGGGATACCACATCAAGTCGTGAGGCCAGGTCAGGACCGTTAACATCACAGACCAATCTTTGGATTTTTTTTCTGTCCAGAATTTCGAGATATGTAGCAGGAGCACCAAACCAGATATGGCAGAAATACGATATCTCTCTGGCATAATTATTTTAAGTGAATAATATTTAGAAGGAATTATTTTCTGATAATGAAGTATTTCAAATGTGGATTAGTATCTGAGCTCTAAAACTCTACAGGGTATGTTTATTTTATTTATTATAGTGCATATATATATATATATATATATATATATATATATATATATATATATATATATATATATATATATATCCTTTATGTATAAATATAGGTAACTATACTCGTGTCGAAAAACCTTCGAATTCTTGATTTAACAATAGCCAAATCAATCTCGAAGGGAAAAAAGGTTTTAAAAAAGAAAGAGCCAGGAACATGAAAGTCTGTCGAAAATAATCGCACAGATACAGGTTCAAGGCCCAAAGAAAAAAACCCGATACGAGTAAACAATTAACTAAAGAGCTCGATACAAACGTAGAATAAACCTAGTCAAACCCAATGAGCTAGTTTGATATCCGTCTTCTCGATGTTGATTTGGAGGCTAGTCTCCTCCGCACCTTCTGCAACACGACTCAGCTTCTCCTGCGCGTCTTGTGGTTAAGTTTGTAGCTCTTAGTAAATTTGGTGTTTTTGCTATCTCTCCTGAACTATTTCCTGCCTTTCATTTACTGAAGCTCGCTAGGTAGGTTTGGCATTGTTCCCTCTTGCCTCCAATTTGTCTTGTGAGTATGAAATTTGCCAAGTCATCTTTCCTCATTATGTACCCGATATATTGCAACTATCTCTTTCTTTTATTTTGTTTTGATTTTCTCTAAAACTTCATCGTTGCTCACATGGTCGGTCCATGGTATTCTCATCCTCCTCCTGTAGAACCACATTTCTCATACTCCTCTTCTTCATCACCTACACCGAATAAAAAGAGGAAAAAATTCCATGAAAACTGTACATCATTAGGGAAGGACATTATGTTCACATATCTCTTTCTCTCTCTCTCACACTTTTTTCTCAAGCGCTATTTTTAGTGGATACCCATATTTGTGTAGACGCTCTGTTTATTTATTAAACAGTATATTTATTTAATTCAATCTACAGCTCTGAATATTCGAGAAGTGTTATTAGAAAAATAGGCGTTCTCCAGCAGGATTCGAACCTGCATTCCGTTAGGGGTTACCATCAGTCGATCTAACGTGCTTTTGAACTCTCGGCCACGAAGAACTTACCGCAGAAGCAAAGCCAGAATAGTGCTTTTGAACACAGACCTTTGACAACTCTCGAAATATACATCTACTCTTAGTTTCATATCCTAACGTAAACAAAGAAAAATTTAAGAATGGATTTTTTTTTATTAATCCGACATTTAAATTTATTGCTTAAACCTAATTTTTAGTGGATACTCATATTTGAGTAGACGCCCCAGTTATTTTTTAAACAGTATATTTATTTATTTTCTGGGATGACCCATACCCTTTATGCCTACATGAAAAACTACACATTATCAAGTTTCTAAAAAACAAAAATACATTAAATCAAAGGAATGGAATATCGAATTTTTCCAGACACCATCAAATATATGCCTTAAAAATTAGTAATTTATAAATGAATATTACAAAATTACAATAGAAATTAAATCCTAAAATATATAAAAAATTAAACAATGCCATATAAAATCTATTAGCAAATTCAATTAATTTCAGACACGTAAAAACTATAGGATTAAAAATACATCCCATATCTAAGCACCCCTTTAAGAAATCATCAAGTGAAAAAAACAAAAAACCAATAAGAAAATAAATAAACACCAAAAAAAACTGTAACGACCATCTGTCAGTAAGAGTTTTAACCTGATAGAAAAGGCCATTGTAGCCAGACAAAAATCCCCCAAATCAACCTTACACGACTCTACATACTTTACATAATATAGGCATTCATACTTTCATCACAGTAGTGACACCTTGATGACGAAAGAAAAAAACCCGGATTACACCTCAATTTCCAACCTATAAACGAGTAAAACATTTCTTCAGTTAGTTATTCTAAATATCGCTTGAGAATGAAACTGTACACTAAATTTTAAGTTTAATATTGAAATTAAAATTTAGGACTTAAGTTTCAGCTTCAAAACATAGTAATTTCTGTGTCGCGATGGAATTGTATCTTTTAAAAAATAATTATAACTTTAAGCTCGACTTCTGTATCGTGCACTGTTTTTAAAAAATAAAAACATAAAGACTAAAGAACTTTGTTTTATTAATCTAACTGTTCTTTCCTATTACATCAATACGCACACACACACACACACACACACACACACACACACACACACACACACACACACACATATATATATTTATATATATCGTCATATAGTTAAAATTTAGTGTATTTATCAGAGAAGAGT
>OZ038492.1:84042034-84072034 GCA_964036315.1 Acanthosepion esculentum | reverse complement strand
TTACTTCACTTCTTCTTTCCTATTCACTTTCATTTAATACCAGTTTGACCAGAAAGTCCTGACTCACTTAGGAAGCGGAAAGAAAAGAAGAAAATCTTGATCTCTGTTTAGTGGATTTTTTCAAGGAATACTGCATTTCGAGCTTGTTCCACACGGTCGCGCCATTAATGCTAAACTGTATTGCCAGCAGCTAGACCGAGTGTACGACAGACTAAAGGAGTATCCTGCTTTGGTCAGTCGAGGTATGGTTTTGTTTCAGCAAGACAATGCGAGGCCACACACTGCCAGGTTGATTAAGGAGAAGTTCAAACAGATGAACGGTGTTGAGATACTTCCACATCCACCATTCAGTTCGGATGCTGCTCCCAGCGACTATGGCCAGTTCCGCTAAATGGCACACTTCCTCCGTGACCAGAGATTCAACACTTTTGATGAAGTGAAGGAAGCTTGTTTACAGTTTTCTTTATTCAAAGCCGGCGGACTGGTATCTGGGACAGATTCGGATGCTGGCTGATCGCTGGCAGAAGATCGTCGAGAATGAGGGACTTTATTTTGAAGAATAATTGTTTGTGTTGCTCCATAAAATTTTGTTGTTTTCCTTCCGAACCCTAAATGAGTCAGGAATATCTGGCCAATCTAATACAATGTCTTCTTACCTCCTATTGTTGACGTCCAACGTCGTAAGAGACAAGGAACTCTCTCCGTGTGAGAGAAAAAAAAACTCGTAGTATGACATTCCAGTTTTTCTAATGAAGGAACGCCAACGCCGAGACTAGGTACGCGATACATGGCTAGACGACGTGGACTGCGGTGACGGGGACCGAACACGGGTCGACAGATGCTGTGCTGGGTTAACGCTCTCATTGAACGTCGGCGTCGAATATTGAAACATCTCATTAAGGAATTAAACTGTATTGCCAGCAGCTAGACCGAGTTTTACGACAAACTAAAGAAGGTGTATCTAGCTTTGGTCAATCGAGGTCGGGCTTTGTTTCAGCAAGACAATGCGAGACCACACACTGTCAGGTTGAGAGAGAAGTTCAAACAGATGAACGGTGTTGAGATACTCGCTCAAAGGCACACTTCCTCCACGACCAGAGATTCAACACTTTTGATGAAATGAAGGAAGCTTGTTTACAGTTTCTTGATTCAAAGCCAGCGGATTGGTATCTGGGACAGATTCAGATGCTGGCTGATCGCTGGTAGTAGATCGTCGAGAACAAAGGTTACCAAAATTGTTTTTTTTTTTTGACATAAATTTTTTTTCTATATTAAACAACTATTTAAAACCAAAATGGTAACTTCAAAAAATTATCAGAGGTATGCAATTACCCAGGGACGCATTTCTCTCGGGACACAAATGTCAAATACGCAACTGTCCATTCACCCTTTTTACCGCTTAGGCTCAGATAACTGAAAGAATAAGAGCGTGGAGCGTATAAACATTTTTTTTTTCAATACACTGAATACACAAAAAATAAAGGCAAGAAACATATTTATTTACCAAATGTTATCAGAGAAGGCGACAATAACAACAAAAATAGTTATATCACACCAAGTGCGCACATATCCAAATCTCACAAAAGGTTAGTGAGATTTGTGAAATTGTAGTTTACCTTTTAAGATAGAATCAATATTTGTTTTGGCATTGCTGCGTCCAACCAAGAGAAATGTTTTCAAATGTTTATCAGTCATGCTCGTGACATGGGCTGACTTTACATTTTATAATGAGTTCACGCAAAATATATGACATAATTTGATGAAGTCAGTCCTTTTTATATACGGCACTCTTCAAACCAGTTTAAACACGGCAATGCAAATTAAAACATGATGACTATAGCAGGCTCATAATCACTCTTCTGATAAGGTTATGATTTCCTTTTCAATATTTGCTTTTGAATTGCTTTATCCAACCATGAGAATTGCTTTCAAATATTCATCAGTCAATCTTGTTTAATGTACTGACTTTACAGACTTCATTTTTGAAAATGTTTGCTTAAGGACATAAGTTATTCCAAACTCTGAAAACAGACCAGAGACAAATTTCCTCAACTTCAATCGCTTTTCTTAGAAACCTCATTTCAGGTACTTACACAAAAAGTGGATCCGGCCCGGGAGGGGGTGAGTAGTTTGGTGATCTCTGGTCGAGAATGATGGACTTTATTTTGAAGAATAAATGTTCATGCCCTTTTTTTTTTATATATATATAGCGCACTTTTCAAACCGGTTTCAACACTGTAATATAAGTTAAAATATAATTGCTGCAGAAGGCTCGTAATCGCTTTACTTAGAATCTTCCTTGCAGGTACTTACACAAAAAGCGCTCGGATATCAAATGTCGCAAAAAGTCACCGAATTTTCTTATTTCACTGTTTTTCCTAAAACCTTTCAGATCCAAAAATCAGATTGGCCAAATTTTGGCATTTTTACTTAACATTCCTTTTATTTTTTTCTACATAGTAGTAAATAATTATATTTTAGCTCATTTGTGGTAAAGTGCGGCGGCGGGTCGGATTCGGCCTGGTGGGTGGGGAGCATAGTTTGGTGACCCCGGGTCGAGAATGGTGGACTTTATTTTGAAGAATAAATGTTCATGTCGCTCTATAAAATTTTGTTTTCTTTTTGCTTCCTAAGTGAGTCATGACTTTCTGGCCAACCTAATATGACACAGAGCTAAATTATGGGAAAAAAAAGGGAGTATGAAGATCATGAAGCGTCAATTTTTAAGGTGACTGGAATTTCGATCGAACCCTTTATTTCATCCATCAGGGTAGATTGTTCTAGTTCCACGTGCAATGCCTCTTCCGGGTAAATAATTATATGTAGACAATATAGTTAAATTTCCAGATCAATTCCAGTTGTCAAGATGGCAAATGGAATTCATAATAATTTGTCTTGTCCATAGAATTGATCTGGTAATTTAATTATATTGTAGACATGAAAAAAAAAACTCTTAATCTAAAGGAAATTATATTAACCAGAAAGAAACTGACGCAAAAGCGTCTCTTTTTTAAATTTGGATTTTGTAATGTAACTACAACAACAAAAACATTTCGATTTCACTTTTGCCTTGAAAAGTCGGAAGACGAAACGCGTCGGCAAAAACCTAATATTTTTTTCCAGTTGTCATCTTATACCGAGCCTCAATAGATCAAATTTGTTTTTAAAAAATTGTCAATTTTTAATTGATTAATTTAGACGTCAAAACAAAGCTTGAGTTAGATTTTTAGGTAGTTTCGGGGATGATTTATTAAACTTACTGGATTTATTATAAATCTGCAGTCTGAAGTTATTATGCAAAACCAGAAAATCACTTTTTCCTTCAATAATAAGGTAATGAAATCATCAACAGTTGATCAACGCCTAAAACAGAACAAATAAAAAACATATGATAAATCTTTGAAGCATTTACATCTTAATACAGTATCCGTTCTCAATAACGGCCAGTAATCTATTATCCATTGATTTTGTTAAATTGTTAACTTCAGCAGGTTCAATTTCCGTCATAGTGATTTTAATTGCTTCTCACAGGGCTTCCCAGCTGTCATATTGTTTGCCACCTTCATATAGCTTCATCTTCACAATTGGCCATAGATTTTCGATCGGATTCAGATCAGAACTTGATGGTGGCCATTCCATTATCGCCTCTCCTGTAAACATTAAATGCTCAAATATTCACGAGTAACCTTAGATACATGAGAAGGAGTATGAGAAGGTTCATAAATGCACACTTCAGTTTGAAACTATCACTCAAAGAATATTTGTTCATGGAATCGCAATAGTCAGCACTTTTCAGTTTAACTGCTTCATTGAATTGGAATGGTCCACTAATAATTTGTTCGACAATTCCAGCCCATATCATTACACTACCACCCCTTTTGCTGCCTTCTTTTAGCCACAGGCACATCTGCATCGGATAAAATCCATCCTTTGGTCCATCGAATGTCACCCGAGATTCGTCCGTGAAAATTACTTTGGAAAAATCAATTTTCGTGTATTTCTTGGCCCAATTTTGACGCTTTAAAATATTTGCTTTACAGAGAGGAGTTTGCCTGGGAGATTTCTTGACAGATTTCAATTTAGGAAGTATTCTACACCTTTTGTCCATTTTGACTCCCTCAATTTCAGCCTGTTCAGAGATCTGAGCACTGGTCAAAATTGGTTTCGCTATAACTCGCTTTAGTTTACATTTTCCCCTAGAAGCCAAGTTCTTAAAGCCTTTTCTTTTGCTCCTATTTGCCAACTTAATTATATTTTCAACTTTATCGTTTGAAGTTCTCTGCGAAGTTCCATCATTCGTGTCTCCAATATGGACATTCCCTCACCCAGTAACTTTGTTATTTTCTGTTTTTCAGCATTTTTTAGGTCCCTCCCTTTACTCATATTTCAACATATGAACAAAAAAATGTTTTTTATTAGGTTTCAGAAGCCTTAAACTAATATTACACCCTTGTGCAAGTTAACTGAAAAAAAAAAAACGAATAATTCCTTTATTATTTCCTTTTTTTCGTATTTTCCCAATGAAATATGACTCAGTGCACATGTTAGTACTTCGTATGGTTTGGTTTGTTTTCCTTTACGACATATCAACCTCAATGGGTTATTTAATGCCGACAAAAGATTTTATTGCTGGTAATATTTTTTTCCAAAAATGTATTGCTGGTAATATTATTTTTCAAAAATCTATTGCCGGTAATAATGTATTACCGGTAATAATGTTTTACAAAAAAAGTATTTCTGGTATTAAAACCTATTTTTACACTTTCATAATGTACATTATTTACATTATTCGGACTATTGTCCTCATCTTTGTCACCATGTTTATCACATGGTTTCGGCTGTTGTACGCTCCAGCCTTCTTCAGATGGTTGGAATGTCGAACTGAACCCTTTATTTTGCTCACTGGGGTAGACTATTCTAGTTCCACGTGCCATGCTTTAATGGATGTCAGTTATTGTTGAGTCTTGACTCAATGTTGAATCTCGCCTAATGCATGGAATAATAATGCAACACAAAATGTACTTAGAACAAGAATGTATTATAACAAGAAAGTGTACACAATAAGTACATATAGTATTTCTGTATATTTCTGGGAAGACGTTCCTGGAGAATGTGTTGACTAGTCGCAGTCGATCAGAGTCTCTAGTTGGATCTCGTGATTCCTCTCCTCTCGTCTTCCGGTACCAACCATTATTTATATAGTTGGTAGTCACCTATGCAGATTAGGTAGATCCTACCACAACACCCCCCTCCCAAGCCTTGGAATCCTTTTGGATTTCAACTGGCTTCTATATGGGATGATGCTTATGGTTATTTCTTTGTAGATCCCCTTTGCATAGTTCATATGTATATCTGTTTTTTTTTCAATATCTTTTTCGTTTTGGATTCACGTCCAATGGGTCCGTGAACTTTCGTTTCCTACCGGATCTTCTCGGTTCAGGAGCACTCTGCGGAGGTTCTACTTGAAAAGTATCATACATTACATCAATGGGATCTTCCTCCTCATCCGGTATACTCTCTTCATGCTCTAGCACGTAGCATCTTTTGAGTTGGTTCTGGTGCCTCTTATGAGTATTCTTCGGCCCTTTTATTATGTAAATCAGGTCACCGATTCTCTTGTCCACTATGCCTCGCTCCCAGAACTCAATGTTGTTTCTATAGCACTTGAAAAACACCTTCTCTCCGGGGGTGCATCTTTTTCTAGCTGTATACATAGTGTTCTTTATTCTATTTCTTCCTGGCAAAAGCTTGTCAAACACTGACTTAACTTTCCTAGCGAACATTAGTTCAGCAGGTGCCATGTTTGATGGTGTTCTCTGGTTAGGCGTGATTCTGTATACTTGTAGGAATTGCTGAAGCGCCTTTTCCGTTGGAACTCCTGAGGCTTTCTTCAGAGCGCGCTTTAACGTATCTACAAATATTTCTGCGAGTCCATTGGATCTCGGATGATACGGCGGCGTCGTTATGTGGTTAATTTGATATAACTCACAAAATTCCTTAAAATCGTCAGAAGTGAATTGTGTACCATTGTCACTCACAATACACTCTGGCACACCGAACCGTGCAAATAGTTCATGCAAAAAAGTTGTTGTGGTATTGGACGTAGGCTTTTTGCAGCGTAGTACTTCTGGCCATTTTGTAAAGCTATCTACCACTATTAAGTAGTAATAATATTCTACTGGACCAGCGAAATCAATGTGTAATCTTTCCCACGGATGATCCGTCTTTGGCCATGGTTTGTGTACTATAGGTGGTGCCTTAGCTGCTAACGCACACCCTTTACATCGATGAACCATGTTTTCGATATCCACATCCATTCCTTTCCAATATACAAAGCTTCGCATTAAGCTTTTTGTTCTATTAATCCCCGGGTGACCCATATGAAAGTCCCGTAGGATTCTTTTCCGCAACTTTTTTGGTACTACTACTCTCTCACCATATAATAAAATTCCGTCACAAATTGAATAGATCTCCTGAATTTTTTGGTCATTTGCTACCATTTTACTTTTTATTCCTAAAATGAAATCATCGCTTTCAGATTCTTTTTTGATTTCCTTTGATGTAACCGGTAGCTCTCTTACAATGTTGTTTACCATGCTTTTCACCTCATAATCTGCTCTGATATTTGCAATAATTGTTTCTTCGAATCCTTCATCTTTATTCGGTACGAGTCTTGATAAGGTATCCGCATGAATTATATTTTTGGATGATAGATGCTTTATGTGGAAATCATAATTGAGAAGAATGGTTCCGCATCTTAACAGTCGATTTGCCGTGTAAACGGGTAACCCTTTCTTTGACCCAAAAATAGTGATCAGAGGTTTATGGTCCGTTTCTAACCTGAAATTTCTGCCGTAGATGTACCTATGAAATTTTGTTATGGCAAAAATGATACTCAGCGCCTCCTTTTCTATCTGTGAATAACTTCGCTCTCCTGGGAGTAATGCCCTCGAAGCATGCGCAATTGGTTTTCTAGAACCATCTGGCATTATGTGTTGAATACATGCTCCCACTCCGTATGAACTAGCATCACTTGCCACTACAATATCCAGTTTAGGATTGTAATGGGTTAAAAAGAGGTCGGACGTAAGCATTTTCTTAATTTCATCAAAGGCTTTTTGACATTCTACCGTCCATTCCCATGCCTTGTCTTTTTTCAGTAGTTCATTCAACGGAGCTCTTAGATTGTACATTCCTTTAATGAATGCTTGATAATAGTTCACGAGCCCCAGAAAACTCTGTAGTGTCGCCACGTTAGTGGGCGTCGGCATGTTTCTAATCGCAATGGACCTTTCCGGATCTGGAAATCTGCCATTTTTGTTGATTATGTGACCTAAATATTTAATTTCCTCCAAACCAAATTCACACTTTGATTCTTTGACTTTAAATCCAAAGTCCTGAATCTTTTTAAATACTTGATTGAGGTGCTTTCGATGTTCGTCGACGTTTGCACTCCTTACTATAATATCATCTAAGTAGGCACACGCAAAGTCTAAGTCATTCAACATGACGTCCATGGCTTGTTGAAAAATGGCTGGTGCCACTTTAATACCAAAAGGAAGCCTGTTGTACTTGAATAAACCCCTATGCGTGTTTATCCCTAGTAACTTCGAACATTCTTCTTCGACGGGAATTTGGAGATAGGCATCTGATAAGTCGATTTTTGAAAAAATCACTCCGCCATTTAGCTTGTTAAAAATCTCCTCAGGACTCGGTAACGGGTAATGGTAGTCCTTAATTACAGAGTTCAACCCTGTCGAAAAATCAACGCAGACTCTGATTTGGTTTGATTTCTTTTTTATGCACACAATCGGCGCAGCCCATGAATTTGATTCTACTTTTGAAATAATTCCCATTTTTTCCAACCTATCAAGTTCTTCCTTAACTTTCTCTACACTTGCGAAAGGCACGTTTCGTTTATTTTTAAATATAGGCATAGTATTTTCTTTTAATTCAAATTTAGCTTCAAATTTGTTACATCTTCCAAGACCAGGTGTAAAGGTTTCCGGAAACTTTTTCTTTAATTCCCCTTTAATGTCCTGTCTTGATTGCGTATTACTTTCTACTTTTCTGCAGAATGAGTTTAACGGTTTATCCCACAATTCGAATGTTTCAATAAAATCTGTACCCAACAAGTTTTCTCCATTTCTTAGAATGAAAACTTTTATTTTTTTAACGATCCCATTCAATTTCATTGGAAGTACATCCTCGCCTTCGAAGTTAATTTGCTTTCCAGTTACCGTTCGAGCGAGTTTCGTTGACTTCATTATTGTAGGCCTTTTTAAAATTGTCCATGTTTTATCGTTCATTATTGTTAAATCTGACCCCGAATCGAGTTGAAATTTGATATTCTTTTTGAATATTTCAGTCGTCACATATTTCCTCAAATCTCTATCTGATTTGATATTCGAATTTGTTTGTCTAATTCGGCTCTTGAATTTTTTCGTTTTACAACACGATCCTTTGTGACCATTCTTTTGGCACACGAAACATTTCTTATTTCTATATGGGCAATTTATCTCCCAATGTCTTTCGTTACAACGTCTGCAATTATATGGTGGGACCTTTTTATTTTCGTTCTTTTTATTTTCTTGTCTATTATTAAAATACGCTGAATTTTTTCTCCAATTTTTCTCTAATGGGTACTTTGACTGCTTTTTTATTTTTTTAATATAAGCACTGCCAGCTTCTTCGATTTTTTGCGACTCTTTTTTTAAACTTACGGCCCGTTGACACTCCTCTGCTAACTTTTGCAGGGTAAGGCCTTGTTCAGATTCGAGTTTAGACAAAACTCTACGTCTTATTTCGGCACTCTTACTGGATACCAGTCCTTGAGCAAAAATTAAGCACTTGAATTCTTCAACCGTAATCTCTGCCAATCTGAAATTGTCACAATGTCTATTCACTATAGATGCATATGTTAAGTAATCCTGATCGTCGGATTTAGAGACATTCATGCATAACCATCGCTTATGCCAAAGCGACATATTTGCTCCAAACAGCTCTTTTAGCAATTTCACTGTTTCCGAGAATTCCAATTCAGTTGTTTTTCTCGGTAGAATAAAATCTACAAATTTGCTATGTTCTGCTGTACCTAGCTTTCTTAGTAATAGACTGACTTTTCTTGAATTCGACCAGTTTTCACAGTCTGTGTAGAAAATATCTTCATATCGTTTAAAGTACGCTTCAAACGTTTTTTCTTCGTTTGGCACATAGTTGAAAGTTTCCAGCGAATTAAATATGGTGTTATTAGAATATGAAGAATTTCCCTCATTTGCCTGATAGTTGTTTAATTTCTCCAGTGTTAACTTTTGAATTTCTAAAAGTCTTTCATCTCGTTTATCTTGATATTTTTGCAGCGCTATCTGTTGTTCTTGTTGTCTTTCCTCTTGACGTTCTTGATATTTTTGCATTGCTATCAGTTGTTCTTGCTGTGCTATCTGTTGTTCTTGCTGACGTTGTTGACTCAACTGCTGGGATTTTAATAATTCAGATATGACTGTGGATAGTTCATCCATCTTTAGATGATAGTGTTCATGCAACAAGGAATATACTTTTAATTTGTGTATCCGCGAATATCATATAAGCTGACCAAAAAAATCGAAACAACGTACGACTTTTATATTTTATGTCTTGCTTTTACATTCACGCCCGTGCTAATCAACTTTGGTATTTTTTTTTTCGTGAACAGAGAGCGTCGGATTTTTTTTTTTTCGTTTTCGACTTCTGTTCGCGTATTTCAATGACACGTCTGATTTTCTTATCAGAGGCAATTCGTCACTATATTGTTGAACAAATAATTTAAAAAAAATAATTTTTTAAAGTTTGTTACCTTTCAAAGTCGACTTGGTGTATTTGTGCTCCTTTTAATCCATGCATGTTTTTGTAGTCGGCCAATTTTTCTTTTTAGAGGGTGTCTCGGTGTAGATAATTTTTTAATTTAAAATTACCGTTATTCGATTACGACAGCTTCCAATTTTTCTGAGTGAACGTTCCTTTATGCTTAGTCGTCTTTTAACGAGTTCTACATATCCAGAAGTTCAGAATCCTTCGTCGTTACGTTAACGTTGGACTTTGAATTAATAGTTTTTTTTTTCAGCCTGGGTTCTTCAATGACTTGTCCCAATTGTTGAAAACTCTCACTATTAATTCTTTCTTCTTTCCGTATGGTTCGTTCTACTTCGTCGCCATTGTTGAAACTTGGCGTATGGTTCGTTCTACTTCGTCGCCATTGTTGAGTCTTGACTCAATGTTGAATCTCGCCTAATGCATGGAATAATAATGCAACACAAAATGTACTTAGAACAAGAATGTATTATAACAAGAAAGTGTACACAATAAGTACATATAGTATTTCTGTATATTTCTGGGAAGACGTTCCTGGAGAATGTGTTGACTAGTCGCAGTCGATCAGAGTCTCTAGTTGGATCTCGTGATTCCTCTCCTCTCGTCTTCCGGTACCAACCATTATTTATATAGTTGGTAGTCACCTATGCAGATGAGGTATATCCTACCACAACAGTTATCAGTTATCTCCTGTTAATTTCCCTCTGAAAGTTCTCCACCGCCTTAACCGGGTATTGAACTCACACTCTTTGGGTCCTGTCACGGGATCTAAGCAACGCCTTTATCCACTGTGCCACGTGTCCTTGAATTTCTGGGTATTATAAACCTAATGTCTTCAGCAACCATTTTTACCAGTGCTCATATTGAAATTTTTTGCTGTTATAATTTAATGTTTTTACCAGAGCTCATATTTCAACTTTGTTGTTATTATTGCTTTTCTCTGACACTCCTTATTAATGGTTCCCATAATGTATTCATTTCTATGCTTGGTCGGCTCAGGAGATTTTTGTGGCCTAGCATATGTGCTGATTCCTTAAGTTTACGAATTTTCCAATGGTGTTCCTTACCTATGATCTCAACCTGATCCCACAGAGGGCGGTGATCTCTCTTCTCTCTCGATATGTGGTCAGCCACGCCTGATTTTTCCACTTCCCCTCGTGTTACAGCTTTCTGGTGTTCTTAAAGCCTCACCTTAAGGGGGCTGCCCGTCTCTCCTTTATATTTCTTTCCGCAGCTGCACGAGATAGCAGTCTTTAGTCATGTTCTCCTCTATGGGGGTCTTACTCGGGAGAGATATCTGCGAAGTGTCGTCAAGCTTTTGAAGGTTGCCCTGATGTTATATGGACCGCAGATCCTTTGTATTTCTTCTGATAACCCCTTCGCATAAGGCAGGCAGACTGTTTTCTGAGTGTTATTGTCCTCCTCCTCTTCCTCTTGTACCCGCTTATCCCAGTTTTGGGGGCTGCTTCCATGTACCCAGGGTAGTTGTTACGTTGTATGGTACTACTTATACGGACCAATTCTTTATCTAATGTCTCTGGGTCGCCACTTATGACTTTTGCTCTGTGTGGTAAGCAACGGACGATCCATTTCTTTACGCTGTATGGAAGGTGCGAGTTGAAATTGAGGTATTGTCCGGTGAATGTTGGTTTACGGTACACGGATGTCTTGAACCCATGCTCTGTTCGAGATATTAGAACATCCGGGAAAGGGAGTGTGTTGTTACTTTCTTTCTCCATTGTGAACTGTATCGAAGGTCTTATTGAGTTCACATGGTCCAGTAGAACCTGAACATCTTCCTGGTGTGGCCAGAGTATGAAGGTGTCATCTACGTAACCATTAACCATATAGTTGGCTTTAGAGATATAGATTCTAATGCCATTTCCTCGAAGTATTCCATTTATATATTCGCTATTGCTGGTGATAATGGCGAGCCCATTGCTAAGCCCTCATCCTGTCGATATACGTGTGATCTCATTCCGAAGTGTGCTGTTTGTGTACAGAAAGTCAACATCTCCATCAGATTATCTATTGGAATACTGGCCCGTTCTACTAGGGATGAGTCAGAGGCCAATCTGTCTCTGACTACTGAGAGTGCCTCCTCCGTGGGTACCTTGGTGAACAAACTCACCATGTCCAAGATCACCATCTGGTTGGATAGGATGGGAGCATCTTTGATTATTTCCACGAAGTGGGCTGAGTTTCGGATATATGAAAGAGACTTTCCGACCAATGGATCAATTATATCCACAGCGAAGCGACTCAGAGGGTGGCACACAGAACCTTGGCAATTAACAATACCGTCTTTGTGAATCTTAGGGAGACCGTATATGTGAGGTAGCTTGGTGTAACGCTATACGTCTTAGGTGCGAAGTGATCCTTGTTCTTGATTAGTATCTGTGACAGTTTGCGTTCCGTTTTCATAGTAGGATCCTTTTTTACTTTGCTGTAGCTACCGTTGCTAATAAGGTCTTCCAGCTTTCTAGTATAATCTGATTTGTCCATCACTACAGTCGCATTGCCTTTGTCAGCTGGTAGTATGATGATGTTTTCGTTCCTCTGTAGGGATCCAATCGCCAGCCTCTCCAGTTTTGTTATATTAGACCTGGGCGGCTTAGCCCTCTCCAAGATCTGTCTCACCTTTCAGTTCATCCGCCTGAGGATGTTCAAGGTCACCTCCTCGACTCTGGTAATGATGTCCAAGTATGGCACTCGCCTGATGGTTGTGTCGAAGTTGAGACCCTTATTCAATACTGACTCCTCAATACTGATACTGGCTGATGTTGACTACTGCTTTCACTGGTGGGTGATGGACCTCGTGCGTCACCTTCTGATCTTTCAATCTGTTTAATTTTTGTACTTGGCGGGCCTTGACTAAATTGAATTCATGTCTGAAGGATTTATCCAGGTCATTTTCATTAGTAATTCTCTGGGAGATATGAGCTTGTAGTCTCTGTTTTATCCAACGATTGTACTGGATTCTCTCTCGGACAAGGGCATGTCCCGCTTTCTTTGCGACCAGGGCTCTCCTTGAACTGACGGGAAGTCTTGGTGCCGGAAGGGATGAGTTGTAGGTCTCTGCATCGGTGTAGGAATGTCAGATGGTTCGATATTCGTGCCAGTTTCAGTTTTCTCCATATGCCATGCTTAATGGATGTCAGTTATTAGTTATCTCCTGTTAATTTCCCTCTGAAAGTTATCCACTGACTTAACCGGGTATTGAACTGACACTCTTTGGGTCATGTCACTGGATCTAACCAACGTCTTTTTCCACTGTGCCTTGAGGACATCGGTGTATGAATTTCTGGGTATTATAAACCTAATGTCTTCAGCAACCTTTTTTACCAGTGCTAATATTGCAATTTTTTGCTGTTATCATATCATGTTTTTACCAGAGCTCATATTTCAACTTTGTTGTTATTATTGCTTTTCTCTAGCACTCCTTATTGCTGGTTCCCATATTGTATTAATTTCTATGCTTGGTTGGCTCAGGAGATTTTTGTGAACTAGAACAGTCTACCCCAGTGAGCAAAATAAAGGGTTCAGTTCGACATTCCAACCACCTGAAGAACGCCGGAGCGTACAACGACCGAAACGTGATAAACATGGCGACAAAGATGAGGACAATAGTCCGAATAATGTAAATAATGTACATAATACCTCATCTCAGAAATATAGACAGATACTTTCATAATGTTTTGACCCAAGTTTAGGGGTTAACTATTTGTTCATAGCTGGGAGCTTAACAGGTGCTACTATCCCGGGTCGAGGTGGATATGGGAACACTAGCAATTAAGAGGTGGTTCCACACTCCTCACAACATCCAGATCAGAGGCCTTGCTGTCGGATATAGTTTATCGTCTTACCCAGGGCGCGGATGTAGTTTATCGTCATATCCAGGACGGGTACTTCGTATATTAATTCCACAAAGTCGTTCCTTGCAGATTGAGCACAGATTCTCTATTGGATTTAAATCAGGAGAGTTTCCGAGCCATTCTATAGTACTTTGATTTGCTCACTGGTGAGGCTTGCCAGTGTGTTCGTGTAGCGTTCAAATTTTCGTACGAGTGACGTCAATCACAGACAATGGCCGTAAGCAAATAATCCACAGTCGAAGCAAAAGTATCTGGGCGTGATAAAAATCTGATGCAATCACGGATGACGCAATATTTTTCAAGTCCAAACAAATTTCATCATACACCCCGAAAATGGATTCATATTATTGCATACCTCTGCAAATTACCTAATCTGAGGAAAAATAAAAATCGATTACACCCTGTCAGTCCAGTGGGTCTAAAACTGACTGTATGGTGAAAGAAATAAGACTAAAGCGTCTGTTTCAATTAATTTGCACAAGGGTGTAATTTAATCAGTATCAGATTCCAGTAACTAAAAAAAAAAAAAAAAAAAAAAAAAAGAAATAAAAAAAACGTGTTGGAACTAACTAAATATTTAACACAAGATTTGTTTTAACTTGTAAATTAATCGATTAAAATATGTCCATATATTTTTCGAAGCAAATTCTAGTTATTGAAGATTATGTGATTTGCATAATAACTTCAGACGGACTGTAATAACGAAAAAGAAAAAAAAAGACATTAATGACCAACTATGTTTCAATCAAACGCAAAATTGCATAAATAATTCAAGGCAAAATGACCACACACTTCATCAAATTTCAGAAAAAGACGGGTGTCGGGGGTGGGGTGGATTTGCGATACTTTGGCCCGATTCGAGGTAGAGTGCACAGATACTACATTAATATTCGGTAAAAGCCTGGGGAGTGAAAATTTGATCCGAATCAGATACTACTTTAATCTTTGATAAAAGCCGGGGAAGTGATACATTGATACGAGGTAGAGTGCACAGATACTACATTAATATTCGGTAAAAGCCTGGGGAGTGATAATTTGATCCGAATCAGATACTACTTTAATCTTTGATAAAAGCCGGGGGTGTGATACATTGATCCGAGGTAGGGTGCACAGATACTACATTAATATTCGGTAAAAGCCTGGGGAGTGAAAATTTGATCCGAATCAGATACTACTTTAATCTTTGGTAGAAGCCGGGGGAGTGATACATTGATACGAGGTAGAGTGCACAGATACTACATTAATATTCGGTACAAGCCTGGGGAGTGATAATTTGATCCGAATCAGATACTACTTTAATCTTTGGTAAAAGCCGGGGGTGTGATACATTGATACGAGGTAGAGTGCACAGATACTACATTAATATTCGGTAAAAGCCTGGGGAGTGAAAATTTGATCCGAATCAGATACTACTTTAATCTTTGGTAAAAGCCGGGGGTGTGATACATTGATACGAGGTAGAGTGCACAGATACTACATTAATATTCGGTAAAAGCCTGGGGAGTGAAAATTTGATCCGAATCAGATACTACTTTAATCTTTGGTAAAAGCCGGGGGAGTGATACATTGATACGAGGTAGAGTGCACAGATACTACATTAATATTCGGTAAAAGCCTGGGGAGTGAAAATTTGATCCGAATCAGATACTACTTTAATCTTTGGTAAAAGCCGGGGGTGTGATACATTGATACGAGGTAGAGTGCACAGATACTACATTAATATTCGGTAAAAGCCTGGGGAGTGAAAATTTGATCCGAATCAGATACTACTTTAATCTTTGGTAAAAGCCGGGGGTGTGATACATTGATACGAGGTAGAGTGCACAGATACTACATTAATATTCGGTAAAAGCCTGGGGAGTGAAAATTTGATCCGAATCAGATACAATTTTAATCTTTGGTAAAAGCCGGGGGAGGGATACATTGATACGAGGTAGAGTGCACAGATACTACATTAATATTCGGTAAAAGCCTGGGGAGTGAAAATTTGATCCGAATCAGATACTACTTTAATCTTTGGTAAAAGCCGGGGGAGTGATACATTGATACGAGGTAGAGTGCACAGATACTACATTAATATTCGGTAAAAGCCTGGGGAGTGAAAATTTGATCCGAATCAGATACTACTTTAATCTTTGGTAAAAGCCGGGGGAGTGATACATTGATACGAGGTAGAGTGCACAGATACTACATTAATATTCGGTAAAAGCCTGGGGAGTGAAAATTTGATCCGAATCAGATACTACTTTAATCTTTGGTAAAAGCCGGGCGAGTGGTACATTGATCCGAGGTAGAGTGCACAGATACTACATTAATATTCGGTAAAAGCCTGGGGAGTGAAAATTTGATCCGAATCAGATACTACTTTAATCTTTGGTAAAAGCCGGGGGAGTGATACATTGATCCGAGGTAGAGTGCACAGATACTACATTAATATTCGGTAAAAGCCTGGGGAGTGAAAATTTGATCCGAATCAGATACTACTTTAATCTTTGGTAGAAGCCGGGGGAGTGATACATTGATACGAGGTAGAGTGCACAGATACTACATTAATATTCGGTAAAAGCCTGGGGAGTGAAAATTTGATCCGAATCAGATACTACTTTAATCTTTGGTAAAAGCCGGGGGAGTGATACATTGATCCGAGGTAGAGTGCACAGATACTACATTAATATTCGGTAAAAGCCTGGGGAGTGAAAATTTGATCCGAATCAGATACTACTTTAATCTTTGGTAAAAGCCGGGGGAGGGATACATTGATACGAGGTAGAGTGCACAGATACTACATTAATATTCGGTAAAAGCCTGGGCAGTGAAAATTTGATCCGAATCAGATACTACTTTAATCTTTGGTAAAAGCCGGGGGAGTGATATATTGATACGAGGTAGAGTGCACAGATACTACATTAATATTCGGTAAAAGCATGGGGAGTGAAAATTTGATCCGAATCAGATACTACTTTAATCTTTGGTAAAAGCCGGGGGTGTGATACATTGATACGAGGTAGAGTGCACAGATACTACATTAATATTCGGTAAAAGCCTGGGGAGTGAAAATTTGATCCGAATCAGATACTACTTTAATCTTTGGTAAAAGCCGGGGGTGTGATACATTGATACGAGGTAGAGTGCACAGATACTACATTAATATTCGGTAAAAGCCTGGGGAGTGAAAATTTGATCCGAATCAGATACTACTTTAATCTTTGGTAAAAGCCGGGGGAGTGATACATTGATACGAGGTAGAGTGCACAGATACTACATTAATATTCGGTAAAAGCTTGGGGAGTGAAAATTTGATCCGAATCAGATACTACTTTAATCTTTGGTAAAAGCCGGGCGAGTGGTACATTGATCCGAGGTAGAGTGCACAGATACTACATTAATATTCGGTAAAAGCCTGGGGAGTGAAAATTTGATCCGAATCAGATACTACTTTAATCTTTGGTAAAAGCCGGGGGAGTGATACATTGATACGAGGTAGAGTGCACAGATACTACATTAATATTCGGTAAAAGCCTGGGGAGTGAAAATTTGATCCGAATCAGATACAATTTTAATCTTTGGTAAAAGCCGGGGGAGGGATACATTGATACGAGGTAGAGTGCACAGATACTACATTAATATTCGGTAAAAGCCTGGGGAGTGAAAATTTGATCCGAATCAGATACTACTTTAATCTTTGGTAAAAGCCGGGGGAGTGATACATTGATACGAGGTAGAGTGCACAGATACTACATTAATATTCGGTAAAAGCCTGGGGAGTGAAAATTTGATCCGAATCAGATACTACTTTAATCTTTGGTAAAAGCCGGGGGAGTGATACATTGATACGAGGTAGAGTGCACAGATACTACATTAATATTCGGTAAAAGCCTGGGGAGTGAAAATTTGATCCGAATCAGATACTACTTTAATCTTTGGTAAAAGCCGGGCGAGTGGTACATTGATCCGAGGTAGAGTGCACAGATACTACATTAATATTCGGTAAAAGCCTGGGGAGTGAAAATTTGATCCGAATCAGATACTACTTTAATCTTTGGTAAAAGCCGGGGAGTGATACATTGATCCGAGGTAGAGTGCACAGATACTACATTAATATTCGGTAAAAGCCTGGGGAGTGAAAATTTGATCCGAATCAGATACTACTTTAATCTTTGGTAGAAGCCGGGGGAGTGATACATTGATACGAGGTAGAGTGCACAGATACTACATTAATATTCGGTAAAAGCCTGGGGAGTGAAAATTTGATCCGAATCAGATACTACTTTAATCTTTGGTAAAAGCCGGGGGAGTGATACATTGATCCGAGGTAGAGTGCACAGATACTACATTAATATTCGGTAAAAGCCTGGGGAGTGAAAATTTGATCCGAATCAGATACTACTTTAATCTTTGGTAAAAGCCGGGGGAGTGATACATTGATACGAGGTAGAGTGCACAGATACTACATTAATATTCGGTAAAAGCCTGGGCAGTGAAAATTTGATCCGAATCAGATACTACTTTAATCTTTGGTAAAAGCCGGGGGAGTGATACATTGATACGAGGTAGAGTGCACAGATACTACATTAATATTCGGTAAAAGCCTGGGGAGTGAAAATTTGATCCGAATCAGATACTACTTTAATCTTTGGTAAAAGCCGGGGGAGTGATACATTGATACGAGGTAGAGTGCACAGATACTACATTAATATTCGGTAAAAGCTTGGGGAGTGAAAATTTGATCCGAATCAGATACTACTTTAATCTTTGGTAAAAGCCGGGGGAGTGATACATTGATACGAGGTAGAGTGCACAGATACTACATTAATATTCGGTAAAAGCTTGGGGAGTGAAAATTTGATCCGAATCAGATACTACTTTAATCTTTGGTAAAAGCCGGGCGAGTGGTACATTGATCCGAGGTAGAGTGCACAGATACTACATTAATATTCGGTAAAAGCCTGGGGAGTGAAAATTTGATCCGAATCAGATACTACTTTAATCTTTGGTAAAAGCCGGGGGAGTGATACATTGATACGAGGTAGAGTGCACAGATACTACATTAATATTCGGTAAAAGCCTGGGGAGTGAAAATTTGATCCGAATCAGATACTACTTTAATCTTTGGTAAAAGCCGGGGGAGTGATACATTGATACGAGGTAGAGTGCACAGATACTACATTAATATTCGGTAAAAGCCTGGGGAGTGAAAATTTGATCCGAATCAGATACTACTTTAATCTTTGGTAAAAGCCGGGGGAGTGATACATTGATACGAGGTAGAGTGCACAGATACTACATTAATATTCGGTAAAAGCCTGGGGAGTGAAAATTTGATCCGAATCAGATACTACTTTAATCTTTGGTAAAAGCCGGGGGAGTGATACATTGATACGAGGTAGAGTGCACAGATACTACATTAATATTCGGTAAAAGCCTGGGGAGTGAAAATTTGATCCGAATCAGATACTACTTTAATCTTTGGTAAAAGCCGGGCGAGTGGTACATTGATCCGAGGTAGAGTGCACAGATACTACATTAATATTCGGTAAAAGCCTGGGGAGTGAAAATTTGATCCGAATCAGATACTACTTTAATCTTTGGTAAAAGCCGGGGGAGTGATACATTGATCCGAGGTAGAGTGCACAGATACTACATTAATATTCGGTAAAAGCCTGGGGAGTGAAAATTTGATCCGAATCAGATACTACTTTAATCTTTGGTAGAAGCCGGGGGAGTGATACATTGATACGAGGTAGAGTGCACAGATACTACATTAATATTCGGTAAAAGCCTGGGGAGTGAAAATTTGATCCGAATCAGATACTACTTTAATCTTTGGTAAAAGCCGGGGGAGTGATACATTGATACGAGGTAGAGTGCACAGATACTACATTAATATTCGGTAAAAGCTTGGGGAGTGAAAATTTGATCCGAATCAGATACTACTTTAATCTTTGGTAAAAGCCGGGGGAGTGATACATTGATACGAGGTAGAGTGCACAGATACTACATTAATATTCGGTAAAAGCTTGGGGAGTGAAAATTTGATCCGAATCAGATACTACTTTAATCTTTGGTAAAAGCCGGGCGAGTGGTACATTGATCCGAGGTAGAGTGCACAGATACTACATTAATATTCGGTAAAAGCCTGGGGAGTGAAAATTTGATCCGAATCAGATACTACTTTAATCTTTGGTAAAAGCCGGGGGAGTGATACATTGATACGAGGTAGAGTGCACAGATACTACATTAATATTCGGTAAAAGCCTGGGGAGTGAAAATTTGATCCGAATCAGATACTACTTTAATCTTTGGTAAAAGCCGGGGGAGTGATACATTGATACGAGGTAGAGTGCACAGATACTACATTAATATTCGGTAAAAGCCTGGGGAGTGAAAATTTGATCCGAATCAGATACTACTTTAATCTTTGGTAAAAGCCGGGGGAGGGATACATTGATCCGAGGTAGAGTGCACAGATACTACATTAATATTCGGTACAAGCCTGGGGAGTGAAAATTTGATCCGAATCAGATACTACTTTAATCTTTGGTAAAAGCCGGGGGAGGGATACATTGATCCGAGGTAGAGTGCACAGATACTACATTAATATTCGGTACAACCCTGGGGAGTGATAATTTGATCCGAATCAAATACTACTTTAATCTTTGGTAAAAGCCGGGGGTGTGATACATTGATCCGAGGTAGAGTGCACAGATACTACATTAATATTCGGTAAAAGCCTGGGGAGTGAAAATTTGATCCGAATCAGATACTACTTTAATATTTGGTAGAAGCCGGGGGTGTGATACATTGATCCAAGGCAGAATGCACAGATACTAAAGTAATCTTCGGAAAAAGTCGGGATAGTAATAATTTGATACGAGGTAGAGTGCACAGATACTTAATAAATCTTTGATAAAAGCCGAGAGAATGATACTTTGATTCGAGATACACTGCAAACATACTGCTTTAACTCTTTGAGCTCTGACCAGCGCTTTACCGGTGATAGAGAAAAATGACGTAATGCCCAGCCACCGGTTGAACAGTGCTAGAGAAAAATAACTTAACTGTTCAGCTACCAGTTGAACTGTGGGTAAACGCTTGTAACTACCATGAAACATTACATACTAATTATTTACGAATTTTGACTCAGGAGCACAAGTACATTGTGAGGAAAGAGGGCTTGGAAAATCTGATACTCACCGGACATATTTAAGGCAAGATGGACAGCGGAAAACAACGCATAACATACTCAGTGAGCTTGAGTAAATGGATGGTGGAACAGGGTTTACGAGAAAGAACAGAAAGACAAAATTTATTAAGAGCTACAAGTGACAGGAAGTTGTGGAGAGCCATGATCGCCTATGATTTGAGGTGACGGAAGGGTTCAAATTTTTCAGGAACGCAGTGCTCAAAGGGTTAATCTTCGGTAAAAACAAGTGGGCGATATTTTGATTCAGGTGAAAGCGAGCAGAAACTAAGCAGGAGTTATTTTAGACGGGAGTATGCTAGTTTTATAAATATCTTTTCTTTTTCTTTTTCTTTACTTTTTGTTGAAACTCTATTTGCATTTTCCTCTTGCAAAAACCGATTTCTTCTTTAATTTTATGCCACATCAAGTTCTAAAAGAGTCACACAAGTCGGACTGAATATTGGTTTATTAATCATTCCCGCCAATAATGTAAGCACCCCGCCTGAAAACTACGAGGGAAGATAGTGTCCGTCCATAAGACCAAAGTGGAAGTACTTAGAGCTGCGTGTCTATAATCTGCTTCCATGTTTTAATAAGAGGCAAAACCCTTACGGCTCAATTTACGATATTTCCCCAGAGGCGAATTGCAATGACGGAAGAAATCCATTTCGAATCTTATGATGAAATAAAGTGTAATTGTAATGCACGGCCATTTAGGGGCACCGGGGACCAATACTTAATGAAGTCAATACTATAAGGCCCTCCCCCCGCACACGCACAAACACACACACACAGACGTTTGTGCTCGTTTCTTATATATGTAGATACTGTAGGTGTATCTGCGCGCCATTGTACGGACCTCTATCTCTCTCTCTCTCTCTCTCTATATATATATATTTATATATATATATATACATATATATGTGTGTGCGTGTGTATATGAGCTTGCGCATATCTCTGTGGTTGTTTATACGCATATCGAAAATATGTATGGGAAAGCCATTTAAACTTTTAAATGGTCTCTCGTTCATTTACACCCACACATACACACCCACACACCCCTCTCCCCCCATATATATATATATATATATATATATATATATATATATATACATAAATATATATAGATATATATACATATATATATATATATACATAAATACATATATATATATATATATATATATATACATAAATACATATATATATAAATATATATATATATAAATATATATATATATTTATACACATAAATATATATATATATATATACATAAATATATATATATATATACAAATATATATATATATATACATAAATACATATATATATAAATATATATATATATATACATAAATATATATATATACATATATATATATATATGTATATACATATATATATATATGTATATATATATATATATATGTATATATATATATGTATATATATATATATATATATATATATATATATATATATATATATATATATTTCTAAAGAAAGGAATGGATTTTTTATTTATTAATCCGACAGATTTTATTACTTAAAAGTTATTTTCAGTGGATACTCGTATTCGTGTAGACGCCCCGTTTATTTATTAAACAGTATATTTATTTATTTTCGCCTACTGGCCTGAATATTCGAGAAATCTTAGTGGAAAATATGAGCCCATATTTTTTTCTCTAATAAAAGTCCACCCTTTGCAGGTCATTTTCATGCCAGAAAATATTTTTAGATTGTAATTTTTTATGGCGATAGTAATGATTTAGGGATAAAAGTCTTACTAATTAGTCCATAGCTGGGGGAGAAGAAGCGAATCCATCTCTTTCCCAAGGGCATTTGCGCTCAAGTGGTTATAACGAACCCAACTGGAATTGGAACTCGGCTCGAATGTTTTTAGAAACAAAAAAGCCTGCCCCCTCCAAGGAAAATGTCAATAGGAGTGCGTAGTGTACCAAGTTAAAATATATAAGGACATAAATAACTACAAAAACGATATAAACCCTAAAGTATACATAGGGGCTACTCAAAGTGTGTTTAAAAAAGGAGATTTCAACCATATGAGTAGTTTCAATAATGAAAAAACCAAACATAGTACTACGCTTTCTTTCTATATATGGAAATTTAGACGTGACAATAACAAAGATCCCCTCCTGAAATAGGAAATATTAAAAAGATGTTCTAAATATAGAGCAGGTTATAAATTTTGTAAACTATGTTTAGAGGAAGAATTAGCTATAGCTCTATATAGGGAACCCGATCATTTATTAAATTCTAAAACGGAAATTCTAAATAAATGTATACATAGAAAATGTTGGTTGTTAGACTAGGTCTCCTCTCCCCGGTAATAATAATATAAAATAATAACAAATTTTTTACTTCGATTGAATAAATAGTTACTACCCCTATTTGTTTTTTATGTGTTTTTCTTTAAATCCCCCTCCCGTCAATTTTTAGAATAAATGGTTCTCCCCAACCACCCCGTTGTTTTTTTTTGTCACGTGGTTGTTGATTTTTTGTTTATTGACTATAAGTTTCTGTCCTTTCTTACCTTGTTAGCCGGCCTTCCCTGACGATCCGTTTAGGTGAAACCGTGGTAGGTTTGTCTGGCTCTCTAGGTCTAACTAGGTCTGCTCTACTCACTGTATTGAGCACTTTATTTAGTTTTTTTTTGCGTACTCGTATCGGGGTTTTTTTTCTTTAGGCCTTGGACTTGCATGCTGGACGATTATTTTCGGCCAACGTACATGTTTTTGGTTCTTTCTTTTTTAATACCATTGTTTTCCCCTTTGGTATTGGTTTGATTATTTGCAAATGAAGACACCGAAGGTTTTCTGATCGAGTATAGCGTCTTATACTTATAAGACGTCTACTAATATATATATATATATATATAGTCAGTTGCATTATCCACCGCAAGGAAAGTTGGTTCCCTGTGCCGAGCCAGGAAATTTTTCTCCCCGGAATCGATCCTCCAAATCTATAAATCGACCATTCGCCCTTGCATGGAGTATTGCTGCCATATATGGTCTGGAGCCCCTGCTGTTTGCCTCAGGGTTCTTGATAAGATCCAGAGACGGATATGCAATGTAATTGGCCCTGATCTGTCATCTCGTCTGCAGTCGCTCTCTCACAGACGCGACGTTGCCTCGCTCTGTCTTTTTTACAAATACTTTCACGGTAATTGCTCCGAGGAGCTGCTTTCGCTGGTTCCTAGGCCTCATGAATTTAAACGTCCTACGAGGCTGGCATCCCGTTCCAACCCCTTCAACGTTGAAACTTTTAGATGTAGACGTCTCTTCTACTCCAATAGCTTCATGTCTCACACATCTCGCCTATGGAACTCCCTTCCTTATTCCTGTTTCCCTGACAAATACAATCTCCAACTATTTAAGTGTAACGTCAATCGACATCTCCAGTTGCCTTGATCTATCCACTTCCCTTCTCCACATCCTTTCACCTTTCATTCCTATCTGCTCTCGCTCCAAATCTTCTGTAACCCCCTTGCCTTGATCGATCCACTATCTTTCTCCACATCCTCTCCTTTACCACTCCTATCTGCTCTTCCTCCAAACCTTCTGTAACACCTTGCGTGCTAGTGGCTTCCAGCCTTGCTTGGGGTGATAAGCTTAAAAAAAAAATGTAAAAGTGGGCATTGAAGCCAGAGGCGACAGTCTAGTTCATGGTTGAACGCAATCGTGCATTGTGTTTTTGTATATATATATATATATATATATATATATATATATATATATATATATATATATATATGTATATATAGAGAGAGAGAGAGAGAGAGAGAGAGAGATCGTTGATGCATTGTGGTTACTCTGTTATATTATTGTAATGCTTGTTTTGGTGGGCGGAAACAGTTACGTTTCGAATTATTCTAGGGGTTATTGAGTGAAAATAATTGTGAGTCCTGATCCATATTTTTGTACTATTTGTAGTGGTGTTAATTTATCTATTATTGATTATTTTATTGTGGGTCGTTATGGTTACATTTGGTTGTATTTATGTGTCTGATCGTAGTTTGTTAATTTGTTTATTATTTACTGAATTTATTTATTCATTTATTGGTTTGAATTAATCTATTTTTGTTTAATTATTTAATTTTTATTCATTTATTTTTGTTTATTTTTAGCCGTTGTTAGTTTTCAATTTTTAAGTAACATAAAAAATGTTTTCATGCCTGCATTTTCAGATGAGTTCTGATTGTTTATTTACTAGTTTGTACTGGTTTGGAAAGAACATTATAGCAATTTGTTCCTTTAGACACAAAGTTTACAGTTTTGGGATTTATTGTTGTAGACTGATGCTGTTTCCATTTGTTTTTGTTTACCTCCCATTAAACCATGAGAATATTACAATAAACTACCCACAATGCATTACTAGCTTATATAAATAGTCGAACAAAAACGCAACACATATCTCCTGACAATTGCGTTTAAGCATGAAAGAGACTATCGCCTCTGGGTGATGTATTCAATGTTCACTTTTATTTTTACGCTCTATCTCGAATATTGAGCACGATAATGTATAAATATTGCATACCTTTTGTTATGGTCCAAGGTTAGGACTAAGGAAGAACAAGACGAACACAAGAGTAGAAATAACAAAGATATATTACACAGAATAATAATACAAGATGCGAAAGGTGTTAGTATGACTGTCAGTCTGGTTTGGAGTGAACTACTATTGGCTTGACTCGATTCCGTCTCGATATTTAACAACCCGCCCACGTGGGTCGAATGTGGCACAAGGCGGGTTTAATGTGGGCTCCCCGAGCCCGTAGGCTCGGGCAAAAATATGCCCATTTAGAACCCGTATAAACGGGTTCAGGGACTGTCTACCTCCCCGTACGAATCTTTGCCCTGCGGCAAAGCTCCGTCCGAGTTCCTCACTGCCAAAGCAGAGAGTTCGACAGATATCGCAAACGGTCAAAGACGCGGTTGCGACTCGATATTTAGCAACCCCGCCACACGGGTCGATGTGGCACAAGGCCGGTTTAATGTGGGCTTACCGAGCCCGTAGACTCGGCAAAAAAATATGCACATTTAGAACCCGTATAAACGGGTTCAGGGACTGTCTACCTCCCCGGACGAAACTTTGCCCTGCGTCAAAGCCCCGTCCGAGTCCCTCCCCGCCGAGATGGAGAGTTCGACAGATGTCGCAACCAGTCAAAGCGTCGGTTGCGACTCTTGAGAGGCGCAGTATTTATAGTATCAGGAAGAGTTCACTCTGTCGTTATAGGTAAGGTCCCATAACACCTTTAAACTATATTTTTAGCATAGAAACGTATATATATATATATATATATATATATATATATATATATATATATAATTATTTATTTAAAAATATGATTCCTCCGCTACAGAAGAGTTCTCATGTTTCAAAATCAAGAGCTGAAAACTTCAATATAATTATTAGTATTAAATTGAATTAAAGTATCAAGCTCTGTTTCATCTTCAAGCGAAATTTTTGGAATAACTAATCTTGAAATTTACGCGTCTTTATAAGCATATTCATTATTAAAATTAAATAATTGCTCTAGCCGTTTCCATAGTAATTTAATATAATATAATTATATTTAGGCTCTACTTTTGTATCGAGTACCGTTTTTTAAAAAATAAAAACAAAAATACTAAAGGGCTTCGGATTATTTACCTAACGAGTTCTTTCCTATTTTCTATATTTTTTCACACACACACACACACATATATATATATATATATATATATATATATATATATATATATATATATATCCAGTTACAATGAGAACAAATGGAGTATAATTCCACTGTCCATAATTTTAAAAAAGGGCTCAATACAAAGTATAGCTAAATATTATTTATTTTAGGATATTAAAACAAAAATATGTTAAAAATCGCTACACAATTACAATTACGTTTCAGCACTACAAATGTGTTTCCTCGGGCGATGCTAAACTACTGGCGTGTGAATGATTATTTGAATTATATATATATATATATATATATATATATATATTAGGTGAAGGAAGTATGACAAAATGGAACAAGCTTTTGTGTGACGCGTTTAGTCCTTTAGGACTTTATCGGACTAAATTTTAATACATCAGAAGAAACTGAGATAGATAGATAGATAGATAGATAATGAATAGACCGATAAATAGATACATAGGGAGAAATCAAACTTTATATCTATGTACCGATTTAGATAGATAGAGAGAGATGGAACGAAGAGACTGAGATAGATAGATAGATAGATAGATAGATAATGAAGAGTGATAAATAGATATATAGGGAGAAATCAAACTTTATAACTATGTATCTATTTAGAGAGAGGGAATGAAGAGACTGAGATAGTGTTGTGAAGTTATTTCCACAATAGAACTTGTAGTCGGACTAAATGCGTCCTAAATGGGGTAAACGTACAGAAACGTTAGGAACTTGTAAATAAGTGTTACGCAGAGTAATCAAGTTGCGGTCGCTGATAACTTACTCCTTCCTCGACTACCTACTGACTCCTACTTATAATAGGTGGGAGAGTCTATTATCTAGACAAGGTGTCTTCCACTAAACACCCCCCTCCTAAAACTTTACTCCGTAGGAGTAAAAAGTTTTAAATTATTTATTTTATTTTATTTTTTCTAGAGTTACCGGAAGTTCCCGAACTGCATTACACACAGTAAATTTCAGCTCTTCTTTTGATTTCAGTGAAGCAATTACCGTGTCTTCTAACGGTTCGCTTCTTTTAGGAATTAACCTGGACAGCCCATCAGCATAGCCAAATTTATTGGATGGTATGTACTCCATGCTGAAGTTATAATTTAGCAATATTATAGCCCATCTTTGTAGTCGGTTTACTGTATGCTTCGGCAAACCCTTTTTCGATCCAAAAATCGAAATTAGAGGTTTATGATCAGTTTGTAGCTTAAAATGTCGACCCTGGAGAAAACGGTGAAATTTCGCTACTGCAAATATTATTCCTAACGCCTCTTTCTCTATCTGAGAGTAATTCTTCTCAGTCGGAAGTAGTGCTCTAGAAGCATGAGCAATTGGTTTTACTTGACCATCTGTCATTTTGTGTAAAATGCACGCTCCTATACTATACGCACAAGCATCGCAAGTTACTATGATTTCTAAATCCGGATTGTAGTGGGTTAGAAATAATTCCGAGGTTAATACTTTATCTTTTCAAATGCTTTCTGGCATTCATTAGTCCACTTCCAGGGTTTTCCTTTCTTTAGTAATTCATTTAATGGTTGCCGCAGATCATACATTTTAGGGATGTATATTTGGTAATAATTGGCTAATCCCCCAAAACTTTGTAATATTGTAATATCTTTCGGAGCCGACATATCTTTTATAGCCACTGCTCGCTCTGGGTCTGGCTTTCTACCATTCTTATCGATGATCTGCCCCAGATATTTCACTTTTTCCATGAAAAACTCGCATTTACTTTCCTTGAGTTTAAATCCAAACTCCTGTATTCTGGAAACTACTGCATTGACATGTTTCACGTGTTCTGCAATACTTGTACTTCTCATGAGGATGTCGTCCAGATACGCTACTGCGAAATCCAAACCACCCAACATCGAATCCATTACTTGTTGGAAAATGGCGAGGGCGACCTTAATCCCAAAAGGTAGTCTGTTAAATTTATACAGACCCCGATGTGTGTTGATACACAAAAGTTTAGACGTTTCTTCCTCTACCGGTATTTGCAGATATGCATCGCTGAGGTCTATTTTCGAAAATATTGTGCCTCCATTAATCTTTGCAAATATTTCTTCCGCTGTTGGTAGAGGATAGTTATAGTCTTTAAGTGCCGCGTTTAACCCCGTTGAAAAATCTGCACAAACACGAATGTCTTTAGACTTTTTCTTCACGTATACCGTCGGAGCTGCCCAATCACTATAGTCAACTTTTTTGAGTACACCGGATTTCTCTAATCTGTCCAATTCTTTATCAATCTGTTCTATTGAGGTAAACGGAACATTCCTTTTCTTTTTGAATACCACCTGAGCGTTTTCTTTTAAAAAGAATTTTGCCTCCATCTTGGTACACGTTCCCAAGCCCGGAGAAAAAACAGTAGGAAATGTTTCCTTAAGTTTCTCTATTAATTTTTCGGCTTCGGAGTTAAAACTTTTTACCTTGTAACAGAAAGAATTTATCGGTAGATCCCATAATTGAAACTCCGTTATCCAATTAGTACCTAGTAAATTCGTGGTATTTTCCATGACAAATAGTTTAACTGTTCGCGTTTTTTTATTTAACGTGACGTTTGTAACAATTTCTCCAATAAATTGTATTTTTTCTCCCGTCACTGACTTCGCGATTTTCTTTGTCTTCATTAAAGTTGGTTTCCCCAACTTCTTTCACGTATGCAAATTTATGATAGAGAGATCCGAACCAGTGTCAAGTTGCATTTTTATTTTTTTATTTATTTCGACGGTAACGAATTTTCTAGTTATTCCATCGTTTATCTCGTTGGACCTTAATTTTCTTATTTTATTGCCTTATTTTTTGAACGGCAATGTGTGTGTCTGTGCCCAACTCTTCCACAGTTGAAACATTTTTTATTTTTAAAATTGCAATATCGGTACCAGTGTAGTTCACCACAAGCAAAACATGGCTTGTGGCGCTTTTGTTTGTTTTTCACTGGTATTTTACTCTTTCCTTGATAATCTGCAATTTTATTATTATTTTTGTCAGACTGACTTTCTTTTTTGTACCGCATTTTCCTTACATGCGAAACGCCAGACTGTTCTATCTTTTTTGCGTCTTTTTTTACGCTAACATATCTTGTGCAGTCTTCTGCCAGATTCCTTACCGTAATACTTGGATTGCTTTCCAATTTTGCCAGTACTAATTTTCTTAACTCTGCGTCTTTTTCCGTTACCAGATCTTGAATAAACACTAAGCACTTAAAATTGTCTGCGTTTAACTCTGCTAGCTTGAATTCTTCACATTTTTACCTATATATTTACGTGTTCGACGTATTTGAAACATTTTGTTACAATTTGAGTATGCTATAGTCATGCTCTTAAATAGCCACGTCAGATCGAGGCTTTCATATGGATGTCATACATGCCACCAAACC
>OZ038492.1:84007034-84037034 GCA_964036315.1 Acanthosepion esculentum | reverse complement strand
TCGTGTATGAGGGCGGTGTGAATAGAAGAAGAAGAAGAAGAAGAAGAAGAAGAAGAAGAAGAAGAAGAAGAAGAAGAAGAAGAAGAAGAAGAAGAAGAAGAAGAAACAAAAGAAATCAGAGAGGAAGAAGAAGGAGTAGAGGGGGATAATAAAAAGAAAATGTTAATAGTCTGTTCAATTTTTTAAAAGTCGTCGACGAATTATAAAAAGAAGAAGAAGAAGAAGAAGAAGAAGAAGATGGAGAAGAAGAAGAAGAGGGAGAAGAAGAAGAAGAGGAAGAAGAAGAAGAGGAAGAGGAAAAATAAAAGGAAGAAGAAGAAGAAGAGGGAGAAGAAGAGGGAGAAGAAGAAGAGGAAGAAGAAGAGGAAGAAGGAGGTAGAGGAGGAAGAAGAAGAAGAACAACAACAACAGAAGAAAGAGCAGGAAGGGGGTTGTGATGAAGAAGAATCCAAAGAAGAGGAATGAGGGTGAGGAGGAGGTGAAGAAGAAAGGAAAGAACAAGAAAGAGGAGATGAAGAATAAAATGAAGAAGAAAGCAAAGAAGTCAACAACAACAACGCAAAGAAGTAGGAAGATAGGGCGGAGATGAATAAGAAAACAAAGAACAAGAAGAAGCCAGGAAGAAGGAAGGAGAAGAAGGGGAAGAAGAAGAGTCAGGTGGAGGAGGAGGAGGAGGAGAAGAAGAAGGAGGTGAAAAAGAAAGCGAAAAAGAAGAAGAAGAAAAAGAAGAAGACAGAGATGAAGAATAAAACAAACAACAAGAAGAAAACAAATAAGGAGAAAGGAATGAAGAAGAAAGCAAAAAAAAATAATCAGGGAAGAAGAAGAAGAAGAAGAAGAAGAAGAAGAAGAAGAAGAAGAAGAAGAAGAAGAAGAAGAAAGCAAAAAAAAAGAAGAAAGGAGGAAGGGGCGAAGAAAAAGTATACGAAAGCTAAGAAGAAAGCAAAGAAGAAGACAAACGAGAGAAGATGGGGAAGAAGAAAGAAAAGATGGCGATGAAGAAGGCTAAGAAGAAGAGTCAAGTGATGGAGGATGAGGAGGAAGAGAAAGCGGTGGAGATGAAGAAGAAAGCAAAGGAAAGAATAAAAAAGAAGACGAAGAATAAAATAAACGACAAGAAGAAATTAAAAGAAGAATGAGAAAGGGATGAAGAAGAAAGCAAAGAAAAATATTAAGGGAAGGTGGAGGAGGAGGAAGAGAAGAAGAAGAAGAAAGCAAAGAAAAAGAAGAAAAACAAGAGAAGATAGAGAAGAACAAAGAAAAGATGCCGATGAAGAAGGAAGATAAGAATAAGAAAATGATTAATCTTCCGTTCAATTTTTTAAAGAGTCGACAGCGAATTACAAAAAGAAGCGCTGTAGATGTTCATTCTCTTGGGAGAATCCTGAAATTGCTGATTTTTAGTGCCTTTCCGAATATTTTATGCAATTTCAAAATTTTTAATAAAAAGTGTCTTCTTTTTTGTTAAACTTTATTGATGAAAATCAAAACTTTGGTAGAACGCAGAGTGTCAGTGGGAAACTTGAGGCAGACAAAAGAAAAATGGCTGCTGAAATGGTCCCTAAATACGAAGCAGAGGTTTGGAATTAGAGACAGTTGCCAGTGGTAATCGCAATGATAAAAATTAGCCGTTTCCATACAGGCTCTAAAGAACACCCAAGGTATGTCACAAAAGCGCGCCTTCAAAAGCTATACATGCACACAGACAATGCGGGACCACACACAGCAAGAATCACGTCACAAAAGATCGAAGAAGTTGGTTGGGAGAAAATTCCTCATCCACCTTATTCTCCCGACCTTGCTCCTTCAGACTACCATTTGTTTCGTAGCTTACAGAATCATTTGGAAGAAACAGCTTTTGTAACACAGGAAGAGGTTAAAACTGTGAGTTCTTCGAATCAAAGCCAAAATAATTTTACAGTAATGGAATTAATAAGCTTGTTAGTAGATGGAAGGAAGTCATAGATAATCAGGGAAAATACATTGTTGATTGAATCTGTAATTAAATGTAACATTTGGTCACTTGTTTCAAAATTCAAAATTCAGACAGAACTTATGGGATGACCTGATATATATATTAAACCCCTTTTTATTCCACTTTTGATTTTCAATTAATATTTCATTCTTCATATGACCCCAAATTAATGTCATAAGGCTAATATTCGTTTTTAGTTTTATAAAACTTCTTCCCTTTAGGGCAATTACCTTCACGCTCCCCTGACCACTGCCTCGTGCCTTTCGTCTGACTGAAACATTGAAATGGATAAATTCTGTATCAATTTTTCGACAGTTTTTTTTTTTGTAGCTTTCATAGTTAAATATCTAATTCTGACACGGACTCAGTCCACACCGGGATAGATAAGACAGACGACCGATATCTTCGTCTGCCGAAATATGATATTCCTTATATGTGATTTTAGATTTTATAGTTTATTAATTATTTGCTCTGTGATAATAAATATATTGATTTTTTTTTGTGGATCAGTTTTAATATATTGTATTACTAGGATCCACTTGTATTATATACCAACGGATTTGTTACATTTACTATATATATATATATATATATTTAGAAAAACATCTAAAATATTATTACATTAGATTTACGTTAAAAATATTCGAACACAGTTGCATTCGATATCACGTGACGTCCGCGTCTCGCGACGGACGCTACTTGTAAACAAACTTCTAAAAACAGTTATTTCTGATGAAATATCGGGGTCAATCTGAAATATCAAATATATATATATATATATATATATATATATATATAAAAATATAAATAAATACTTTCACAAAAAAAACAAAAAAATTCATTTTTTTTAATTTGCAACTTTTTAGTTGTGTTTTCTTTATATATATATATATATATATATATATATATATATATATATATATATATATAATGATGAACAGTACTTACTTCCACCGCATTAAGCCTAGTTAATAACCTTTAACCTCAGTGTCTGACAGTTGGACATTAGTTACACCCGCCTCCACCGTGCACATATACAAAAGGATATAAACACTGTGTAGGCTGAAGAAGAGACAGGTACAGTTCTTGACGAACTGGGCCTCAAAGAATTTTGCCATGAAAGAGTGAATGTCTACCTTATAGGTCGGTCAATCGAGATTCATGCTTGTTGTGTTGCCGTGTACGAACAGATCTCTCACGCGCGACAGGTTGACAGCAATCAAACCACCTTTTAGTGCGTGACACTTTGATTGAGTTCCAGACAAAAAACAAAACCAAAAAAATTTAAATGTTCAAACATATTTTTTTTATTCTTAGCAAACAATGCAAATCCACTACAACAGCCGTGAAACAAATGAAACAAAATATACAATGGCTCGTTCGTAGAGATAATTATTTCGTGGTGATTAGAATTGACTTTAATTTTGATAAGATCCAGAGAAGAATCAGCAATATTGTTTGTCCTGATCTGGTGGCTCGGCTTCGGTCTTTTTCCCACCGCCGTAAGGTTGCTTCATATTTTTTTTATTCTTAGCAAACAATGCAAATCCACTACAACAGCCGTGAAACAAATGAAACAAAATATACAATGGCTCGTTCGTAAAGATAATTATTTCGTGGTGATTAGAATTGACTTTAATTTTGATAAGATCCAGAGAAGAATCAGCAATATTGTTTGTCCTGATCTGGTGGCTCGGCTTCGGTCATTTTCCCACCGCCGTAAGGTTGCCTCATATTTTTTTTATTCTTAGCAAACAATGCAAATCCACTACAACAGCCGTGAAACAAATGAAACAAAATATACAATGGCTCGTTCGTAGAGATAATTATTTCGTGGTGATTAGAATTGACTTTAGTTTTGATAAGATCCAGAGAAGAATCAGCAATATTGTTTGTCCTGATCTGGTGGCTCGGCTTCGGTCATTTTCCCACCGCCGTAAGGTTGCCTCATATTTTTTTTATTCTTAGCAAACAATGCAAATCCACTACAACAGCCGTGAAACAAATGAAACAAAATATATAATGGCTCGTTCGTAGAGATAATTATTTCGTGGTGATTAGAATTGACTTTAATTTTGATAAGATCCAGAGAAGAATCAGCAATATTATTTGTCCTGATCTGCTGGCTCGGCTTCGGTCATTTTCCCACCGCCGTAAGGTTGTCTCTCTGTGTCTTTTTTTTAGAAATACTTTCATGGTCATTGTTTGGATGAGCTCTTCGCTATGATATTATCTTATTTAGTTTCTTGTAAATAGTGTTATATTCATATTGTAAATACTCATTGGGGATAGATTTTAGAATTGTTATTTTATTCCTCTCCCCCCCACAGACACTGAATTGTAAATATGGGGACCAGTTAGTATTTTCATAGAGACAGTGAGGTATTATGGTGGTTGTAGTAAGAAAGGTACGTATGAATGTGGTGTTTTGGTGTAAGGAATATTGTTCGTACGATTGGGTCAGTGTTTGTGACTAGCTACGTTATAGTTAAGACAGAAGAAGACCGTCCTTTACCCCAATCCCCCCTTCGTCCTTGTGCCACATTTCTGTTTATTTTACAGAATAAATATCGCTCTTCGCTATGATACCTAGACTATAGGAATTTAAACGTAATACTAGACTGGCATAGAGATCTCATCAATTTACAGTTTGTAGCGGACCGTGTGGGTTTGAATGTTGTTGTATTAGGAACACGCGCTGTTTATTCCTGCTAGAAGGTCCAACTACAAGAAAATACGGACTCAAGTTGAGTCCAACCGAAGATGTAAAGAAAACAAATAAGATCAATGTATATATAGCAACAAATATATGTATTAAACAACAAATTTATAAGTGACAAAGACATTAACATTTGTGTTTGTGTGTGGACGTAAAGAGTTTGTATTTTGGTGAATGTTCGTACGTACGAGTATGTGTGATTTATGGCGTCTTCCCACAAGTGGACGAAAACACGGATTTGTGAGAGAGATCACATTTTTAAATGCTGAAAAGGGAACGATGCAAGAAGTCGCCCAGTATTTATAGTGTAGGGAGAGCTACCCCTAGTGAACAATTAGGGAATTAAGGAGAAGATAACTCCGACAAGTTGATCTACCTAGATGTAGCCGTAAGTTCTATGCTTGCGCTTTCTTTTCTCGCACGTCTCGCTTGTGGAAAACTCTTCCGGTCCCATAATTTCCAACCAACTTCAAATGGACAAAAATTTGAATGCAATGTCACTCGTTATCTACTCTCCTCTTGATTGCGCTTTTCTTTTTCACCTCATTATTAATGTTTCTGTTTCTAATTCTTCCACACCCCGTAACCCCTTGCGTTAATGAATGTACTCTCTTGATTGGGGTGATACCGATTAAAGAAAAAAAATTAAATTATTCGCATGATAATTAGTTTTTAATGTTTGGTTCGTTCGTTCGTTCTTCTTCTTCCCATTATTATTATTATGATTATTATTATTATTATTATGATTATTATTATTATTATTATTATTGATATTATGATTATATTATTATTATTATTATTAATAATATTATTATTATGACTATTATGATTATTATTGTTATTAATATTATTATTATTATTATTATTAATATTATTATTATGATTATTATAATTATTATTATGATTATCATTATTATGATTATTATTATTATGATTATTATTAATGTTATTATTATGATTATTATTATTATTATTATTATTATTAATATTATTATTATGATTATAATGATTATTATTATTATTAATAATATTATGATTATTATTATTATGATTATTATTATTAATATAATTATTAATATTATTATTATGATTATTATAATTATTATTATGATTATCATTATTATGATTATTATTATTATGATTATTATTATTAATGTTATTATTATGATTATTATGATTATTATTAATATTATGTTACCAACTAAATAAAACTGTTGCTCTTTGTTTAAACAACAGTGAAATATTTTTTTTAATAGCAGTTACCTTGGTCTTTTTGTCAACCTTTCAAATGTGGGAGGTATTTCTGTCTCACTCTGTAGAATAAAGAACAACAATGAAAAATATTTACACACATTTATTCCGTTAATTCTCAGATTCCGGTTCGTGTATAAACACCATTGTCGCGTAAACAGTTCCAAGAGGATCACCTTTATCACCCAGTTACGCCTATTCCTGTATTTTTTTCTGGATCAAGATCCTAGGAAATAAGCTGAAGGAACTAAAACTGAGGCCGTCCTGGGTATGCCGATAAACTACATCCGCGTCCTGGGTAAGACGATAAACTACGTCCAACAGTAAGGCCTTTCTGATCAGGAGGTTTTGAGGAGCGTGGAACCATCTCTTAATTGCCGGTGTTCCGAGGTCCACCCTGATGCGGGGTGGTAGCACCTGTTAGGGTCCCAGCTATGGGCAAATAGTTGCCTCCCAAATTAGGGTTCAAGCACAGTGAAAGTGTAAAAATAAGTTTTAATACCAGCAATGAATGTTTTGAAGAAAAACTATTACCAGTAATACATTTTTGAACGAAAAAATATTATCAGCAACACATTTTTATAAATAATTATTACCAGTCATACATTATTACCAACAATAATTTTTGAAGAAAAAAATATTACGAGCAATACATTTTTTGAAAAAATATTACCAGCAATAAAAATCTTGTCGGCATTAAATAACCCATTGAGGTTGATATGCCGTAAAACAAAACGAACCAAACCAATATATACTGAGATAGATAGATAGATAAAAAAATATTACCAGCAATAAAAATCTTGTCAGCATTGAATAACCAATTGAGGTTGATAAGCCGTAAAACAAACCAAACCAAACCAAACCAACCCAAACCTAAAATTATAAATAACATTTTGAAATAGCATTGTTTTCATTTTTACGAATAGACTAGGATTTTTTTATTTTAAAAATTATAAATAGCATTTAAAATTATATCAGATTTTTTATATTTTGAATTATAAAGACCATTAAAAATATATTAGCGTTGTTCTTAAATTTAAAATTATACTAGTGTTATTTTAATTTCTAAAATTAATAATTTTTTTTCATGCTAATTCATTTGCCAAATCCTTCTCCGTTCAATGTTCTTTAAAATTGTTGAAACGGGGACATCTGCTACGGCATTCTTCATGTCTCGCGCTCGGGGCCCCACTTTAAAAAGACCTTGCGTCACATCTCATTCTCATGTGGGAATGAGTAAACACTGCATTCTTCAAGTCTCTTACGACATAAGTTAAGCTCGATTTCGGATTGGCTAAAGCTTCCTTTGTGATTTTAGTTATTGCTTATATTGAAATTTTCCTTCAATTCTGATGCGTTATCCGATACGTGCTGTGCTAAGACAAGCCGATAAAAAAATGTATCCGCCATTATTTTTCAGTGTTGGCATGGTATTTTCTTTTATGTCGTAGTCTGTGTTTTTCGTTCTCCATGCATAACGTAACTGATTATAGCCTAAAATCGCCATTTTGTTTTCGTTTGACCAAATAACTGTATTCCAATGATTGTTAACCGGATCTAAAAATTTTGTAGGAAAGTCTAAACGAAATTTTCTCTATTTTCTTCAGTAGTAACCTTTTTCCTGCAAATCGTCCGTGAAATCCTTGTCGATTCAATGTTCTACAAATTGGTGAGACTCGTAGATCTGATCCAGCGTTCTTAAGATCTGTTATAATCCCTTTCGTTCCATTTCTGATTGGGATAAACTTCCTTTGTTCTTGTCTGAATTTCTTGGATGAGGAGTTATTATTTACACTATATTCGGACTATTTTCCTCATCTTTGTTGTTACCACAAACTTTCGGCCGTTGTGCTCTCCGGCCTACTTCAATTTAGGTAACCTATAGGAAATTTTGAACTGAACCCTTTATTTAATCTACGGGGATAGACTGTTCTTATTCCAATGCTCATGTCTAGGGATATCGTCTAATACTGATTTTATTTAGTACTGCTTAATTATTGCTCGCCCATTCCCACTGACTGCAAGTACACACTGCCCGACCCAAGAATTGAACTCACTAAATTCACAAACCGATACTTTTACCTATTAGACCATTTTCCGTAGATAATATCCCTAGACATCAGCAGTGAAAAGAGAATATAATATAAATAGTAAATATTGACTTCCTTTGTTGATTTTAGTTACTCCTCACGTTAAAAACTTCCTTGGACAACCTGATCTTTAAAGCGTCGATATGTTATCAATTTTTCCCATTTTATAAATTGTAAAAATTGTTTTGGAATTCTCCTATAATCTTCACCGGATTGATAAGCCTCAATCTTTTTTTTTTTTTAGCATTTTAGATCATCGTTACAAATTAAAACTAAATGAATGTTTATTTTGTATTTTTTTTATACCGGTCATTTGAAATGATATTGACCTACAGCCACATCACGTTGAAACACCGTACAATCACCGAAGTAAAGCATCGTCGAGCCTGGTCAGTACCTAGATGGGTGACCACTTGGGAACACCAGGCGCTGTAAGCTTGAATGTGCGGGTGGATAAAAGCTCGGAATTGTTAATCGGTGACCCCATTCGCAAATCCCAACACCCATCACGGTCGTAGGAGCACCAGATGTATTGCAGCGATAGTAGAAGTGGTATTTCTTGGACAAGATAACCTGACGGAGCCCAACCATCTCCAGGCCGGTTTTTGAATTCAGTTACCTTCTCTTAGGACCGGTTGCCACCTAAGGCTATAGAACGCAGTCTATGCTGCTATTTACCCATGGGGAGAAGAAGAGGGTTCATACCTTTCTCAAGAGCATTAGCACGTAAGTGAATGTAATGTACGCGATTGTAATTCAAGCTCCGACTGGAATTCGAACTCCGGTTCCACAATCCGAACCTCTATCCATTATTCCACGGTAACTCCAGTATTCACTTACGCACAAATACGCTTGGTAATCCACCTCTTCTCTCCCCAGCTATGGATTAACTAGGAAGACTTTATCACTAAATCATTATTATTTCAAAAAATTCTTAAAATCTCAAAATACTTTCTGGCTTTAATTAACGGGTAAAGGGTTGGTAACCCGTAGAAAACGAATCAACCAATCAACATAATACCTCATCTCAGAAATATAGACAGATACTGAAAGGCCGAAACGTTGTAATAAATATGGCGCCAAAGATGAGGACTATAGTCCGAATAATGTAAATAGTGTACATAATACCTCGTCTCAGAAATATAGGCAGATACTGAATCGATTTTGATTGCATTGTGACAGCTATCATGTCACTGTGTATAGATAAGATTGAAATATTTTTGTTATTTAGAATAGTATAGAATAAGCAATGTTTTTGGCATAAAAGCTCCTTTTATTTTAAGAAAAGGAAAAAATGCGTGTCAAATGTAGAAAAAGACATAGTAATTATGAGTTCAATCTTTAGGCCAGACAGCGTGCAAACAGGTGAACAATAACTGAGCAGTACCAAAATTAAGCTGTCCTGGGTATGACAATAAACTACATCCGGCAGCAGTATATAGAAATATAGACAGATACCAAACTTTTCCATTTTCCACTTTCTTGAGACGCAATTCAAATAAGGCATTCGTTGTTGTGAATTTATTTATTTATTCTCAGTAGAAGTAGATAGGTTCGCCTATTGTCCTGTTGATGTTCCTCTCCGGTCTTTTGAACAGGGGTAGAGGTTTATCCAAAGATTTCTGTTTAGGATTCGGTTTCCGGTCCCTTCTAAAGTCTACTTCAACTCTATACATCTGACGTCTCCGTCTGAACTCTGAAATTTTATTTACTAAGTTTTTTTTTCTCTCTCTCCTCAATTAGAGTAAATAGGTTCGCTTATCATTCGGTTCACGCTGCCTCGGTTAGGTAGTTCTTTAGTTCGCACGACCGTTACTTCCTGCCAACACCAATAAAAATAAACTATTCCATTTTGATTGCGTGGGAAAACAAAACACATATCAGAGACGCTAACTGTTTTAGTGAGAAAATGAATGAAAAAAAGAAAGAAAGAAGCGTTTAACGTCTGCTTCAGTGACATGGAAAAAGTCGTCAATTTCAAATCTTTTCATTTGTACCCACTTCTTAAAATGGCGACGAGCATTCATATTTATGATTGTTAGTGCAATATTTTGTTAAAATTGTAAAGATGAAATATTTAACGATACCATAAGAGAATTGCTAAGGATATTTTATTGTTGTAGAAGTCCTCGTGAGCTTATTGAATTAAGATTCATCAGAAAATTCAGATAGGAAAACCGTGAAATTTTCGCGGGTCTTTTTTATATATTATTATTATTTTAATTTTATTTCCTTTGATTTCTGGTGTGTACTAATTTCTTTCTGGGTCCCCACCAGAGGCTTAAGATCAGAAATAACGTCATGACATTTTCCACTGAGCAATTTAAAAAAAAATCATACATATTTTACATAGATAAAGCCCTTCTTAAGGTGCGGGCTGTACTCGTGAGAACAATTTTTTGTATTTCTTTAAGGAATAGGCTGCCAGGAAGCCCTTCAATGAGTCCATTGGAATAAATTCGAGGCCTCCAATTATGACAAGAATTATTAATGTTCTCATATGTCACATTTTTTTAGATTTCCACTTCAAGATCCTTCTATTTTGATAGTTTTTGAAGATTTTCAAAGATACATTGCAGTCTGCAGGGACTGACAGGTCCATAAGAATACATCTATTTTTGGGGTCTTTGATCACGATATCTGGCTGATTAGCTTCGATTGTTCTGTTTGTGTGCATTGTAAAGTCCTATAATTTTTTTACAGGTCTTAGCTTTGTAAGCGGGCCAGTGAGGTGTTCATACCAGATACTTCCTTTTTTCCTTTCCGTAAAATTTGCATATTTTCCAGTGAAGATATTGGCCCAATCTTCTTCTTCTTCTTCTTCTTCTTCTTCTTCTTCTTCTTCTTCTTCTTCTTCTTCTTCTTCTTCTTAAAATTTATTATTATTAGTATTAGTATGAGTATTATTTTGAAGATGAACATGAAGACCAACTTCAGACCACAATTATTTTGGAGTTTTTGAAATTCGATTTGTCAGTGTGCTACCAGGGATGTAAAAGAGGATACATTTATAAAGCAATTGTTAAGGTTGATGAAAATTGGTTGAAAGATCAACGAAAAATAAGAAAGAAACCAGTAAAAATCGCCATTTTTTGCTATTTACGCAGGTTTTTACTGTATGGGTGGACTCAATTATCAAGTTAAATGATTGTTAAACAATCAACTTATTGTTGGCTACAATTGAGTGAAATTTATATTAGATTGCTTGAAAATTGAGGGAGTTTTAGTTTACAATTTGTGTTGAAATCGATTTTTCGTTTTTTTTTCCGGATTTTCGCTAAACGCAGTGGCGTAGAAATAAAAATTAGGTATCGTTGATCTCGCCATGATGTAAGTAACCTACATACCGAGCTGTGAGCTATGCACATTTGTACAAGTTTTGCAACTCAGATAGTGAAGACCATAATTACCATACCAGTATTCTGTTTATTCATTCCTAGTGCTCCTATTATGAGTGGGGTGAATGTTAATATTGATATTGCCTTCGTTGGGGTGAAATGACCTATACTGATTTTCCAAGCGGAGCTTAGATGTGGCACAAGGCCGGAAGTATGTGGCACCCTGTGAGGATCGAACTCACTCTCCAGTTGTAACTGTTTTATCGAGACAAGCTTGCTAAACATTACACCACGCCGAGGTGCCCCAGATAGTTTTACATACCAGTATTCTGCGTAATCGTTCCTAATGCTCCTACTATTAGTGGCGCAAACATTTCTTAGAGTTACAAACGACAGGAACTTGTGGAGGACCATGATGTCCCACGTCATGTAGGGATAAAGCACATAGAATAAAGCCGTACTAAGCTGTGCGTAGTTAGACGTCACATTTTGTTTTTCATCTCACAACCTCAAGCGATGATGTTTGGTCGCCATGTTTATAGTTTCTTTCATTTCGCTAACGTTTTTATCGTCCTCATTTATCTTGTCGTGTCAATGTGGAAGTTATCGTCAGATTTGTCGAACGCTTGTCTTTGTATCAGAAGCCTGGGAGGGAAGCGAAAACGAAATGAACGACGTCCCGCCCCTACATCCGTCCAGTTACTTATAATTAATTCCCCCACTCACCCGTCTAAACCGTTCATTGTGTTTGATGTTGTAAAAGGTGATAAATTACCTGATACTTCGGACCCGAGTGGTTGAAACTCTAAAAGACATTAAATGGCCTTTGTGGCTCGATATTTGCTTTTGACTGATTGCACGCTCTCAACGCATAGATACCATCCATTGCCAGCGAGCTCGGCCTTCAATGAGTGCTCCACTACAACGACCTTGTTCCAGACTAGACTAGTCTAATTTGTACGATATGAAATTTGATAGACATAATCAGGCATAGACAAAAGAAAGATAATTATGATAGGAATAGACTGTGAAAATGTGATATGAACATAGATAGATAGATATTAAATAATTGGATAGATAGGTAGATATGACACGATTAGATAGATAGATAGATAGATAAGATTAAACTGAGATAGATAGATAGATAGATAGATAGATAGATAGATAGATACATAGATACATAGATAGATATGACATAATTGGATAGATAGATAGATATGACATGATTGGATAGATAGATAGATAGGTAGGATTAAACTGAGATATATATGACAGATATAACATAATTGGATAGATAGATAGATAGATAGATAGATAGATATGAAATAATTGGATAGATAGGTAGATATGACATGATTAGATAGATAGGTAGATAGATAGATTGATAAGATTAAACTGAGATAGATAGATATGACATAATTGGATAGATAGATAGATAGATATGACATGATTGGATAGATAGATAGATAGATAGGATTAAACTGAGATAGATAAATAGATAGAAAGATAGATATGACATAATTGGATAGATAGATAAGACATGATTAGATAGATAGATAGATAGATAGGATAGGATTAAACTGAGATATATATGACAGATATAACATAATTGGATAGATAGATAGATATATATCTCTACATCACCCGAGAGCCACTCAAGGTCGAGGCTTACTGAATAGTGGTGCTCTAAGAGTTTTGTAAGGATCCTTCATTGCATGTTTTTAATTGGTCCGTCATCTCTAAAGCTCATCTTACGGTATAGGTCGGTTTATTTTGTGAAACGAAATATTTACTTTTAGCATTCTATTTCGCTGTTGTACGGGCCTAGTTCTCTTGAAACTGTAAAGGTCTAACATCAATCTTGATGTTGACAATTTATTATGAAATGGGTGCAGTCATTTTGACATTTTCCGGAAAATTTGATCGCTGATTCAACGCATATAAAAACCTCGTTAACTGTCGTTTATTAAGCGTTAATATTGCCGTCTGCCCGTAAGAAATTTCTAGAAGACGACAAAAATTTCATCAATTTAAAAAAAAAATGTGCTTACGGTCACATTACCCACTGGATAAAAGCATTGGTTGAATCCAATGACTTGATTCAAAGTGTTGTGAGTTCAATACCTGGCTGCAGCTAAGGTAAACAATTTTTTTAATGAACGAATGAAAAGAATTTAGCTAACACGCTTGAAAGTCAATGTAAGCGTCAGATTTGTCAATCCAAGTAGATTTTGGTGTTGAAAGATGACAGGTGACAGATTTGTGTTCAGATAAACATTAAGTGCGAGGAAGATACTTGTAAAATCACAGGTATCCAGGTGCGAAATGATTCCTCATGTCGTTGCGAGTTCGCTACCTGGCTACAGCAAAAGTGAAAAAATATTCGAGAGTTAAGTTAAAAGGAAGATAACTGATACTAGGTTATCTGGAAGTGGCATGGCATGTGGAAGTAGAACAATCTACCCCGGTGGACGAAGTAAAGATTTTGGTTCGAACTTCCAATCACCTGAAGAAAGCCGGAGCTTACAATGTTCGAAACGTCGTGAATATGGTAGATGAGGACAACAATCAGAAAATTATAAATAAAAATTTCTTTTGTTTTTGTTCACTATATTTTATTCAGGTAAAGATTTATCTAGCACCATTTTTTTTCTTCGTGTTGCCCGTTGTATGAAATGGTCTGGATCCGTGATCAGTGATAATGGTATTACGCGTGCATCTGGTATTGCCGAAATGACACTAATACCATCCATTGTAAGTGAGTTCGGGGATGTATCGATATTGCCACGGGGTGAGTGATATTGCCATGGGGTGAGTGATATTGCTGCAGGGTGAGTGATATTGCCACGGGGTGAGTGATATTGCTGCGGGGTGAGTGATATTGCCATGGGATGAGTGATATTGCTGCAGGGTGACTGATATAGCCATGGGGTGAGTGATATTGCTGCGGGTGAGTGATATTGCCACGGGGTGAGTGATATTGCTGCGGGGTGAGTGATATTGCCATGGGGTGAGTAATATTGCCATTGTGTGAATGATATTGCCATGGGGTAAAGGATATTGTTGCGGGGTGAGTGATATTGCCATGGTGTGTGTGATATTGCTGCAGGGTGAGAGATATTGCCATGGGATGAGTGATATTGCTGCGGGGTGAGTGATATTGCCATGGGGTGAGTAATATTGCCATTGTGTGAATGATATTGCAATGGGGTAAAGGATATTGTTGCGGGGTGAGTGATATTGCCATGGTGTGTGTGATATTGCTGCAGGGTGAGAGATATTGACATGGGGTGAGTGATATTGCTGCGGGGTGAGTGATATTGCCACGGAGTGAGTGATATTACTGCGGGGTGAGTGATATTGCCATGGGGTGAGTAATATTGCCATTGTGTGAATGATATTGCCATGAGGTGAAGGATATTGTTGCGGGGTGAGTGATATTGCCATGGGGTGAGTGATATTGCTGCGGGCTGAGTGATATTGCTGCGGCGTGAGTGATATTGCCATGGGGTGAGTGATATTGCTGCGGGGTCAGTGATATTGCCACGGGGTGAGTGATATTGCTGCGGGCTGAGTGATATTGCTGCGGCGTGAGTGATATTGCCATCTTGTGAGTGATATTGCCACGGGGTGTGTGATATTGCCACAGGGTGAGTGATATTGCTGCGGGGTGAGTGATATTGCTGCGGGGTTAGTGATAATGCCACGGGGTGAGTGATATTACGATGAGGATGAGTGTTCACCCAGATTCTTATAAACAGCGTATACATTTGACACCTTCCATAGACTTGGAAAGCATCTATCCTTCTGACAGCTTTGCCAATATTGTAGGTAATTCTGGGCTGATGTTCTTACAAACAACTATCGGGATTTTATCCGGATTGGTAACCATCTTAGTGTCAAGGTTTTTGGCAAGTCTGAAGACTTTGCTATAGAGATGTTACAAAGTTTTTGCCCCGTAAGAATGGGGAAATCAGGTAAAGGGTGATCCTTGTCTTTTTACGGGGAATTAGAGGCAAACTTAATTGCAAAGAGCCTTGCCTTGTCTGATGGGGATGAAATAACCACAGAACTATTTATGATATTTGATACTGACGCTTTGCCTCTACTAAGGATTTTTTTCTCGAGATTTTACAGAATTCGCAAGAACGAAGATTTTGCTTTCAAACTTGGTTTGGATTTACTCTGGATAGTTGCTCTTTGCATTTTCTGGAACTTCCTTTCCATTATGTGCGGGTTCGAGTTTTAACTGCAGCAAGAGTCCTACTACAACGTACGCTGTGGCAAAGATGGTAGTAGTGGCTACGGTGGGTTATGGCTTCTACACATTTTTAAGATATATCGGTTCAAAGCTTAATCTAACAATTAGACATTTTTGCTATTAAACCCAGTCTATATTTCGATCATGCTTGATTATTCCCACTATTTCAGATATCACCAATGGATGAAGAGTTATTATGATTCATATTATTTGCACTCGGACTATTGCTCTAATCTTCGTTGTTATTAACACAGCCTTTCTGCCGTTGGCACTTTGGCCTTCATCAGATGCTTCTTGTAACCTTCAGGGAGATTTGAACTTAACACTTTATTTAATCTACGAGGATAGATTGTTCCCATTCCGCTTTCCATGTCTAGGTATATGGCAGCCTTACTGTCCTCTTTGTTACCACTGGGTGTAAGTCTGCACTACCCACTGCAAGGATTGAACTCACAAAGTCCCCAGTCTTACGAACTGACACTTTAATCCACTAGGCTGTTGTACCGTGGGACAATCCTGAGTATAGAATTTGGAACCTTAAACATGTTGCTGATACTGCTGCTGCTGCCTGTTACGCTGTTGAGGCTTTTCTGCCAGTGCTCTTTATTGACGGTTCCAATATTTATTTCTATTTTATGTCTTATATGCCTGGCATATGCGCTGTTTCTTTCAGACGTCTGACTCTCCATTATTCATGAAGTATCTGATGAAGGTCGGAAAGCACAATGACCGAAACGTTGTGATAATAACAGAAAAGATAGAGGCAACAGTACAAGTTTAAATAATGTTACGTTTACATGGCATTACGCGACACAGGCGAATACATCATCATCAGGTCGATAATTCTTCTCGGATTCTCCTGACTCATTCCTTCCATCCATCTCTGCCAGACATCTCCGTCGATAGGTCCTCCAGGACGGCATCCAGATTCATATATACAGGTTGGTCAATATAAGTATGATGTGGTCTTTCAACCAATCTTTTGCCGCGCAATGGGTTCTCTTGGACGGTGTCACTCACAAGTTCTGACTTACTTCTCCAGGAGTGATCAGCTAGCCGAAGCCTTCGCTCTCTTAGCGGAACTGAGATACGAGGAAGGTGTCCATACCGGCGTTTCTTTGTTAGATGTTTCTTCCAGCTGATGTCCAATGCAACTCGTAACATCTTTGTGTATGTTCCGTCAAGCGATGCTACTTTTGGTGTTTTCGTCAGTGTTCATGTTGTTGAGCCGTAGAGCAAGATAGATTCTACAGCGGCTTTAAAGAAGTCTCTCTTAAGACTGTCAGAAAGGGAGGACTTCCAGATGGTGCTCAAACTAATTAAGGGTACTCCAGGCCTTGCCTTTGCGGATCTTGATGTCTCTCTCCGTTTTGAGAGAGACATCAAGCGAATACATCTCATGTTAACAACGTGACATCTCATAAGTAAATAAGACTGTTAATTATTTGTGTAAGCTGTTTTTATTAGGTTGGTGCAAAAATAATGTCGTTTATTGACGTTCAACTTCATGTGAGAAAACGACATTATTTTTGCACCAGCCTAATAGATATCTGTTGTTTGTTGAATAAACAAATAAATAAGCAAGATGAGATAAACCTTTATATTATATCGTGAACTTTTAATATAATAAGTGTTCTGGATAATTCCTGAGAGATTAAGTAAAATTAGGAAAGCTCTTATGATAGTCAACGGGAAAAAGAAATGAATGGTTGAACTTAAGGTGTGAATGAGTAATATCTACGCCATGCGTTGTGTTCTCGGAGCGCGGAGACTTTTGTTCGTCCTCGTTGGTGGTACTGTCCAAAAAGAGCTAGTCACTCTTGAGATCGCTGTAGTTCCGGTTTGGTTTGTTTTGTTTTACGGCATGTCAACACATCAATGGGTTATTTAATGCCGATCAGATTTTTATTGCTGCTAATATTTATTTTCTTCAAAAATGTATTGCTGGTATTAAAACCTATTGTTAGATTTTTATAGTATTTTGACTGCAGTTTGGGGTTAACTATTTGCCCATAGTTGGGACGCTAACAGCTGCTACCATCCCATGTCAGGGTGGACTTGGGAACGCCAGCAATTAAGAGGTGGTTCCACACTTCTCAAAGCCTCCTGATCAGAGGCTTCGCTGATGGATGTAGTTTATCGCCTTACCCAGGACGCGGATGTAGTGTATCGTCTTACCCAGAATGCGGATGTAGTTTATCGTCTTACCCAGGACGCAGATGTAGTTTATCGTCTTACCCTGGACACGGATGTAGTTTATCGTCTTACCCTGGACGTGGATGTAGTTTATCGTCTTACCCAGAATGCGGATGTAGTTTATCGTCATACTCTGGACGCGGATATATTTTATCGTCTTACCCTGGACGCGGATGTAGTTTATCGTCATACCCTGGAATGGCTGTAGATCTGGCAAAATCGAGAAGAAGGTAACTTCATAAACAAATCCACCCGCGGGGTGGACGGGCCGGATAACCTCGACTTCCCCGGTACAAAAAGAAAACGGCAAAGCATTGCACGACATTGCCTTGAATGTCATCATGAACGACAATTGTAAGATGGTAGGCGTTGGAATACACAGCGGCGGAAAAAACGCAGTAGCTAAATAAATGATGAATTGTGTTTTATTCTTTTTTGAAGAATAAAGTTGATAAACAAAATCGGAAAATATTTATGACTCAAACTAATAAAACGTTTCTTTCTTCTTTCTCTTTTTTTTTTAACCCTAGAACACTAACCCTATAATTAAAGTTACACCACTACTAACCAATCAGACCCGATTTTGAAAATATCAAAAAAAATTTAAATATAAATTTTTATTTGAAATATTTTACATGCAGACACTTCAAACTTTGTACTTAGAGTTAACATTAATAGGAACTGAAAAACATATTATTTAGGTAAGGAAATCAGGTACTGAAAATTGTAATTAAAAATAGGGAAATTTGCGCTGGGTACTATATACCCATGGTTAGTGTTCTAGTGTTAATTCGTTTATTTTGAATTTCTAAGGATACAGTAAGTAACAACATTTTCAATAACCTCTTCTTTATATAATCAATAAGCAGTCATTTAGTCTTTTAGGCGACGTGTGCAGGAAAAACCTGCTATAGAATCGGTTTTGTTAACCCTAGAACACTAACCATCAATTAAAGTTACACCACTACTAACCATGGGTATATCAGACCCGATTTTGAAAATATCAACAAAAAATATTAAATATAAATCTTTATTTGAAATATTTTACATGCAGGCGCTTCAAACTTTGTACTTTGAGTTAACATTAATAGGAACTAAAAACATTATTTAGGTAAGAAAATCAGGTACTGAAAATTGCAGTTAAAAATAGGAAACTTTACGCTGGGTATTATATACCCATGGTTAGTGTTTTAGGGTTAAATACATGTGTATTTTATTTAATTTTTTTTTGTTAATTTACTTTATTAATTTACTTTCTTTACCAATGACTTGATTCAAAGTGTTGTGAGTTCAATACCTGGCTGCAGCAAAGGTAAACAATTTTTTTTTAATGAACGAACAAGAATTTAACTAACACGCTTGAAAGGTAATGTAAGCGTCAGATTTGTCAATCCAAGTAGATTTTGGTGTTGAAAGATGACAGGTGACAGATTTGTGTTCAGACAACCATTAAGTGCGGGGAAGATACTTGTAAAATCACAGGTATCCAGGTACGAAATGATTCCTCATGCGGTTGCCCGTATTCGGCGTACCCCTGACTCAAACCTTGCCCGAGGCGAATTCCCTGCTGTCAGTATGAAACGCTTTTACCGTTATATACTTGTTTTCACTTTTCTGTGTTGTCGGCCTCTCTCCCCCCAGCCACCCAGGAAACAAGTGTGGGGGAGGTTGTCATATTTTTCATCTCTTTGGAACTCTGTCGCATCCATCTCGATGTGGATCCACTAACTGATTTATTGTGTCTAGCGCAGACACCAATATATATATATATATATATATATATATGTGTGTGTGTGTGTGTGTGTGTGTGTGTGCGTGTGCGTGTGTGAGTGTGTGTGTGTGTGTGTGCAAAGAGAGAGAAAGAGAGACAGGCAGAGAGAGAAAGAGAGAGAGAAGGACAAAAACAGAGAGAGTGACATTTGAAAAATTCGTATCTTGTGACTCTATTTTGGAATAACACCTGTGATGGGAAACATCTGAGAACACAATACAAATATATATCTAAAATTCAGTGCCTCGTCAGTGATATTCCTTACCAACTACTTAACAGTTGACAATTCTGATTAAAAAAGGTTTCCTAATAATAAGCATAAATACAGAATTCTTTTACATCTATTTCTCGTTTTATATATATATATATATATATATATATATATATATATATATATATATATATATATATATATATATATATATATATATATATATATAATATAAAAGGCTCAAACACTAATATTCCATGGTCATAATTTATTTCATTGGAATCGTAATCACGATCAAAATCATCAAACCTACACATTCAAAAAGAAATCGGAAAATATTCTTACTCTGTCCTGGACATTTTCTTCTACCTGGAATCTATCCTCTTCGGAATTTATATATATAAATATATATATCTATATATATCTATATATATATATATATATATATATATATATATATATATATATATATATATTGACCACTAATATTATCTATCTATCTATCTATCTATCTATCTATCTATCTATCTATCTATCTATCTATCTATCTCTCTCTCTCTCTCTATATATATATATATATATATATATGCATTTAGGTAGAATATTTTAATTCAAGCAGGTTCGATTAAATAATTTAGGCCTATTATGCCTATTTATTTTAGTTTTAATCCATTCAAGTCCACGAATTAATTTCTTGGTTGGTGCAGAAAATTGATCAAGAATAATACGAAAATTTTCTTTCAAATATTTTTTATTTTCCCAAGTACTTTCAATCTCGTCTGAGACCATCTTCACGGGGTTAAGATATATGTGAAAGTGTATACAGTCGCTCCGTAAATTAATGGTGACAATCAATTGAAAAACTTAAAATTCTGCAAACCCTTTATAGGAGGGAATTGCGGTCAAAAGTCAACTCCGAGTATAGCAACAAAGTTCTTAAATATTTGTAGCAGTAAAGTTTTATATGAAAATACTAAATTAAAATAATATAATTAATAATTTTTTTTCATTTTTTAGAAAATTATAAAACGCTGTAAACGAACAGTGAAAAATATTTTGAATTTACGGAGCTACTATATTCACGTTCACATATATCTTAACCCCGTGAAGATGGTCTCAGATGAGACTGAAAGTACTTGGGAAAATAAAAATGTTGGCATTATTCTTGATCAATTTTCTACAGCCACTTAGAAATTAATTATTGGATTTGAAAGCGTTAAAACTAAAATAAATAGACATGATACGTCTAAATAATTTCATATTATATATATATATATATATATATATATATATATATATATATATATATATATATATATATATATATATATATATATACGGAATAAATTCCAATAGCCAACAAATACTATTCTTAAAAGAGTGCTCACTTCCGAGTTGAGCAAATTATAAAACCTTTATTCTACATTCAACACCATCACTTGATAAGACACCAGAAGTGCTTAAACAAAATGGCTATTTTTGTAGTGATTTTATAACATATATTTTATAATTTTTGAATAAATAATTATCTATCTATCTATCTATCTATCTATCTATCTATCTATCTATCTATCTATCTATAATTAAAAAAAAGTTTCGCACATCGAGGTATCAGACAGAGATCGGGTTTTTGCTAACAATATGATTTCCACCCGAAAAATACACCGTCTACAAAAACATCTGTCGGTGAGTAATGTCCATTTCTTTGCCTATTTCTCGGTCAATTGATGAAGGACACAGGGGTGTCCGAAAATTCCGGATTTAAAACCTTTCTTTCCGTGCTTCATTTCTGTAATATGCTTGTAAGAAAAATTCAGAAGAAAATATGCAGGACGATGTCTTTAACATTCAACAGAACATGTTTAATATATATATATATATATACATATATATATATATATATATATATATATATATATATATATATATATATATATATATATATATATATATCCTCTTCTTCCCCCTCCAACTATGGGTAAATAGCAGGACAGACTGGGTTCTATAGCCTTGGATGGCAACTGGTCTAGGAGAAGGACAACTCTGAATTCAAAACCTGCTGAGGGTCGTTTGGGGACCTTGTGGCATCCGTTGCACCAGGTCCCTGTATTCGTCCCTCCAAAAAGTGTGGATGGCCCTGCACAAGGCCTTCACCACTATAATCAAATCCTGTGTGGCTGTCGGGCTTTCAGTTTCTGGGAACTGATCTGTCTGACCCTCATACGTCGAGTTCGACGGGAGAGCGATAATATATATATGCGTGTTTGTAGAATGTAGAACAGTATATGAACAAAAAAGAAATGAAACAAAGTGGAAAATATACAGAAGTTTTGAAATAATCAGAGCGACCCAACGAATACGTCGCGATCACAGTCAATTAAAATAGCTTTCTTTCTCATATGAATGTATGAAATGAAATTCAGCAGGTTGCCAACCTCATTTTTAAATGCCTATACCCATTAAATTGTTAACACATCATTGTACAAATATAAATAGCCAGTGAATATACATACAATTTTATTTTTAAGCCAATATTTTTATTACAGTAGAATCCATGACAACCGGAGTAAGAAGGCCTTCCGGATATGAGGAATTGGTTACAACATCCGGATTGGAGGGGTTATATTTAGATTAACATAAAAAAAAACGAAATTAGTTTTAAAATTTATTTTCAATGTCTTATAGTAAACAAAATAAGCTAATGGTCAGTGAAATAATTTTAACGGAATTAATTTTAAGGAAAAAGAAATAAATTATGTAATGTTAATTAAAAATTCATTAAATTAAGTATGTCACGTATGCAAAACGAATAATGTAACGAGGATTTTTTAATTGTTGTTGCATGAGGATTCTTTCTCTTCTAATGTCATTCTCACATTTCGTTTTGCTTTTGTTCTTGAAATGATTTAAGCGAAAGACACTTTTTAACTCTGCGTGCGTTATTGCAATCGTCATAGCTGAATGTTGGCTTTTCTTTCCATAAAACTGACAACCACTTCTATAGCTTTTTCAATTTCGGTCCAGGTTTCATCACAATCATGGTTTTATTTCCTTATTCATTGTGACATTGTGAATGCTGGAGAATAGTTTCTTTGGAAGATTTTATATCATAGAATGTTGACTTTCCTATGTTGAACTCAGCCATTAGTTACAATGAACTTTCACCAGCGTGTAGTTTGTTTCAAATTTCCACTTTTTGCGATAACTCCAAAGTTGTTCCTCTTATTCCTATCATCGTTTGCACCTGTACACGCCATTAGGGTGAAATAAGCATAAGCAATTATCCAAAGTAAATTTCATGAAAAGATATTTCAAATCAGTTATATATCACCCAAATAGTTCAAATATACACATCAAAATCATGTTCGTATTTATTTTTAGATAAACACACAGTGACCGACAGGACTCAATTCGCTTTACCGAAGAGTCTTGCTATATCACCCGTAATAGTCACTGTTTATATATATATATATATATATATATATATATATATATATATATATATATATATATATATATATATATATGAAATTTGTGTATTTAGGCAGCAATCCTTTTTTCATGCACATTTCATTGAATACAACAGACAAGGTACTTTGATTTAGTTTTTTTATACAATTTCTCATATGATCTAATAATTTTTTTCTTTCCAGATGATAAATTATATAAAAACTGTCTTTTTCCGAGCGCTTTCGGCTATACATTTAGCCATTTTAAGGATTAACTATTTTAACTGTTAAATAAGAAATAGTTTGTTGCGCTTATGTATTTATATAATGTTTTTTCATTTTTCAAAACACGGTCAAGATATTGTGTACATGTTCATAGTTGATATTATTGAGTTTTTTTTTGTTTTTTTTTTAATTATAAGGCTTCCATTATTTTTAGCCTATTTTTTGCATGTAGATGATGCTGTTATATTAGTGTTGTCAACATGCATGTACCGAATAGTGTCCGGTAGGTCTTCATGAATATTTAAATGAGATCTAATTGAGCTATGATCAGAAAGGTGTAGAGTGAGTCTTCATGTCATACATGTTGTAGTATGGCCTATATATATATATATATATATATATATATATATATATATATATATATATATAATATGGAGAAAACAACTGAAAAGTTGCAAATTTTAAAAAAATGCATGTTTTTTTGTGAAAGTATTTATTTATATTTTTATATATGTAAATATATTTGATATTTCAGACCTGCCCCGATCTTTGGTCAGAAATAAATTAAACGTGATGTGGAATGCAACTGTGTTTGAATATTTCTAACGTAAATATAACGATAATATTTTAGATGTTGTTTAAAAAGTTGTTTTTTTTAACTATATCTAAAAAAATCTTATGCTCTCTCTCTCTCTCTCTCTATATATATATATATATAAGCGTGTTTGATGCCCCAGCATTGAAAAATTAGCGTCGGACCTTCACGGTTAGGACCCACCATGCCACTTACATAATACCACCTCCCCTCCCGTATTCAATCGGTGAGAAGTAAATTCCACTCAAATAGTTTCTTCCTATGAACCACTGATCTATTAAACAGACTCCCTAGAGAATGTTTCAAATCTATAGTCAACCGTTATCTTCCCCTCCTATCCGTATAAACTACCGCTTAAGTAGCCCTCTACTTCGAGTGACTCTCGGGCCTTGTACAGGGTGAACCTTACTGTAAAAAAAAAAAAAAGAAAAAAGAAAAGAAAAGAAGTCTTCCCGCTATTGTACCTAAGAAAGTGCTTCGGGGTACAAAATGTTTCATTTTTAAATCATAACATTAATGGAAGCCAAATTTAATGACCCTCTCCAGCTTATCAGGTTCTCGCTTTTCAAAAATGAATCAAATGGTGACTTTGTTTCAACCTAAATTTATTTATAAAAAGGACTTACTTAAGAGTTAAAGCATTTAGATATAACATAAAAAGAATCATCAGACTGCAAAAAACGCTTAAGGCCCCAAAACTAATCATCATGATAATGTGTCAACGCCCGTGACCTGGCTTAGAGCAACTGACCTTTCCCCCCAAACTGATTGAACTTTCTTAAGATTGCTAAAGTAGTTATGGGAAAAAAGGTACGGGACGTAGGCAGGGAGAGTGGTTTTATGCCTTTTACTTAGTGAATTATTGTGACGTGAACATGAACAGTCAGAATGACCGTAATTCCCCATGTATAATATGTATATTCTTTATAAAAATAATAAGCAAAATTAGGGGTGCGTATTATGCACAGCTAAAAAAATCCTTAAAAAATTGCCGTTTCACAGGTCGATTTCAGTTGCAAAATGACTACTTACTACAAACATACAATTTGACACTAACATTCGGCGATTACGACCCCATAAGGATGTCAAATACAATCACATGTATCTAACAATACTTACAAATGTAAAATAAAATAAGCATTATCATAAAACTAAATTAGAATAATATTATTCTAAGTTTAAAACCATTTTTTGTGAAAAACTACATACAGATCTGGAAGATTGCACATTTTATCGAACAAAAACAGGTTAATGAGTCTGCGCAGTAGGCAAATATAGGTATTTCCGTTTCCTTTTAGAATCGTGACGATCGGAAATTTTGATAAATATCTTCAATTACAGCTTGAATAAGAATAGGAAACGCTGGCTGTAATGAAATTGCAGAGGTACATTTTATAGGGTTTCATTACCAAACAATAAGGGTGCGTGTTATGTGTGAGTAGAAGCATTTTCCCCACACATTTAGGGGTGCGTATTATAGATGAAGGCGTATTATAGATTACTCTATGTTTAAAACCATTTTTGATAAGAGTAGAAAACACTGACCGTAATGAAATTGGAGATGTACAATTTATAGGGTTTGATTATCAAAAAAGGGGTGCCTATTATGCGTGAAGGCGTATTATAGATGGAGAATTACGGTAGAACTTAGTTATTTTATCCGGCACATCAACTTTAAGCAAACTTCTTCGTCTTTGTGCGTCTTTCTCGGATGTGCCTTCGGGACGTGTACAATCATGGCTCTCCATAACATCTTAACCTTTGTATATCCCAGCAATGTTTGTATTTTTGCTATCCCTTCCACTCTCTGTCACCCATTTACACAACCTCTCTTAGTAGGTTACTCGCTGTTTCCCTTTTGCCTTCTCTTATGAGTGTCAAATTCTCCAAACCTGCCTTCCTCATTATGTATCTGAAAAATCAACTGTCTCTGTGATTCTAATTATAAGCGTCGTTTCTTTTATTTTTATTATCCTTAAAACTTATATTCAATACATTCAGTCACATTTCCAATCCATATTCTCAGTATCCTACTGTAGAACCACATTTCTGTTGCCTCACGTTTCTTGTGAGGATATTGTCCAGTATTTGCTGCTATATAGTAGGATTGATATTAAATAGCAGTTCAGCAAAAAATCCTTTGTTTCTGTTGTGGTAGGATCCACCTAATTTGCATAGTGGAGTACCGACGATATAAATATGGTTGGTACCGGAAGACAGGGGGGCGAATCAAGAGATCCAACTAGAGACTCTGCCCGACTGCGACTTAGTCAACACATTCTCCAGGAACGGTCTTCCCAGGAATATACAAAAGACTATATGTAAATATTGTGTACACTTTCTTGTTTCAATACATTTTATTCTAACTACATTTTGTGTTTGCATTATTATTCCATGCATTAGTCAAGTTTCAACAGTTTCTTACGAACTTTTTCTGTTTTTTAATACATTATTTATCTTTTGAATGATTTATTTTGCTATTCCAATGTCTTCAGTATGTCCTTGTCCCATAGAAAGTAGTGTAAAGTTCAAATCGTGGCTTGTCTTCAGTATATCCCTGTCCGGTAGAAAGTAGTTTAGAGTTTAAAATGTGGCTTCGGTAGAAAGTATTTTAGAGTTCAAACGGTGGCTTCTCTTCAGTATGACCCTGTCTAGTAGAAAGTATTTTAGAGTTCAAACTGTGGCTTTGGTAGAAAGTAGTTTAGAGTTTTAAATGTGGCTTCGTAAGAAAGTAGTTTAGAGTTCAAATGGTTGCTTGTCATCACTATGTTGCTGTCCGGTAGAAAGTAGTTTAGAGTTTAAAATGTGGCTTCGGTAGAAAGTATTTTAGAGTTCAAACGGTGGCTTCTCTTCAGTATGACCCTGTCTAGTAGAAAGTATTTTAGAGTTCAAACTGTGGCTTTGGTAGAAAGTAGTTTAGAGTTTTAAATGTGGCTTCGTAAGAAAGTAGTTTAGAGTTCAAATGGTTGCTTGTCATCACTATGTTGCTGTCCGGTAGAAAGTAGTTTAGAGTTCAAACGGTGGTTTCTCTTCAGTATGTCTTTGTCCGGTAGAAAGTAGTTTAGAGTTTAAAGGCTGGCCTGTCATCAGTATGTCCCTGTCCGGTAGGAAGTAGTTTAGAGTAAAATCTGTGCCTTCGGTAGAATGTAGTTTAGAGTTCAAATGCTGGCTTGCTTCAATATCTCCCAGTCCGATAGAAAGTAGTTTAGAGTTCAAACTATGGCTTCGGTAGAATGTAGTTTAGAGTTAAAACGGTGGCTTGTCTTCAGTGTGTCCCTGTCCGGTAGGAAGAAGTTTAGACTTCAAACTGTGGCTTCAGTAGAAAGCAGTTAAGAGTTCAAATGGTGGCATGTCTTCAGTATGTCCCTTCCGGTAGAATGTAGTTTAAAGTTTAAAATATGGCTTCGTAACAAAGTAGTTTAAAATTCAAATGTTGGATTGTCTTCAGTATGTCACTGTCCGGTAGAAAGTAGTTTAGAGTTCAAATTGTGGCTTCGGTAGAAAGTAGTTTAGAGTTCAAACGGTGTCTTATCTTCAGACAGATAGAAAAATAGATTAGAGTTCAAACAGTTACTTGTCTTCTGTATGTCCTTGTCCTGTAGAAAGTAGTTTAGAGTTCAAACGGTGGCTTCTCTTCAGTATGTCCGTGTTGGGTAGAAAGTAGTTTAGCGTTCAAACTGTGGCTTCGGTAGAAAGTAGTTTAGCGTTCAAACTGTGGCTTCGGTAGAAAGTAGTTTAGATTTCAAATGGTGGCTTGGCTTCAATATCTCCCAGTCCGATAGAAAGTAATTCAGAGTTCAAACTGTGCTTTCGGTAGAAAGTTTAGTATTTTAAATGTGTCGTCCGTAGAAAGTAGGTTAGAGTTCAAATGGTGGCTTCTCTTCAGTATGACCCTGTCTAGTAGAAAGTAGTTTAGCGTTCAAATTGTGGCTTCGGTAGAATGTAGATTAGAGTTGAAACGGTGGTTTGTCTTCCGTATGTCCATATCTAGTAGAAATTAGTTTAGAGTTCAAACTGTGGCTTTGGTAAAAAGTAGTTTAGAGTTCAAACGGTGGCTTGTCTTCAGTATATCCCTGTCTGGTAGAAAGTATTTTAGACTTCAAACGGTGGCTTATCTTCACTATGTCTCTGGCCGCTAGAAAGTATTTTACAGTTTAAAATGTGGCTTCGATAGAAGCTAGTTTTGTGTTCAAATGGTGTCTGGTCTTCAGTATGTTCCTATCGGTAGAAAGTAGTTTAGATTTGAATCTGTGGCTTCGGAAAATGTAGTTTAGACTTCAAACTGTGGCTTGTCTTTACTATGTCTCTGGCTGGTAGAAATAGTTTAGAGTTTAAAATATGGCTTCGATATAAAGTAGTTTAGAGTTCAAATGGTGGCTTCGGTAGAAAGTAGTTTAGAGTTCAAACGGCGTCTTGTCTTCAGTATGTCCCTGTTCAGTAGAAAGTAGTTTAGAGTTCAAACTGTGGTTTAAGTAGTAAGTAGTTTAGAGTTCAAACTGTGGATTAGGTAGAAAGTAGTTTAGAGTTCAAACTGTGGATTAGGTAGAAAGTAGTTTAGAGTTCAAACTGTGGATTAGGTAGAAAGTAGTTTAGAGTTCAAACTGTGGATTAGGTAGAATGTAGTTTAGAGTTCAAACGACTTTGAATTCCGAGTTGTTCTTATTCTAGACTGAATGCCAACGAAAATCTGCTAAAGCCATTTTAATGGTAATTTTCAAAGCAGATTTTCAAAGGAGTTACACTTTAATTCTACCGATCCATACCTTCACGTGTCGAGTATACAGGATCGAATCATAATCACTCCCTTCGTATGCTATTGCTAAGCATTAAGATTAAATTTGTCTGCTTACCTGATCTTAACCTCTTCAATTCCCGAGCCCAACGTTATCTACCATAAATAATATGCTTTTCTTACTTTTCCTATATCCAAGAGCCACATTTATTAACACTCTACCCTGTGTGGCTCTTGGGCCTTGTGTTGCCTGTATAATAGTATTGAAAATACACAGAAATCGATCCTGCTTGTTAGTAAACCTTAGATTGGGGGGGGGGGATAATATTGATTAATATGTGTGAAAGCGAATGCAACGGTCTCGACTCTTATTTAAACTTAACGCGCCAATTCCATTTTCCGCACCCACAATGGTTAAACTACGTGAATATGCTAATTTCATCCCGAATAATACTGCTTCGTTTAGTGCAGTATTTTGTAGGGACGTATATTTCTGGCGCACTGGAATAGCGAAAGATATTTTCCAGAAACTAAGCAAATCATTAAGAGAGAGGAAAATTTCCTCACCAAGAAAAGAGTACTGAACTGCTATGTCGTATCTAGCCCCAATGACAGTGAATGGCGAACAATTTTTATTGCAAATGAAAAAAGGAACTGTGATATTTGACGGAGGCTGAGAATACCATAAACTAAACGTGTGAGTAATGAATAAGCTTAATAAAATTCTAGCAACAAGGATTCTTATACTTAAAATCAGAAGGGGACAGCTTAAATTTCTTAAAATCAGAAAGGGACAGATTAAATTTTTTGAAATCAGGAGACAGCTTAAATTTCTTAAAATCGGAAGGGGACAGCTTAAATTTCTTAAAATCGGAAGAAAGCAGCTTAAATTTCTTAAAATCAGAAAGGGACAGATTAAATTTTTTGAAATCAGGAGACAGCTTAAATTTCTTAAAATCGGAAGGGGACAGCTTAAATTTCTTAAAATCATAAGGGGACAGCTTAAATTCTTAAAATCGGAAGAAAGCAGCTTAAATTTCTTAAAATCAGAAAGGGACAGATTAAATTTTTTGAAATCAGGAGACAGCTTAAATTTCTTAAAATCGGAAGGGGACAGCTTAAATTTCTTAAAATCGGAAGAAAGCAGCTTAAATTTCTTAAAATCAGAAAGGGACAGATTAAATTTT
>OZ038492.1:83879810-84006834 GCA_964036315.1 Acanthosepion esculentum | reverse complement strand
GAGATAGACAGAAAGACATAAACGGATAGAGAGAGAGAGAGAGAGAGGAGATAGACAGAAAAAAATCCAACAAAAGATATAGAAAGTGAGGCAAACAAGTAAAAAAGAAAGAGAGAGAGAGTGAGACAAAAAGGGAGATAGAAAGAGAAAACAATGTGTAAGTGAAAATAGATAATATTTTTTACATACGTAACTCGAACAAAGATAAAAATAAAGATTGAGAGAGTTTGAGAGAGAGAGTTAGAGAGCGAGAGAGAGAGGGGGGAGAAAATTACAACAAATACAATAACCAAAGAGAGAGAGAGAGAGAGAGTGTGTGAGAGAGAGAAGAGCAACTACAAAAAATACAATAACGTCAACAGAGAGAGAGAGGGGGGTTAAACTAGAGAGAAAGGCAAAGAGCAAAAAACATTAAATGACAAAGGAAAAGACTGATTTCCTAAGAGATTTGAGGGGATTTCGAAGAAATCTGAGGAAGAGAGAAAAAAAAGAGAGAAAATAAGTGGGTCAAGTAAACCATGAAAGAGGTTCCCAGTTAAAAAAAAAAAAGAAAAGAAAGAAGTAAGAAAAGAAATTAATTAAGATGGTTTCCAAGGAGAGGGAGGCAGTTGGAGGTGAAAGAAAGAAAAGAAAGAAAGACAGAAAGAAAAACGAAAAGGCGCCGAGGAAACAGTAAACAGAAGAAATAAAGAAAGAAAGAAAGAAAGAAAGAAAAAAGAAAGAAAGAAAGAAAGAAAAAGAAAGACAAACGAAAGGTAGCCGAGGAAACAGAACGCAGAAGAAAGAAAGAAAGAAAGAAAGAAAGAAGAAAGAAAGAAAGAAAGAAGAAAGAAAGAAAAAGGAAAAGACGCCGAGGAGACAGTAAACAGAAGAAATAAAGAAAGAAAGAAAGAAAGAAAAAAGAAAGAAAGAAAAAAGGAAAAATAAAGAAAGAAAGAAAAAGAAAGAAAGATAAACGAAAGGTAGCCGAGGAAACAGAACGCAGAAGAAGGAAAGAAAGATGAAAGAAGAAAGAAAGAAAGAAAGAAGAAGAAAGAAAGAAAGAAAGAAAAGAAGAAAGGGCGCCGAGGAAACAGAAAGCAGAAGAAAGAAAGAAAGAAAGAAAAAATAAAAAAAGAAAGAAAGATAAACGAAAGGTAGCCGAGGAAACAGAACGCAGAAGAAAGACAGAAAGAAAGAAAGAAAGAAGAAAGAAAGAAAGAAAGAAGAAAGAAAGAAAGAAAGAAAAGAAGAAAGGGCGCCGAGGAAACAGAAAGCAGAAGAAAGAAAGAAAGAAAGAAAAAATAAAGAAAGAAAGAAAGAAAAAGAAAGAAAGATAAACGAAAGGTAGCCGAGGAAACAGAACGCAGAAGAAAGAAGAAAGAAAGAAAGAAAGAAGAAAGAAAGAAAGAAAGGGCGCCGAGGAAACAGAAAGCAGAAGAAAGAAAGAAAGAAAGAAAGAAAAAAGAAAAAAGAAAGAAAGTAAGAACGTTGACGAAAAGAAAAAGCGCCGAGGAAACAGAAGGCAAAAGAAAGAAAGAAAGAAAGAAAGAAGTTAAAAGAAAGATAGAGGCAGACAGAAAGAAAGAACTTTGGAAAAATCATGGGGAAACAGAGGCGAGCAAGAAAGAATGCATTGGTGAATAAAAGAAAAACAGCAAAAAATGGAAAGAGAAAGAGAAGGAAATAAAGCGCGCGAAAAAGGGCTGCCTGTCCGTGTGCGTGCCTGTGTGTGTGTGTGTGCCTCTGTGTGTGTGTGTGTATGTGCGTGTTTGTGCGTGTGTATGCGTGTGTGCGAGACAAGGAGATAATTGCTAAAGACAAAGAGCGGAGATGAAGCTTAAGGAAACTGGCTGGTTTTCTAACTGTATCCGCCGTCTATATGTTACTCGTGCGGCATTTAGCGAGATATTAGCTTTTGGGAGAAGAGGGGCCAATGGAGAATAAGTTGACCTCTGCTGGGCTTATTTGTCTCCTTTTTTTCAGCGCCGTCTCCCCCAAGGTTTCGCCGCAAAGCTCACAACGGACCTTTTCCGAAATAACAGAGTTTGCCTCTCATTTCTGACAATGCTTCAAACTTTTTCACTTCATTATTCTTTTTCTCCGAAGGCATTTTTTTATATTCCAATAATGATCATCTGATGATTCCAATCTATGAACATTTGCTTCAAATTTGTTTTCATTTCCGTTTTTTCATTTCCCATGTCACGCTTATCTATCTATCTATCTATCTATCTATCTATCTATCTATCTATCTATCTATCTATCTATCGTAGTCCGTTTTAATCTATACCAGTGTGTTCGTATCTATCTATCTATCTATCTATCTATCTATCTATCTATCTATCTATCTATCTATCTATCTATCTATCTAAGTTTATTTTTAACCTATCCCAGTGTGTTCGTACGTATCTATCTATCTATCTATCTATCTATCTATCTATCTATCTATCTATCTATCTATCTATCTATCTATCTCAGTTTATTTTAACCTATCCCAGTGTGTTCGTATCTATCTATCTATCTATCTATCTATCTATCTATCTATCTATCTATCTATCTATCTATCTCAGTTTATTTTAACCTATCCCAGTGTGTTCGTATCTATCTATCTATCTATCTATCTATCTATCTATCTATCTATCTATCTATCTATCTATCTATCTCAGTTTATTTTTAACCTATCCCAGTGTGTTCGTACGTACGTATCTATCTATCTATCTATCTATCTATCTATCTATCTATCTATCTCAGTTTATTTTTAACCTATCCCAGTGTGTTCGTACGTACGTATCTATCTATCTATCTATCTATCTATCTATCTATCTATCTATCTATCTATCTATCTATCTATCTCAGTTTATTTTTAACCTATCCCAGTGTGTTCGTACGTACGTATCTATCTATCTATCTATCTATCTATCTATCTATCTATCTATCTATCTATCTATCTATCTATCTGTTAATTTTAGGTCCCCTTCGTGGATGTGGTATTGTGGTATATGTAAGAGTAAAAGGTGTAGGGTGAATTCTTTCGGTAAATAGTTTATTTGTACTGAATGAATGGGTCATGAATCGGGTTAGCTAGGTATAGGATAGGTAAGAATGACCAACCTTAACTCCACTACCCTTTTTTAGGCCATGTGCCACAATTATTGTATTTTACAATAATATATATAATCTATCTATCTATCTATCTATCTATCTATCTATCTATCTATCTATCTATCTATCTATCTCGGTCTGTTTCAACCTCTCCCAGTGTGTTTGTAATTCGCCCCCCCTCTCTCTATCTGTGTATCCCTTCTTGTCAAACCAGAATCGCATAATGAGATAGTTTTCTGAGTTGACCTCGTCTACTTGCAAAGTTTGTGTACTTATTAAATCTCCTAGTATCCTAGGATTGCTGTCAGTCAGCATTATAGACAGTATAGTGTTCTGCGAGTTTCTAATTAGTTTTATTCTTACCAGGTGCCATATTGAGCTGTCCCTGTACCAGTCATCTGTCTTTTATCTATCTGTAACCTTTCGTCGCCACACGGGGATAAAGGATTTAGCGGCACGAACGGTAGAAGATGAATTCAGTCTCCGCTACACATTCTTTACGATTTTGGTCTTGCGTTAAATCTTAATCTAATTTCGACTCTATTCGTATTATTCTGAATGTATTTATCGAGTTAGTTTGCCATATATCAAAAACAAAAAAACAAATCACACACACACACACACACACACACACACACACACACACACACACACACACACACACACACACACACACACACACACACACACACACACACACACACACACACACACACACACACACACACACAGCGAAATGGAAAAATAGCATCAGCTTACAACAACAGCTTACACCAACACAACAGCATAATTATTGCCTAATGGAGCAAATATCGATAATTACCTGCACAGAACAAGATAAACTCTTAAACAGAAGATCAGGGCTCATTTTCAAATGCAGATATGAAAACAAATTCCTTCTATGATACCTAGAGGATCAAGGACACATGGCACAGTGAATAAAAGCGTTATTAGATCCAGTGACAGGACCCAAAGAGTGTGAGTTCAATACCCAGTTAAAGCAGTGGAGAACTTGCAGAGGGGAATTAATAGGAGATAACTGATAACTGACATCCATTAGACATGGCACGTGGAACTAGAACAGTTCACCCCAGTGAGCGAAATAAAGGGTTCAGTTCGACATTCCAACCACCTGAATAAGCCAGAGCGTACAAAGACCGAAACGTTGTAATAAATATGGCGACAAAGATGAGGACAATAGTCTGAATAATGTAAATAGTGTACATAATACCTAATCTCAGAAATATAGACAGATACTGAAGGATAGGATAAATATGGCAACAAAGATGAGGACAATAGTCTAAATAATGTAAATATTGTACATAATACCTCATCTCAGAAATATAGACAGATACTGAAGGATCGGATAAATATGGCGAGAAAGATGAGGACAATAGTCTGAATAATGTAAATAGTGTACATAATACCTCATCTCACAAATATAGACAGATACTCAATGATCGGATAAATATGGCAACAAAGATGAGGACAATAGTCCGAATAATGTAAATAGTGTACATAATACCTCATCTCAGAAATATAGACAGATACTGAAGGATAGGATAAATATGGCAACAAAGATGAGGAGAATAGTCCGAATAATGTAAATAGTGTACATAATACCTCATCTCAGAAATATAGACAGATACTGAAAGATCGGATAAATATGGCAACAAAGATGAGGACAATAGTCTGAATAATGTAAATAGTGTACATAATACCTCATCTCACAAATATAGACAGATACTCAATGATCGGATAAATATGGCAACAAAGATGAGGAGAATAGTCCGAATAATGTAAATAGTGTACATAATACCTCATCTCAGAAATATAGACAGATACTGAAGGATCGGATAAATATGGCAACAAAGATGAGGAGAATAGTCCGAATAATGTAAATAGTGTACATAATACCTCATCTCAGAAATATAGACAGATACTGAAGGATCGGATAAATATGGCAACAAAGATGAGGACAATAGTCTGAATAATGTAAATAGTGTACATAATACCTCATCTCAGAAATATAGACAGATACTGAAGGATCGGATAAATATGGCGACAAAGATGAGGACAATAGTCCGAATAATGTAAATAGTGTACATAATACCTCATCTCAGAAATATAGACAGATACTGAAGGATCGGATAAATATGGCAACAAAGATGAGGAGAATAGTCCGAATAATGTAAATAGTGTACATAATACCTCATCTCAGAAATATAGACAGATACTGAAGGATCGGATAAATATGGCAACAAAGATGAGGACAATAGTCTGAATAATGTAAATAGTGTACATAATACCTCATCTCACAAATATAGACAGATACTCAATGATCGGATAAATATGGCAACAAAGATGAGGAGAATAGTCCGAATAATGTAAATAGTGTACATAATACCTCATCTCAGAAATATAGACAGATACTGAAGGATAGGATAAATATGGCAACAAAGATGAGGAGAATAGTCCGAATAATGTAAATAGTGTACATAATACCTCATCTCAGAAATATAGACAGATACTGAAGGATCGGATAAATATGGCAACAAAGATGAGGACAATAGTCTGAATAATGTAAATAGAGTAAATAATACCTCATCTCAGAAATATTGACAGATACTGAAGGATAGGATAAATATGGCAACAAAGATGAGGACAATAGTCTGAATAATGTAAATAGTGTAAATAATACCTCATCTCAGAAATATAGACAGATACTGAAGGATCGGATAAATATGGCAACAAAGATGAGGAGAATAGTCCGAATAATGTAAATAGTGTACATAATACCTCATCTCAGAAATATAGACAGATACTGAAGGATCGGATAAATATGGCAACAAAGATGAGGACAATAGTCTGAATAATGTAAATATTGTACATAATACCTCATCTCACAAATATAGACAGATACTCAATGATCGGATAAATATGGCAACAAAGATGAGGAGAATAGTCCGAATAATGTAAATAGTGTACATAATACCTCATCTCAGAAATATAGACAGATACTGAAGGATCGGATAAATATGGCAACAAAGATGAGGAGAATAGTCCGAATAATGTAAATAGTGTACATAATACCTCATCTCAGAAATATAGACAGATACTGAAGGATCGGATAAATATGGCAACAAAGATGAGGACAATAGTCTGAATAATGTAAATAGTGTAAATAATACCTCATCTCAGAAATATTGACAGATACTGAAGGATAGGATAAATATGGCAACAAAGATGAGGACAATAGTCTGAATAAATTAAATAGTGTAAATAATACCTCATCTCAGAAATATAGACAGATACTGAAGGATCGGATAAATATGGCGACAAAGATGAGGACAATAGTCCGAATAATGTAAATAGTGTACATAATACCTCATCTCAGAAATATAGACAGATACTGAAGGATCGGATAAATATGGCGACAAAGATGAGGACAATAGACCGAATAATGTAAATAGTGTACATAATACCTCATCTCACAAATATAGACAGATACTCAATGATCGGATAAATATGGCAACAAAGATGAGGAGAATAGTCCGAATAATGTAAATAGTGTACATAATACCTCATCTGAGAAATATAGACAGATACTGAAGGATCGGATAAATATGGCAACAAAGATGAGGAGAATAGTCCGAATAATGTAAATAGTGTACATAATACCTCATCTCAGAAATATAGACAGATACTGAAGGATCGGATAAATATGGCAACAAAGATGAGGACAATAGTCTGAATAATGTAAATAGTGTAAATAATACCTCATCTCAGAAATATTGACAGATACTGAAGGATAGGATAAATATGGCAACAAAGATGAGGACAATAGTCTGAATAATGTAAATAGTGTAAATAATACCTCATCTCAGAAATATAGACAGATACTGAAGGATAGGATAAATATGGCAACAAAGATGAGGAGAATAGTCCGAATAATGTAAATAGTGTACATAATACCTCATCTCAGAAATATAGACAGATACTGAAGGATCGGATAAATATGGCAACAAAGATGAGGACAATAGTCTGAATAATGTAAATAGTGTACATAATACCTCATCTCACAAATATAGACAGATACTCAATGATCGGATAAATATGGCAACAAAGATGAGGAGAATAGTCCGAATAATGTAAATAGTGTACATAATACCTCATCTCCGAAATATAGACAGATACTGAAGGATCGGATAAATATGGCAACAAAGATGAGGACAATAGTCCGAATAATGTAAATAGTGTACATAATACCTAATCTCAGAAATATAGACAGATACTGAAGGATCGGATAAATATGGCAACAAAGACGAGGAGAATAGTCCGAATAATGTAAATAGTGTACATAATACCTCATCTCAGAAATATAGACAGATACTGAAGGATCGGATAAATAGAGCAACAAAGATGAGGACAATAGTCTGAATAATGTAAATAGTGTAAATAATACCTCATCTCAGAAATATTGACAGATACTGAAGGATAGGATAAATATGGCAACAAAGATGAGGACAATAGTCTGAATAATGTAAATAGTGTACATAATACCTCATCTCAGAAATATAGACAGATACTGAAGGATCGGATAAATATGGCAACAAAGATGAGGAGAATAGTCCGAATAATGTAAATAGTGTACATAATACCTCATCTCAGAAATATAGACAGATACTGAAGGATCGGATAAATATGGCAACAAAGATGAGGACAATAGTCTGAATAATGTAAATAGTGTACATAATACCTCATCTCAGAAATATAGACAGATACTGAAGGATCGGATAAATATGGCAACAAAGATGAGGAGAATAGTCCGAATAATGTAAATAGTGTACATAATACCTCATCTCAGAAATATAGACAGATACTCAATGATCGGATAAATATGGCAACAAAGATGAGGACAATAGTCTGAATAATGTAAATAGTGTAAATAATACCTCATCTCAGAAATATTGACAGATACTGAAGGATAGGATAAATATGGCAACAAAGATGAGGACAATAGTCTGAATAATGTAAATAGTGTAAATAATACCTCATCTCAGAAATATAGACAGATACTGAAGGATAGGATAAATATGGCAACAAAGATGAGGAGAATAGTCCGAATAATGTAAATAGTGTACATAATACCTCATCTCAGAAATATAGACAGATACTGAAGGATCGGATAAATATGGCAACAAAGATGAGGACAATAGTCTGAATAATGTAAATAGTGTACATAATACCTCATCTCACAAATATAGACAGATACTCAATGATCGGATAAATATGGCAACAAAGATGAGGAGAATAGTCCGAATAATGTAAATAGTGTACATAATACCTCATCTCCGAAATATAGACAGATACTGAAGGATCGGATAAATATGGCAACAAAGATGAGGACAATAGTCTGAATAATGTAAATAGTGTACATAATACCTCATCTCACAAATATAGACAGATACTCAATGATCGGATAAATATGGCAACAAAGATGAGGAGAATAGTCCGAATAATGTAAATAGTGTACATAATACCTCATCTCAGAAATATAGACAGATACTGAAGGATCGGATAAATATGGCAACAAAGATGAGGAGAATAGTCCGAATAATGTAAATAGTGTACATAATACCTCATCTCAGAAATATAGACAGATACTGAAGGATCGGATAAATATGGCAACAAAGATGAGGACAATAGTCTGAATAATGTAAATAGTGTAAATAATACCTCATCTCAGAAATATTGACAGATACTGAAGGATAGGATAAATATGGCAACAAAGATGAGGACAATAGTCTGAATAATGTAAATAGTGTACATAATACCTCATCTCAGAAATATAGACAGATACTGAAGGATCGGATAAATATGGCAACAAAGATGAGGAGAATAGTCCGAATAATGTAAATAGTGTACATAATACCTCATCTCAGAAATATAGACAGATACTGAAGGATCGGATAAATATGGCAACAAAGATGAGGACAATAGTCTGAATAATGTAAATAGTGTACATAATACCTCATCTCACAAATATAGACAGATACTCAATGATCGGATAAATATGGCAACAAAGATGAGGAGAATAGTCCGAATAATGTAAATAGTGTACATAATACCTCATCTCAGAAATATAGACAGATACTGAAGGATCGGATAAATATGGCAACAAAGATGAGGAGAATAGTACGAATAATGTAAATAGTGTACATAATACCTCATCTCAGAAATATAGACAGATACTGAAGGATCGGATAAATATGGCAACAAAGATGAGGACAATAGTCTGAATAATGTAAATAGTGTAAATAATACCTCATCTCAGAAATATTGACAGATACTGAAGGATCGGATAAATATGGCAACAAAGATGAGGAGAATAGTCCGAATAATGTAAATAGTGTACATAATACCTAATCTCAGAAATATAGAGAAATATTTAATGATCGGATAAATATGGCGACAAATAGGAGGACAATAGTCCGAATAATGTAAATAGTGTACATAATACCTCATCTCAGAAATATAGACAAATACCTACAGGATGTTTCACAATTTTTGAAACTAAATGATACGGGCACAAATCAAGGATGACAATTGATAGAATAATGGAAATTACATTTATTGAAAGGTAAAAGCATAAAATTTTAGGAACTGCAAAAAAATAGTCTCAGACATGAACCAAAAATGTCAATACGAGTCCGAGAGTACCTGCTAAGATGTCCGCCGTTCAGTTGAAGCTACTGCTGAATGCAGAGTTGTTGTCAACGCGTGCAAATTCCTCCTGGGTGATCGCTTGAATTTTGTCAGAGATGGTTGCCTTCAATGCAGCAATAGTGCGAGGGTTGCCTTGATAGATGTTGTCCTTGAGGAACACCCAGAGGGGCAAATCTGTGTGTTTGTGTGTGTGTGTGTGTGTGTGTGTGTGTGTGGAGGGTGTAAGGTCAGGCTAGTGAGGTGCCCATTCCACCTCAGTTTTGCGGCTCCACAGACTTTTCACGGAGACATGCCATAGTAACATTAGCAACGTGAGGACGAGTACCACACTGCTGGAAGCACAGTTCCTCCTCATCAAGCTTCTCACACTCCTCCAGCTCTCCCTATCTGAGGAGCCGCTGCTTTGTTTCAACAATTGTGAAACACCCTGTACATGAACAAAAAATCTAAATAAAATCCAAAACAGAAGAAAAGAAAACTACAGAAAAATATAAAATCAAGTTTATAAATCATATATATTTCGGTCGGAAAAACACATTTATTTCGTCTTCTAGTTTTGATTCTAAAGAAAAAATACAGCCCGAAGATGAATGCTGATGCATTCGAAAGTACTAGCTGAATTAAAAAATACACCATATCCATTTTATACATAAGGATCTCATCATTCAGTGGGTTATTAGTAGTATAATGCTTATAATTATGTCTACTAGCGAAGGGATTTCGCCAATAATTGCATTAATATTGCTAATTGATTCATGGTATGATTAACTCTTTATAATATAAGAAGTATATGCTGCCTATTTGATTATGTTCATGAAAAACAATTGATCGGCAGTAAAGAATTCCTGAGAAAAAAACTACTAAGACATATCACTCTGTTAATTGAACTATCGACTTAGTTTATGTCATGTTAACTGAAAAACACTTATAATAAAAAAATTCGTGGATTTACCAAATTACAAAATTCAAAAAATTATCACTTGTAATATTTGAATTTTAGCGTTGCAATTTGCACGCTCCAACACTATATAGCCGTTTTATACATAGTATAATGCTAATAAGGGATTTCGCCAATAATTGCATTAATATTGCTAATTGATTCAAGGTATGATTAACTCTTTGTAATATATATATATATATATATATATATATATATATATATATATATATATATATATGTGTGTGTGTGTGTGTGTATGTATGTGTGTATGTGTGTGTGTGTGTGTGTGTGTGTGACAGAGAGAGAGTCTGGGAAACACACACATTTTTTAGTGAAATTGGACTAGATTTGAATAGCGAAATTAAATCAGCGCATTTTGTTTTCTGATGGGGAAATCTGATCTAGGGCAGAAGCTGTACCCATTGAATCGGGGTCACCAGAAGACAACGGAAAATGGTCGAAATGATTTTTATCAATTAAAAATTGAAATAGAGCTGAATAAGCTAGAAGGAACTTTGGAATTCACATGATTTTGGTTGAAGCAGCCAGAACCCCCGTGATAATCGCGTGCGAAGTAGTAGGGCCGAGGGTCAGTTATAACCAGCCGGGTGTACCTATATAATCGCGTAGTTATGCTGAAAAAGGGAGACTGGAGAAAATTCTTGAAGAAAGAAGAGACAATTGGCCCGGGAAAGCGTTGGTAGTAAGAACGCCACTAGAACTTTAAGCCCCACACAAAAATCTTTATCCCTCCATAGCAAGAGTCATATATCGTTCTGAGACGATTTAACAACAAGTTAATCACAACACTCTCTGTGTGTCTAGAATGCAGTGTATGAGTTTTTACGTTAAATACTTTTCTTTTCTGGAACCAGTTTCTTTTCTATACTATTCTTTTCTGCTATATAAAAGACATTAACAATTCAACCATTGGATAGTTGTTCGTCCGGTTTTCTGCAGATATGAATTTTTTTTGCTGCATTCTAAATTTCTTAGCACAGACTCTCCAGCCGTGTCTACATAATCAGCCGACCGTGAATGGACGGACATCACTTCTGCTTTCTGGAGCAAACAAATCACAACGTGGGTAGGAACGGTCGAATAATCTACGGATGCTCAGGGGACCTGTGCCCACTCCTTTAAGTTCGGTTAGGACCGAGTAGACACCTCAACCCAGAGTAAGACGCCGGAGATTGAGAGGCTGGGGCGAATGCTTTATATATATATATATATATATATATATATATATATATATATATATATATATATATATAGTGAACATTGAAGTCAACCCTCAGAGGCGACAGGCTGTTTCATGCTCAGCGCAATCGTCAGGCCGAAACAATCTGTCGCCTCTGAGTATTGACTTCAATGTTCACTTTTATATTTATATTTACAAACGCTATATCTCTGATATTGAGCAATTTATCTCATAAATATAGCACACCTTAAAACTATATTTCTTCATATATATATATATATATATATATATATATATATATATATATATATATCAATCCAAAATATCAAAATGTTTGTACGATCAACAGACTAACTGCTAAATGACCTAAAAATGGTGGGTATACTAATAACAAAAACAAATAAAAACTTGAAAAACTTATACAACAAAATCAAAATATAAAAGAAAAGACTAAAAGGCAAGCCCCTGATTCAGCAGTAAATAACAGTAGCTGCTTAAGTTCCATGCTTTCGCGATCTTCAGGTAACTAGAAGGCGTTATATATATATATATATATATATATATATATATATATATATATATATATATGGACATGGAAGTAAATACACAGAGGCGACAGTCAGTTTTATGCTTGAACGCAATTGTCAGGCCGTATGAGTTGTGTTTTTGTATATGTACAGATCAGTGATGCATTGTGGGTGCTGTATAATATTATTCTAACGGTTATTTTGGTGGGTGGTAACGGTTATGTTTCGAATTATTCTAGTGGCTATTGAGTGGAAATAATTGTGGATCTTGATGCAGTTTTGGGACTATTTATAGTGTTGTCTGTTAACTTTTATTTATTTATTTATTATTTATTATTTTATTGTTGTTTTTTATCAATATGTTTGTGCTTATATGTCCATTGGTAGTTTGTTAATTTGTTTATTATTTATTTAATTTATTTACGTATTAAATTATTTTTCTTATTTTTATTTATTTATTCTATTTTTTATTTATTTATTTTTTGTTTATTCTTGTTCGTTTTCTGTTTTCCATTTTTAAGTAACGTAACGTCTGCATTTTGAATTGTGTTATTTAGTAGTTAGTATTGGTCTAGGCAGGCAATTATAGCTATTCCCCCCACCCCAGACAGAGTTTAAGTTTTTGGATTTATTGTTGTCGGCTGATGCTGTTTTCCTTATTTTCCATGATATTTTTGTTGGGATTTTGCTTTTGTTCTTGATCTTAATAATCTTATTTAATAATAATAATAATAATAATAATAATAATAATAATAATAATAATAATAATAATAATAATATATATAAACATATATATATATATATATATATATATATATATATATATATATATATATATATGAAATAAGAAATCTAGAATTAATGACCACACAAACAACGCTAAACAAGAACTTTTCTCTTTTCACATCTTCCCTAAATGCCCAGAATGTCTTACATATAGACCCTACTAATGAAGTAGTGATACTTTTTCTTAAGATCACATTGCGGCAACCTATACCTCTCCCTTTCCTCTGTGTGTGTGTCTCCCTCTCTCTACCCACATCCAACCCCCCACACGCATTTATATATATATATATATATATATATATATATATATATATATATATATATATATATACAATGTCATCCCCATACAGGCCTGTTTCGCTTTTTCACGGCTCATCAGTGCGGCTAGACATCTGATTGCTTCAAGCTGTGATCGATTTGGCATCAGTCGGAATTTCTACCCCTGAGATTTCAGCCCACGGCAGATGGAAAGGTAAATTCTAGCATATTATTTTTTACGAATGTAAACAAACGCCAGACAGCCATAGTGCTCAATTCATTTTTTAATGAAGAGTTATATATATATATATATATATATATATATATATATATATATATATATATATATATATGTGTGTGTGTGTGTGTCTGTACCAGTTGTAACGACAAAATTGCCCAAATCGTGTAACAGCTTAATTATCCATCACACAAAATGTTTCATATCTAAAAAACGACTAAACTAATTTTTTCCGGGTTTTCGGATAAGACGGTTAGACATTTTGACACGATTTGTCGTTAAAAACCGTTTTGTGTCAGACCCACTGTCTTCTCTCAACTTCTTCTTTTCCTCAATCTGTTCTGTGAGGATCAGATTTTCCAAGCCCTCCTTCGTCATTACGTACCCAAGAAATTTCAACTGCCTCTCCTGATGTTAAGTATAAGTTTTCGTTTTGTTTCCATTCTCTCTAAAACCTCGTTCGTTGTTGCTGATATGTTCAGCTCATCTTATCCTCAGCATCTTTCTGTAGAACTATATTTCTGTTGCTTCAAGTCTCTTCGTCATCTTTGAGGAGATTATCCAGTATTTGATGCCATTCAGAAGGACAATTATCACACAAGAGTTCATCACTCTTTTCTTTATTTCTAACGAATTTTTCATGTCTCTTAATACTCTGCTTAGTTCTTGGAAAGCATCTTTTGCTATCTTAATACGTCTTCGGATTTAAGTGTCGCACTTTTCGTCCTCTGTTAGAACACATCCCGATATCTAAATTACTGAACCTGCTTGATTTTATTATCCCCGACATGTAATTTTTTATTTTGGGCTGACCCTTTTGCTGATGACCATGCATTTTGTCTTCTGTAGTTTATAGTTAGTCCTTTCTTCTCGCTTTCCTTCTCTATCTTCTGTAGGTGGATTTGTAGTTTCCTTTCTGTGTCTGCTATCTGCTATTTTTTATTTATTATTGACACAGTGCATTGTCCAGTAGTAAGTATTCACTAGAGGAGAGTCATCCACAATACTTAGGGAGGGTGTGTTAGTAAAACGATATTTTATTGGTCGGGAGATTTCCAGCATATACCGAAGAACATATTCCCTAGACCACCACAACACCGGCAACCATATCACGAGCCTGAAATGTTCACACAAAGCAGGATGGATCCGTGATTTCATGCCGCTTTCGCTCTGTTTTGCTTTTCCTGGACAGTGAGATGAACAACAACCGGCCTAGATTGCGAAGTCCCACTAAAGAAAAAACGGGAATATTGTTATGGTAATTTACCCACGCACGCAAGGACACTCCCAGATATAAATAGGAGCAGGTACTGCTTTTTTTGCGAGGGAAGTTTCCAGTAGTCAGCTCTGACAGTCTTGCTGTAACACTCTCGTTTGTATATGTTTGTATTACTGTTTCTGTTAATATATTTGTTTAACTCAATTTCTCTCTTTCTGTCTTTATTTCTGGCCCTAACAAGACCACAACAATTGTAAAAATCATTGGTCAATGCATTTTCATAGTAAAAATCATTTCCAATGCATTTTCATAGTAAAAATGATTGGCCAATGCATTTTCATAGTAAAAATAATTTCTTGCGCATTTTCATAGTAAAAATCATTTCCAATGAATTTTCATAGGAAAAACTTGGCCAGTGCATTTACATAGTAAAAATAATTTCTAATGCATTTTCATAGTAAAAATCATAGGCCAGTGCATTTACATACTAAAAAATCATTTACAATGCATTTCCATAGTAAACATCACTTCTAGTGCATTTTCATAGTAAAAATCACTTCCAGTGCATTTACATAGTAAAATCATTTTCAATGCATTTTCATAGTAAAAATCATTTACAATGCATTTTCATGGTAAAAAACACTTCCAATGCATTTTCATAGTAAAAATCATTTCCAATGCATTTTCATAGTAAAAATCATTTTCAATGCATTTTCATGGTAAAAATCATTTTCAGTGCATTTTCATAGCTGTTATGGTAATTTACCTACGCACGCATTGACTCTCCCAGCTATAAATAGGAGCAGGTACTGCTTTTTTTGAGAGGGAAGTTTCCAGTAGTCAGCTCTGACAGTCAGACCGAACATTCTTGCTGTAACACTCTCGTTTGTATATGTTTGTATTACTGTTTCTGTTAATATATTTGTTTAACTCAATTCCTCTCTTTGTGTCTTTATTTCTGGCCCTAACAAGGCCACAGCAGATATCAACACGTGTAACCACTAAAAAATTAACATTTTAGCATAAGAAATAAATTCAGGTTAAAAACTTATTTAAAAAACTACTGTTGTTTACGTTTTGCTTACGAAACGTCGTCGAAGTCCTAACTCAAAGAAGAGACAAGAAACAACATAAATCTGGTTCTACTGAAGGATACTGAGGATACCATGGAACGAATATGGGAGCAAGTTCTAGATAAAATGGAAACAAAACGGATACTTATACTTAACGTCAGGAAGAGACAGCTGGAATTTCTAGGACACATAATGAGGAAAGAGGACATGGAAAATCTGATACTGACAGGGCATAATTGAAAGCAAAAGGTACAAAGAAAAATAACGCGTAACTTAGAGAACTTGACTAAATTGACGGTTTTTGCAGAAATAAAAAAAATAAAAAAAATAAAGAGCTACAAATGACAAGAAATTGTGGAGAGTCATGATCACAAACGTCCTGAAGGTACACGACACACAAGAAGAAAAAGAAGAAGAAGGAGAAGGAGGGGAGGAGGAGAAGAAGATGAAGGAGAAGAAGAAGCAAAAGAAGAAGAAGAAGAACCCTTGCTCTTCAGGCTAGTCTCCGTGGCCAGACGAGTAGAGTCAGGCTTTGGTTAAAAAAAAAACGGTTTCCCTGGTGGGATGAAGGGGTACAGGTTCGATTCCAGTCAAAGGATATAATATTTTTTTTAGTAGGACTTTTCAATCTAGGATTGTTATTGATTTCACTGCTTAAGAAAGACAGGGATATCAACGCAAACACATTTACTCACTGAAATAACGTTTAGATCAATAAGACATAAAGTCGGCTAAAAATCCCTTTAAAAAATTTGTTTCTATAGTGACTTAATAAGCGTAGGTTAGTTGTAACCCAATGCCGAAAGTAAGACGACTCAGTGATGATGGAACACAATATTCAGTCGTAATTGGATCGAACTCAGTATTAACACAGCCTCTGTTTATATATATATATATATATATATATATATATATATATATATATATATATATATATAAAAGTGAACATAGAAGTCAACACTTAGAGGCGACAGTCTGTTTCATGCTAGATGCAATCGTCAGGCGACGAGTGCTGTTATTTTTCTCGGCTATTTATATATACGGGTCAGTGGTGCATTGTGGGTAGTCTATTTTGGCGGATATTTTACCGGAAGTCGTTTATTTGTTTATTTATGTATTTGTGTCAAATTATTTTGCTTGTTTGACACAAATAAATAAATAAACAAATAAACGACTTCCGGTAAAATATCCGCCAAAATAGACTACCCAAAATGCACCACTGATCCGTATATATAAAGAGCCGACAAAAATAACAGCACTTGTGGCCTGACGATTGCATCTAGCATGAAACAGACTGTCGCCTCTAAATGTTGACTTCTATGTTCACTTTTATATTTACACACGCTCTATCTCTGATATTGAGCACTTTATCCATATAAATATAGCACACTTTAAGACTATATTTCTTCATATATATATATATATATATATATATATATATATATATATATATATATATATATATATATATATATTTGAAAATGCTACACTGATAAAAAAGAAAATAACTCATTCAGAAGGGAAATCCTAGAGAGTGCCGCCATTGAATATTACCCAAATATTAATCTACGCCCAGGATTTTTCCCTATCTGACCTTTCTTAACAGAATTACTACTCTCCCAAACAAACGTACACAACAATATCGTGAAATCAAACGAAAATGGCTGAATCAGTCAACACAGCAATAATAACAATATCTCCATACATGACAGTATTTGACGTAATTTTCAGTTAACAGTGTGAAAATAGCGTTCTCTAAATTCTTCCAGTTGCTAAGGACATTTTGTTTTTGTTATTATTAGTTACTTTGTTTAAATAAATTCATTTCGGTTTTTGCCTTGAGAAAGTCCATATTGGACGAAACGCGTCGGCAACTACTACAGTTTTCCTATTGTCGTTTATATATATATATATATATATATATATATATATATATAGTCATCCACAAACAGGCTGTTTCGCTGTATCACAGACCATCAGTGTGACTAGATATCCGATCGCTTCTATATATATATATATATATATATATATATATATATATATATATATATGTCTGTAATTTGGCAGTATCTTTTCTTTTAAACATGTTGTGTTGAATGTTAAAGACAACATCGTCCTGGATATTTTCTTTTGAATATTCTCATATTTTCTAATGAGACTTTTTATTTGAAAATGATATCGAAATAAATATTGTCCGTACGTTAACCTAGTACTTTTGAACATCATTGTTCATCTTCAGGGTCAAAATTTTTTAGTCAAAATTTTTAAAAACATTTTCCAATTGTCTTGTAGCGGAATCATGTTGCTACATTTTTTACAAACTAAATAAACGTTAAAATCCTTTTAATTTCAAAAGACGCGATGATGTTATCACGTGCATGGCGAAGATTTTTAATCATGTGACGGCGTGAAAAAGATTTTTATTATACAAGCCAAAAGATCGAAGAATACGTTATAAAATTTAAATATATTATAAACATTGTAGGATGTTTCCAGAAATATTGTAATCTATACGATTAATAAGAGGTCTTTTGCTTTTAATATGTAATGCTTCTAAGATTTTAAGGCGTCTAATGCCTGTATGCTTATCTATAATTTTAGTATTATCTATAAGTATTTTACGTATATCAGATTGCAAAAGGGAAACAGTATGTGACATAATATGTTGTTTAATGGAGCTAGAATTATTTAGATGCATAGTTAATCTTCTGGAGAGCCGGGTGGTTGTAAATCCAATATATGTATGTGGATTAGAAGAGCATTCTTCCATAGGACATTTAAACTCATACACAACATTGGTTCTATCAACAACCGCAGCAGCTGGAGAAGGGTTATTCCTCATTATCAGGTTAGAGGTTTTAAATTTAAATATATGTGCTACAATTTGGGGGACTTCATTTCATGTCATTTGCTAACGTTAAGATACTCTTCGAGCAGATATGATCGTTCGAGAAAAATCATCGAAAATTTGTTGTTTAAAACAGTAATTTAAGTTTTCTGACCAGACGCTTCCCCTGTAGCTAAATGGTATAGCACCTCAAGTCAAATGACGGTTTCGTGTAGGACATAGGTTTGATTCCTGCCGGAGGACACACATTTTCTACGAAATTCCTCCGACGTTCAGGCCAGTAAATGTAGTTAAAACTGTTTATTATAAACAGAGCATTTACATAAATAATTGTATCTATAAAAATAAAGTAGAAACAGAATATATATATATATATATATATATATATATATATATATATATATATATATATATATATATAGAGAGAGAGAGAGAGAGAGAGAGAGAGAGAGAGAGAGAGAGAGAAAGAAAGAACAGTAAGATATATAATCCGGTGTTCTTATTGATATTTTTTATTTTTATTCTTACAAAACAGTGCTTAATGTAAATTTACAGGTGCATAAATATTATAAATTAACTGATTTAAAATGTTTTTTTTCGCTACACAGTAATAACCATGTTTCAAAAATGGAAGCTAGAAACTTCAAATTTAATTATATAATTAAATTAAAAGCATTAGTTTTGGTTCATCTTTAAGCGAATATTGGAATAACTTATTTTTTTAAAAATTTACTGAGTTTTAAACGCACATATAAATTCATAATTTCTTGTTTCCAAGGATACAGAGAAATCCGATCATTCAGACAGGGGCGGTAGCGTGTTCATTTTTATTATATAATTAAATTTGGAGTTTTTAGCTTCCATTTTTGAAGCATGATTTTAAATCAGTTAATTTATAATATATATATATATATATATATATATATATATATATATATATATATATATATATATATATATATATATATAAACAGAAATTATTTTTTCTAACCAATTCTGTACAAAAGCAAATCATTTTCTTTCTCTTTTTCATTTCATTTTGACCACTCAACAGTATTATTAATCAGACCAACAGAAAGGTTACAGGTTACGACCTGGCCTAATTATCATGTCGGCTTAGTGGACACACTGGCGACCAGGACACTAGTGCGCTCTTTTCCACATACACTCCCGACAACGCACACATACAAAGTACACACACATACTTTAGTATTTAACGCACACAAATATCAACAATCATGCGTAAGGTAATTTTGTTACTCTCCTTCGGACTTCCTCGTTTTTTCGAACTGAAGTATGTACAAGGAACCCACTGGTTATCTGCATAGGAATTGAAATCGGCGACACGAGTTCAAGTTCCGTCATAGTATGCTGCTTGGAGATACATGAATTCGCTTCATCACTTACTCCAACGATACGTTAATAGCACGATAGACTTGGCTCTTTAACATTGGATAGCAGCCAGTCTATGAGAAAGGTAACTGAATTCAATGCCGTGGAGAAGGCAACGGAAATCACTTAACTATATTTCCCAAGAAGCAAGTCATTTAAGTATTTACTCTATTTACATTGTTTGAACTGTTGTCCTCATCTTTATTGCCATATTCACGGTGTTTCGGCCGTTGTATGCTCCGCTCTTCTTCAGGCCATATACGTTGGAATAAATAATGGGTTCGGTTCGAAATTCCACCGTTTATCACCTGAAGAAGGCCGGGGAGTACGACGGCCGAAACGTCGTGTATATGCCAATAAAAATGAGGACAACACGTAAAGTGTTTTGGAACGCATCTTTCCCTGTTCCTTGCTTATACGCCAGTATTATTTTTTAATTTTAATAATTTCTTTTGTTCCTTAAACATGTCAATAGCTAACTTTTTTATTCCTGAAATAATTTTACGATATCATCATCCCGGTTTGTAGATTATGTTTGTTTTTCTTTCAATATTTTCCAATCAATTATAGACGAGATATTTTTTTTTATTTTTCCTTTTTCCTTTTTTTCTTTGACGTTCTACACATAATTGGAAAGAGTAGTATCTTTTTTTAACATTTACAGTTCATCTGAAGTTATGCAAATCACATGAACCTCAAGAACTCGAATTTACATTGAATAATTTTAGTCAAATTTTAAGCGATTAATTTAGACATCAAAAGACAGCTTGAGTTAAATTTCAACATGTTTCATTAAAATTATTTGATTTATAATAAAAATTACAGTTTGAGCCCTTTCTCGTTCTCTCAAGGTCCTTGATAAAAACCCAGAGACGGATATGCAATGTAATTGGCATCGCATCTGCAGTCGTTCTCTCACAGACGTGCCGTCGCCTCCCTCTGTCTTTTTTACAAATACTTTCACGGTAACTGCTCAGGTGAGCTGCTTTCGCTGGTTCCCAGACTTCATGAATTTAAGCGTTCAACTAGGCTGGCATCTCGCTCTCACTCTTTCACTGTCGAAACTATTAAATGTAGCCGTCTCTTCTACTCCAATAGCTTCATGTCTCGCACTTGTCGCTTGTGGAACTCCGTCCCCTTTTCTTGTTTCCCTGATAGCTATAATCTCCAACTATTCAAATGTAATGTCAGTCTCCAGATGCCTTGATCTATCCGCTATCCTTCTCTTCATCCTTTCCGCTATCACTCCTCTTTCCCCTCACTCCAACTCTCTGTAACCTCTTCCGTGCTAGTGGTTAACTTGCTTGGGGTGAAATTATTTTTTTAAAAAGTCATTATGTAGATTAAACTAATATTTAGTTGGTGCATAATTATCAGGCGTTTTGTAGGCGAGTTATTTGTTAATAAAAATTGCTGCTTTGTTTACTTTTTAAAAAAAATAAAAATATTATTTTATTTTCAGGTTATAAAAATGCGTGTCGATAATCATAAGTTCCTGAATAATCATTTAAATATGTTATTGTTGAACTGTTATGTTTCTTTTTCATAATAAATTTTGTTAAAAAGTTTAAGAATCGGGCTAAGAGGAAAGTCGCTTTCTCTACTAGTATTTTTCATATTTTTAAGTTATTCGTGAAAGAAACTATTGGGTTGGTGCATAATTATCAGGCGTTTTTGTAGGCGAGTTATTTAATAAAAATTGTTTTGTTTACTTAAAAAAAAAATTATTTTCAGGTTATAAAAATGCGTGTCCATAATCATACTCATTTAAAAATGTTATTGTAGAATTATAATGTTTCTTTTTTCATAATAAATAGTGTAAAAACGCCTGATAATTATGCACCAACACAATAATAGTTAAAGGTCTGTGAAATCTGATAAAAGCTATTTTTTTTCTTTTTCCATATAATTGAACCATAGGTAATAAAAAGGAGCAGAAAATGTCGAAAAACAGATAATAACAAAGTTATTGAGTGAGGGAATGTCCACATTGAAGGTATTTTTTTCCAGTGATGCATTGTGGGTCGAATTTTGTATTGTCCTAACGCTTATTTTCATGAGCAGTAACGGTTATTTTTCGAAATATTCAAGGAACTATTGAGTGGAAATAATTGTGGGTTCTGAGGCAGTTTTTCATTAATCATTCCAATTCTTGATTCTTGATTTCCACAATTACAAAAATCATTGATATCGAAAGGAAAGAAAATAAGTGTCAAAAGATACCTTCATGAGATCACTGGAAAATGAGCAGAGCAGGATAATAAAGGCCTTAAACTTGACGAAAACAAAATTTTATTGTCAAAATATTTATGTTTTTATTAAAAGGAAAGAACAAAGTAATTTTTAATTATTTTTCAAATTTTTTCTGTTTTTATTAGAACATTCTAATTTTTGATTGAAAAATCTCGTTTCTCAGCATCAGTAAATGTCCTACTAAATAACATGGCGGATTTTTCTGTATTTTTTTTTTTTTTGTTAATGGCAGTCATTAATTTTGAAAATCTTGCAAAAATAAAAATAATTTTCGGATTTTCATGAAACTTTCAGAATCTATTCACAAATGATGCAAATTATTATAATTATGTTTATTTTTTTTTTTTAAGTCATGGTACAAATTTTTTTATATTTATTACCACCCCCATAATATTCAGAATATAAATCTACACTCAATGTAACTGAATGAAAATAACACAGGAGGAATACCTACACTTTCGTTCTATCTCTCTTTCATCACTCCCCCTCCCACAAATAGTTATTTTCCAAGCGTAGCTTAGATGTGGCACAAGGCTGACAGACTGAGGCACCCAGTGAAGATTGAACACACTACTCGGTCGTAATTGTTCAAGCGAGACATGCTTGCTAACTATTACACCGCCTCGGGGTGCCTTTTTAACACGATCATAAGAAAATGGAGATGTAGTAGAGTCTCGGGATTATATCATAATTTCGGTGGATATTAGAGATACGAGGAGGAAGCGATCATAGTGATTTTCCATGCGTAGCTTAGATGTGGCACAAGGCCGAAAGTATGGGGCACCCAGTGAGGATCGAACTCACTACTCAGTCGTAATTGTTTTAGCGAGACAAGCTTGCTAACTATTACACCTGCTCGAGGTGCCTACAAAAGTGATTTTCCAAGCGTAGCTTAGATATGGCACAAGGCCGAAAGTATGGGGCACCCAGTGAGAATCGAACTCACTACTCAGTCGTAATTGTTTTAGCGAGACAAGCTTGCTAACTATTACACCTGCTCGAGGTGCCTACAAAAGTGATTTTCCAAGCGTAGCTTAGATATGGCACAAGGCCGAAAGTATGGGGCACCCAGTGAGGATCGAACTCACTACTCAGTCGTAATTGTTTTAGCGAGACAAGCTTGCTAACTATTACACCTGCTCGAGGTGCCTACAAAAGTGATTTTCCAAGTGTAGCTTAGATATGGCACAAGGCCGAAAGTATGGGGCACCCAGTGAGGATCGAACTCACTACTCAGTCGTAATTGTTTTAGCGAAACAAGCTTGCTAACTATTACATCGCCTTGAGGTGCCCTGGTCCCCACAAATAATGCTGTGTGTATATGCTTTGATGTTTGGCAGGTGTTAAATGTTCGTATATATGTAGAGAGTGCGATGGATAAATTACCGTCTAAATTACACAACAATGAAAACAACACTGACATCTGATTTTAAAAGATATATTTACCAAAATTACACAAAAAATCTTGAAATACTAATGAGTAAATTTATTCAAGAAAATTGGCCGCCACATGATTCAGAATCTCCTGCATCTCTTCTGGACGGTCTCCTTGTTTAAGTTGGTGGATTCTGCCATACTCCTTGCCTTCAGTTTGTAGAGGACCGGTTGGGGGGGGGGGGGTGAAGATGAAAAGAAAATACGTGCGTTTATATTTCCTGCTAGAAGAAGGTCCAGCTACAATATGAAAATGTCGGACTTGAATTAAGTCCAACTGAAGATAAAGAAGACAAACAAATATATATATATATATATATATATATATATATATGAACAAATATATGTATTTAACAACAAATTACAAAACACATAGGCAGTTAACATTGTGTTTGTGTGTGAACATTTGTGTGCGTGTGAACGTTTGTGTTTGTTCTTTGGTGAATGTTCGTAAGCAAGAAGAGAGAAGAAAAAGAGAATGAGAGGACTCGTGTCTGTTATTTATAGATAATGCAATCACGTGACAGGCTGACAGCGCCTAGGCGGGAAACTTGACTTAGTCACGCGCTGGGAAAATATATTGCAACGCCCACTTGTGTGTTTATTGACCAATTAGAAGCTGATATTTCCTGAAAATATTTACTAAGCTGAGAAGGCTCTTGGGATCCGATCCTCCCAAAAGTGCACAAAATCGTCTACATTAAAATATAGCGATTATAAAATTGTCGCATAGCTGCGATTTATAAATTGTCCATTACACAGTAGTGTTGATCCAATGAATGCTTGTTGTTGTATAATTTGAATTTGTGTAAGTATGTATGTATGTATGTATGTATGTATGTGTGTGATGATGATGATCATTACAAGTTCATCTTTGATGTTACAAGGAGTTTTGTTGGTCTCTCGCTCAACTGTGACCCACATATAATAATCAAAGGGGTTACAGACTGGGGAGTTAGGTGACCAGATGAAAGGGTGATATGGTTGCATAAATAGTCTGACAGCCACGACTGGGTTCTCCTGCTTGTGTGACATGGTGCAGAATCCTCTTGACAGACATAGGCTCTTCTGGAAGCCACCATTTTGACCCAGGGCAGTACTTAAGTCACTGAATACAGGCCCCCGTGTTGAGTCTAAGGCCCTGTGCGAAGATGCATAGAGTGATAACGTCACCAGCACTAGTGATCACTCCAAACAACGTCGTAATCACCATTAGACGCATCGACATCTTTCCGAATCCTCTGTCTGTTCTGCCCCACCGAAATACACTGAAATGTCCGTATTGGAGCTTCCGATGAGAATACCAAGCAGTACAGCCTGCCGTTTTCAAATTTCTTGCGGAGTGAATTGCATCATGGTGCTTTTTTTTTATCTGCTCATGGCGTATCCAAATGTAAACAAATGACGTCACACATTATGAAATGGACGAAGTCCGACAATTAATTTAAGACATTTTTATGTTTATACATTCTTTTTATAGATAGGAGCAGATATGAATGTACGTGAGAGATTCATGGAAGATTAAAGTTTAAAGACAGTTAAATCGACCATGCTAACCGAACGTTCCTCTGTGGCCGAAACGGTTAAGGCACGTCAGGCTATATGACGGTCCCGTATAGGATACAGGTTCGATTCCTGTCGGAGGATGAAAATTTTCTATGAAAATTTCTCGGACATTCAAGCCGGTAAATGTTGTTTAATACTGTTTATTATAAACAGAGCATTTACTTAAATATTTGTATCTATAAAAAGAATGTATAAACATAAAAATGTCTGAAAATAATTGTCGGACTTTGTCCATTTCATAATGTGTGACGTCATTTGTTTACATTTGGATACGTTTTTAGAAGATATAAATGTACGTGAGAGATCCATGGAAAATTGTAGTTTAAAAGCAGTAAAATCGACCTTGCTAACCGAACGATCCTCTGTGGCTCAATCGGTTAAGGCACGTCAGGTTATATGACGATTCAGTATAGGATACAGGTTCGATTCCTGTCGGAGGACGAATATTTTCTCGGACATTCAGGCCGGTAAATGTTGTTTAATACTGTTTATTATAAAACAGAGTATTTACTTATATATTTGTATCTATAAAAAGAATGTATAAACATAAAAATGTCTTAAAATAATTGTCGGACTTTGTTCATTTCATAATATATATATATATATTTCAAAGTTTTGGATAGCAACAAACCAAGGTGCATGTAAGGTTTATAATACTGTTTTTCATTTTGCTCTTATTTTCGATGTGTCGATGTCACTGATTCGTCTATCGATTTGTCCTGTTTGCAACCTTGTAACAAATAGATTTGTCCATGCATGAGAAAGAACATGGTCTGGTGGTTCGGTTAAAGATAGCTTGTTGGACAATGTTGGTTACTGGACGAAAGCCATGCTCGCCTCCCCGTCAGTCACCACCCACAATAGCATTTACGTTCTCCTCGTCCTCCTGCTCCTCACAATTCCCTTCTCCTTTGCTTTCTTAATATCTCCTTTTTCTTTTCTATATTTTTTCTTCTTTTTTCATATTTCTCTCTCTCTCCTCATGATTGCCTGTTTGTGTTTTGGATGCTAAGATAATCTTCAAACAACCCGCAAGTTTCTTTCTTTTACCCTTTTTCTTCTTATTTCTTTTAAATCTTTATCTTTCTAATATTTCTACCATTCTTTCTCTCTCTCTTTCTTTCTTTCTTTCTTTCTTTCTTCCGCTTTCTGTTTGCTCGGCACCCTTTCTTTCTTTCTTTCTTTCTTTCTTTCTAGGTTTTGCTTTTTTTCCTTTTTTCTCATCTTAGTTTTCATTCTTTTATCCTCTTCTTTCTTTCTTTCTTTCTTTCTTAATATCTTTCTTTCTTTCTTTCTTAATATCTTTCTTTCTTTCGCTTTCTGTTTGATCGGCACCCTTTCTATCTTTCTTTCTTTCTTTCTTTCCAGGTTTTGCTTTTTTCCTTTTTTCTCATCTTACTTTTCATTCTTTTATCCCCTTCTTTCTTTCTTTCTTTTTTTCTTTCTTTCCAGGCTTGGCTTTTTTTCCTTTTTTCTTATCTTACTTTTCATTCTTTTATCATTTTCTTTCTTTCTTTTTTGCGTTTCTGTTTCCTCGGCACCCTTTTGTTCTTTCTTTCTTTCTTTCTTTCTTTCTTTCTTTCTTTAGTCTTATGTTTCTTTTGTCCATTCCTTTTTTTCTTGCTTTCTTTCTTTTTGCTTGTTTGTTTGTTTGTTTGTTTCTTTCTTTCTTTCTTTCTTTCCAGGTTTGTTTTTTTCCCTCTTTTCTTTCTTTCTTTCTTAGCATTTTTCTTTCTTTCTTTTATAGCATTTTCCTTTCTTTCCATTCATCCTCTTTCGAATTATGCTTTCGGTTTTCCTTCCTATATTTTTCACAATCTTGTTTATAGTTTAAATGTTATCTAAATCTTTGCCAATGGCTGACAACTGTTGCCACACAGAAATTCATATATATATATATATATATATATATATATATATATATATATATATATATATATATATGTGTGTGTGTGTGTGTGTGTGTGTGCATCTATACATGTATGCGCACTACGAGGTTCTTATTGAGTGTGATCTCTGTCAGCCATTTCTCGCGAGAGTCACGTCTGACTGCGCTAAACTTGCTCTCGTTCGGTTGGGATCATGTCGGTGTATCCTTGACGGTCAGTGATAGCGAGGAAAGTCTCAGCTTCATTTCGCTCAGTCGATGCGAGGATTAACGAAAAGGATTGCCAACACGTGAGGTAGGTATAGATTGGTATCAATATTTGCAGCAGAAAGCATTTATTGGCACTAAGCATTTTCTTTTTTGCTGAGATCTTAATGGCAGAGATCACTAATGAATTCAAGCATGAAAAAGATATTTTGAACAAACCTTTCATGTTCAATTGCCTCTTCAGTCTCCTTTCATTTTTATCTCTCCATCTACTATCTCTCTCTCACTGATATATATATATATATATATACATTTTTCCTCATCGGTTACACGACTCGAAGATTCATGCACAACGCAATCTTCAGGTGCTACGTAGTAGCCGTTTAATAATTTAAATTTTAATAAAAATATCTGGTTAAGGTAATGTCGGCGCAGTCCATATATTAAACGTGAGTTACGGACTTTTATTTTAAAGGTATATATATATATATATATATATATATATATATATATATATATATATATTGCATTTAAAATAGACGGGATTTATATTTTATATTTAAAGTAAACGGAGACTAATGGTTTTAAAATGGAAATAAAAAGATTGCGCCAACCAGATATTTTTATTCAAATTTAATTTATCTAACGATCAATATCTCCTCAGCATCTGAAGATTGTGTTTTTCATGAAACGCCAAATCGTGCTATCGGTGAAGAAACATGTATGTATATATATACTTAATAGCTCTGTCGTATTATATATCGAGTACGATTTTATTAACACCAGCACTCAATGAACGATATTATATATATATATATATATATATATATATATATATATATATATATATATATATATATATATGCGGTACTTCTTGGAAAGTGGTCAATATCAGTGATAGAGCTAACATTTGTCTGATGATCGCAAAAGTCTCAAACACATAGCCATCCAAAACAAGAGTCTCAAATACATAGCCATCCAAATGAATATATATATATATATATATATATATATATATATATATATATATATGTATACATACACGCACACAGATTGCGATGGGTAAATTCCCGCCATTTTATATTTTTACTTTTGCGCATGCGCGTTATTAGCTTTTGTCGATTGTTGGCATTCGTACTGGAAGCTCCTCCGATGTTTGAGTCTCAATCTGAGGACAGTGCAGAGGATTTGGAAAGGGTTGGATAAATCTAATGAGAATTACGAAGGTGTTTGGAGTGATGGCGAGGTAGACAGTCCCTGAACTCGTTTATACGAGTTCTAATGGGCATATGTTTGGTCGAGCCTACGGGCTCGGAGAGCCTACATTAAACCGGCCTTGTGCCATATACGACCCATGTGGGGGGTTGTTAAATATCGGAAGTCACCAGGTGTGATTCACCAAGAGTGTATCACCGAGTGAGTGTATGAATGAATGAGTCAGGACACCAGTGAGAGAAGTACTCTCCAGTCTACATACTTTGTACTACGTTTCCGTGAATAATATACCGTTTAACTTTATATCCGAGTCTGTGTTATTTTTCTATGGTTTCAAAACCATAACAGTATAATAGTTTTATTAGTGTATAGAGAATATTTTCCTAAATTTGTTGGTTGATTGATGACTCTGTGAGAAAGGGGTTGTAGGGTGGAAAAAAACTTGTCACTCGCAAGGACGCGGAGACAGTTTAGCACTTTATCGGGTGTTGAAAGTGGAGACTGGTATACGAGTTCCACTTGAAATCTGGGCTGAGTTTAAAGTCCAATGTTTCCTCAAGGCACGGAACCTCTCCGAGGGTACATCCGTTCATCGTTACTGGTGACAGTTCCTGACCCGATCGGAGATGATGGAATATAACTAGTTCGGTTTTCGAGGGATTGAATGGAAGCAACTAGCCCCACCCCCTGACATATCAGAGGAGGAGAGGTCAGCTACGAATTTGCTGGTCGGTTAAAGTTTTGGAGCTGCTCCCATATACCATTGTATTATCCGCATAGATATTCCTAAATGATCTGGTTCTTGCACACGTAGAGGATAAGCAGGAGGTGCCAGCTACTTGCTGAAGTCCTACAGGGAACCGACTATTTTTTATCTTCATCTTTAGCTATGGATCGTGTGTGCGAGTTCCACTTGAGATCTGTGCTGAGTTTAAAGCCCAATATTTCCTCAAGGCACGGAACCTCTCCGAGGGCACATCCGTTCATCGTTACTGGCGACAGATCCTGGTCCGATCGACGATGATGGAATATAACTAGTTCTGTTTTCGAGGTATTGAATGGAAGCAACTAGCTCCACCACCACCCTGAATATTAGAGGTAGATCGGAGGAGAGATCAGCTACCAATTCGCTGGTCGTCTCGAGTTCTGGAGCTGCTCCCATACACCGTTGTATCATCAGTATAGATCTTTCTAAATGATTTGGTTCTTGCAAACGTAGAGGATAAGCAGGAGGTTTATCGACAGATCGTGTGTACGAGTTTACTGGTGACAGTTCTGGCCGACCATTTTTAACCTGCATATTTAGCGACGGATCGTTAGTACAAGTTCCACTTGCGATCTGGGCAAACAATTATTGGACTCCAAAAAGTGTCAGTAGTACTGTGTTTTCGGTCTGATCCTGATCTTGCAATCGTAGAGGTTAAGCAGGAGGTGCCGGGTACTTGCTGGGGCGGTACAGGGAACCGACCATTTTTGAACCGCATCTTTAGCGACGGATCGTATGTGCTATTTCGTCATAGATGGTAACCAGTCTAAGATTTAATGCTGATGCATATGAATTTATCCGACAACGCATGAACGAGAGAATCAGTCAGTTATGTGCCATGTGGGATACACTCTTCGGCGATCATGTATCTTTAGATACATGATTGACGAGGCAAATGTTTCCCGTAGTAAATTGCCATTTCTTTCTGCGGTAGACCAGTTGCCATCCAAGGCTATAGAACCTGGTCTATCCTGTTATTTACCCATAGCTGGGGGAGTAGAGAAAAAGAGGATTTATACTTTTCTCAAGTATTCGCATGTAAGTGGATGTAATGGATTCGACTGGAATTTGAATTTGGTTCTCCGATTCCTTATTCCATTACTCTACCGTGAATCCTGAAGAAGGAAATGGTGACAGATAAATTCTTATGGTGAATGAATATATTGCAAAGAATGAATGGTTCGTAAATCCGATTTAGCTACGTATAAGATAGCTAGTGATGACCAACCTTGAACAATCTACCTCTTTTTTTTGGCCTTGTGCCATAATTACTGAATTAGTAATAAATCTTAGACTGGTTGCCACCTAAGACGAGAGATCACAATCTTCTTTGATATTTAATCTATAGTTGGGGAAACAGAGCTGTATTATGTTTTTCCTAAGTGTGAAAGTGAACGCAGCAGATCTTCCCAGAATTTGAACTCCGGCTGCTGATATCACTTTCTGCGCCGATAAGCGTTACAATACCCACACATTCACATCGGATATTGTTTGAAAAATGTAGATTGTTTGGTAATTCAATAAGATATGACATTCACCGAATTTCTTTGTATTTTTTTGTTTTAATTTTCATTGAAGCGTTTGTCTTTTGTCTTTTTTTTCTTTTCTTTTTTTACAGCCGGAAAAGTGAGTTACACTTTTTTATAATAGTTTGTCAAGTAAATATGTTGGATTGATTGTCAATGTCAAAAGGTATGACGGCGAAACAATATGGACAACTTCCTTACTGGCTGATTTTATGTAATCCGGACAAAGGAAGTCATCAATCACGATGGCCCGGAGACGTTTTATTCACTTGTTATTGGCTTCATTTTTGCAGAACATTGGTTCATATATTACAAAATTATAATAATAACAATAATAAAAATAATAATTATTATTATTATTATTACAAAATAATAATAATAATAATAATAATAATAATAATAATTATTATTATTACAAAATAATAATAATAATAATAATAATAATAATAATAATAATTATTATTATTATTATTATTACAAAATTATAATAATAATAATAATAATTATTATTATTATTACAAAATTATAATAATAATAATAATAATAATTATTATTACAAAATTATAATAATAATAATAATAATAATTATTATTATTACAAAATTATAATAATAATAATAATTATTATTATTACAAAATTATAATAATAATAATAATTATTATTATTACAAAATTATAATAATAATAATTATTATTATTATTATCATTACAAAATTATAATAATGATAATTATTATTATTATTACAAAATAATAATAATAATAATAATAATAATAATAATAATAATAATTATTATTATTATTATCATTACAAAATAATAATAATAATCACTATTATCATTATTATGAAATTAATAATAATAATTATTTAACAATGTTATTATAAAATAAGTATTATTATCCTACGTACTGTGGTGTAAATGGATATCGGCACGCGATGAGAAACCGGAGAGCCGAGTTCGAATTCCAGTCGGGTTCGCTTCATTCGCTTGCGTGTGAATAATCTTCGGCCGACCAAGCGTGTAACACGTATGACTAAATAAATTATAAACCAAGTACTATAATTATTCTTTTTAATAATTTCACCCCAAGCAAGGCAATAATGCACGGGGGGGGGGGTTACTGAGAATAAGAAAAAGAAAAAACATTATTAAGGAGCAAGAACAATAAACGAGGGACCAAGAAAACAGAAGATAACGATTGACATTGCATTAAATTTGGCTTCATTTTTGCAGAACATTGGTTCATATATTACAAAATAATAATAATAATAATAATAATTATTATTATTATTATTACAAAATAATAATAATAATCACTATTATCATTATTATGAAATTAATAATAATAATTATTTAACAATAAACAATGTTATTATAAAATAAGTATTATTATCCTACGCACTGTGGTGGTGTAAATGGATATCGGCACGCGATGAGAAACCGGAGATCCGAGTTCGAATTCCAGTCGGGTTCGCTTCATTCACTTACGTGTAAATAATCTTCGAAAAGGTATGAATCCATTTCTTCACTCCCGGCTATGGGTTGAATAGCAAAACAGACTGGGTCCTATCACCTTGGGTGGCAACCAGTCTACATCAGAAAGAAAATGCAGCCTACTGCGGGAATATCTGCCTAGTCAGTCACGAATCGAAAGAGACACGACCAATCAAGCGTGTAACACGTATGAGTAAATAAATTATAAACCAAGTACTATTATTATTCTTTTTAATAATTTCACTTCAAGCAAGGCAATAAAGCCACTAAGACTCAAGGGAGGGGGTTACTGAGAATAAGAAAAAACATTATTATGGAGCAAGAACAATAAAAGAGGGACCAAGAAAAGAGAAGATAACGATTGACATTGCATTAAATTTTTTTAAAGATCAAAGTTGACTGGAAAGCATGGAGCCGGAAGTGAATACCACAGACGAGAAGTGCGAGAAAAAAACAACTGTAAGCAAAGAACTTACTCACGGATTGGACTCGCAAGGACAAGATGAGATATCCTTAAATATAAACAGCGAACCGAAAAAAAATCTGCCTCATAAAGGGTTCAGTTCGAAATTCCTTGAAGGTTACCTGAATCGACAAGTACATGAAGAAGGCCGTAGGGGGTCAACGACCTCAATACTGAAATGGTTGTCTGCTTCTTTTCATTAGAAGCCATTTTAGGCAATTCTCTCTCATCTCTTGAAATGAAGACATTATTTCTTCCAGATATAACTTCTCTGTCTGCTGATCAACTTTTAACATTCTATTCGACAATTCTAGCAATAAGAATGTCAAGTGAATATTCAAAATTTTCCAGCTTCCTGATCCTATTACGGTCATAAGTTGAAACACCGGTTCTGGTACGGTTAAGCAACATCGGGCCTGGTCAATACCTACATGGGTGACCGCTTGTGAATACAAACTACAGTAAGATCTGCAGTTGATATGGCTTACGGTCATATGGCGTTCAAACACCGGTTCTCGTACAGTCACTGAAGTTAAGCAATATCGAGACTGGTCAATAACTAGATGGGTGACCGCTTATGTATACCAACTGCTGTAAACTTGGATGTGCAGAGGGTATGGTTTACGGTCATATCAGTTTGAAGGACTGGTTCTCGTACAATCACCGAAGGTAAGCAACGTCGAGTCTGGTCAATATCTAGATGGGTGACAGATTGGCAATACCAGGGTGCTGCAAGCTTGGATGTGCGTGTGGTGGAATAGATATCGGGTCGGAATTGGAGATCGAAGAGCCGAATTCCAATTCCAGTCAGGTTCGTTATATTCTCTTACGCGCTAATCCCTTGGGAAAGGTATGATTCTGCCTCTTCTCCTCCCAGCTATGGGTTAATCAGTAGGACTTGTATCAGTAAATAATTATTATGTCTAAAAAATTCCTACAATCTAAAATAACCAGCAAAGGGTTGATAAGCCGTAAAAAACAAATCAATTCAAAAGCTATCCATTCATCATAAAATGAGATATTTTATTCTTTCTTAAAGAGTGACAACTGATTAATCCCTATCGGGTTGTCCATTAAGTCTAAAATAAGTATGTTAGATCTTGTACGATAATTACTGTATTTTCCGGCTTATAGGACGCACTTTTTTTCCTAAAACCTACCCTGAAAAATACGTGTGCGTCTTCCAAGACGAATGTAAGGCAACGCCCAGGCTCAATTAAGCTTGGACGGTCACCTAATTGACTGATAGGGACATGGATTTGTATGAGTCATTACACTATAATGTTAGCTATTTATCTAATTCAGACTTTTATATGATGTAACCTCAGTACTTTTACAAGTATTTCCAAGACTATAAACCTTCCTGGAGCCGAGCCACAAGCTTAAACATGCTCTGTTTACTAGCAACGAGCGGGAGACTTTTTGCTCTTGACTATAGTATGTTATTGACATATAAACAAAAATCGGATAAGTGATTAATGTAAACAATATGTGGCATCAGGGACGCAAGGTGAATATGTTATCGTATCAGAATCACTTTTTTTTCTTAGAAATTTCTTTACAGTATTAGGGTCAGTCTTCCAAGTCACAGCGTCTTATAAGCCGGAAAACACGATATATAAAAGAAAAAAGTCAAATGGGAAAATCAGGCGAGTTCCTCGCTGGAAGAGGCAGAATTTGGGAAGTTTTTATTTAATGTAAAAATACTGAAAATTAAGAATTCGGTTGATAAAAATAACAAACCAAAATCAATTCTTTAAACTTACCCGAAAAATAAACGCTGCAAAACGGGTATAATCACGAAAATTATGCGTAAATAATTTTTCAAAGCAAGTGAACGAAATTTGAGAAAATTAAAAATATTAAAAAAACAAACATTTGATTACCCTGGTTTTTTTTTTTTTAATGTGCAAGCAAGTTCTTACAGAATTTAAATTTTAACAGAAGAACCAGGAAATCTTGAATGATGATAGAAGGAAAGAAAAATCAATGATTTAAAAAGTATTTTATTTTTTCCAGATGGCCGTTAGTTCACTTTTACACTCATTGCTTCCTTCAACCAAATATATATATATATATATATATATATAAATATAAAAGTGGACATGGAAGTTGCCTGACGATTGCACTAGCATGAAACAGACTTTCGCCTCTACGTGCTGACTTCCATGTCCACTTTTATATTTACACACGCTCTATCTCTGATATTGAGCACTTTATCCCATAAATATAGCACACTTTAAGACTATATTTCTTCATATATATATATATATATATATATATATATATATATATATATATATATATATCCGATGTGATAATCATTTTTGATTCTCACCCGTCGAAGTGCAGTTGAAATGAACTGAAACGAAGTTGCATGTTTGTAGTGAGTAAATCGTTTTGTCTACATGATGAAATTATAATATACATATATATATATATATATATATATATATATATATATATATATATATATATATATATATATAAACAACAGGGACGTCATTTTATTAATCAAACTATTTTTTATTTTTTTATTTGTTTTTTTTTAATATATTTTTTTTATTATAGACATGAACACCTGAGATATCTTTCGGCCAACACTTATTCATAGGTAACGCGTTGGCACATTATTTATTAGTATTAAAGGGGACACATATATTGAAATATTTACTAAAATGGAAGAAAAGTCCGAGCTCGTTTAAAATTAAATTCATTGAAAATATAATTAAAACGTAAGGGGGGGGGTAAATCTCAGCTCAGAAAGAGTTAATAAAAGGGAAAACATTTTAACTCACAATCGTTCCAAGAGTTTTAATGATCTTGTGAAATGGTCTTTCTGCCTGCATAAATTTGGGCGATGTAATTTTAAATATACAGCTACACGTAAATGAAATTCGGTTTGGGCGCTGTGCAGGACAGAAAACCAAGTGTCCTGATAAGCAGAGGAACAGTCCTGGTTGTTCATCAAATGTTGGCCAATAGCCGACTCCTGGACCGACTGAGGAACTCTATTCCTGTGTTCAGGATTACGTAGATGTGAGGGAACATGCTGAGAAACGCGCGTTTCCAGACGAAGACCAGTCCGTTCTATATATACCGAATCACATCGGCACTTAAATTAATAAATCACTGAATTTTTACTTAGATAGGACAGTCTATTCTTCATAAAGGAGGGGAACACATTTCTGGTCTTAAAAATGGTCTGCAATTTCACAGCAAGGTAACATGAAGAAATGCTAGACGAAACCTTATCAGTCAAGCCAGGGTAACTTTAAGTAAATGGGACAACGACTTGGTCCTAAAACAGCTGGTTCCTTAAATCGTCTAACTTTTCTAGCGATAACACGCTTGATTATGTTGGAAGGATACCCATTATCTACAAAAATACTGTGTAACTTCTCAAGTTCACAGTCCAATAAATTGGGGGAACAAATCATCGAAGCGCGGTGAACCAGTGTTTCAATCAGACCTGTCTTACGGGATTTGGGGACAAAGGAATTCCAACTGGTATATAAACCAGTGAAAGTGGGTTTGCGAAAAACGGAAGTATCGAAAACCCGATCCCTACGTTGGACCAAGACATCCAAAAAGGGCAGAGACTCCTCTTTCTCCATTTCCATAGTGAACCTAAGGGAAGGATGAAGGGAATTTAAACCCTCCAAGAAATTGTCAGCATCACCAGAACATTCAAAAACGGAAAAAGTATCATCAGCATACCTTTTATAAACTAAAGGCATGTTGATTTTCTCGAAAAGAACTTGCTCATAGTGACCAACAAAAATGTTGGCAAGCACCGGACCCAAAGGACTGCCCATAGCGACCCCATCTCTTTGGTCATACATAATACTGTCGAAACACGCACTCCAGAAACAACTCTTCCGGGATGCAGGTTGAACCTAAATTTCCTCTGTATAACGGATCTGCACAGATCGCAATGGTCTCCTGTAATGGTACGTTAGTATAAAGACTAACTATGTCAAAGGAGACCATTATTTTATTGACAGAAGAAAAATCCACATTCCTAATGAAACTAGAAAATCTGAAGGAGTCTGAAATGTTATAAGTCGACAGTACATCAGATACGGTTTGGATTGACGCCGCCAACCACTTGGCCATCTCATGCTGAATAGAGCCCACCATAGACAAAATTGGTCTGAGTGGAACTCCATTTTTATGTATTTTGGGAAGACCATACATTCTCGGTCGCTGAGAACCAACAGGCCTAAGCCTATTATAAAGATCTTTTGAAATGAGATGGCTTTTGTAAAGAGAAAGTAACCATCTCTGTGTCTTGGCTTCAAGCTTCACGGTGTTATCACAAGAATCAACTGGACCGATTCTCTTAAATTTAGCAGAGTCAGACAAAATTGCCTGCATTTTGTCCAAATAATCCTTCCTGTTTAATATAACCACACCGGACCCTTTATCTGGCTTGGTAATATATATATCATCACGCATTTTCAACGCCATAACTGTTTGGTAGTGAATACTCCGCCACAAAAATTGATCTCTATTACAACTAAGTGCAGAATATTCATTCTATAACTCGAACAGTTTAGTTTTAACCTCCAAACACCTTTCCGAAGATCTAGGAACATGGTGTAAGAGTTGAGCATATAACAACTCAAAGTCAGAATAAATTAATTCTTTACTGACAGTGGAGGGGGGAACACAAAAATCTAAAGCTTTAGAGAGAACCGAAAGTTCTATCCCGGTTAACGTCAAATTAGAAAAATTGAAGATGTGCCGATTTAAATTATTATCGGCAGAACCAAATCTTCTTACAATTAGGTTGTTCAAATATTTATTATTATTATCGCGAACAGACTTTTCTAACTTCAAACGCATTTTAACCAAATAATGGGTGAACCGAGAGTAATCGAAAACAAAACCCCAATTTTGAACGTAAAGTAGAATAAGACTTTTGAAACGAACTTAGACAATTGATGGAAAAATCGAATAACTTATTTATTTCGTACGTAATTAAGGCGTGTTCCACAGTAATAGAATTGTTTTTAATTCTAGTCAGCCTGTTTCTTATAAAAGACGGAGAAACATTACAAGACAAACAAGATTGGAGAAAAAATCTTTTCAACCACAAAGATGTAACTTTGTGCCATAATCAAATAGACTGATTTAATTGAAAAATAATTTCCCTGGGGTACGTTTGACGAAGATAAATGAATAAAGACTTTTACCCACAGAATCTCAGAATAGATTTAAACAACAGAGCGCCATTTTATTAATCAAACTATTTTTTATATATATATATATATATATATATATATATATATATATATATATATATATTATAGACATGAACACCTGAGATATCTTTCGTGTTTTGGAAGCTGTATATTTAAAATTACATCGCCCAAATTTATGCAGGCAGAAAGACCATTTCACAAGATCATTAAAACTCTTGGAACGATTGTGAGTTAAAATGTTTTCCCTTTTATTAACTCTTTCTGAGCTGAGATTTACACCCCCTTACGTTTTAATTATATTTTCAATAAATTTAATTTTAAACGAGCTCGGACTTTTCTTCCATTTTAGTAAATATTTCAATATATGTGTCCCCTTTATACTAATAAATAATGTGCCAACGCGTTGTCTATGAATCCGCTATCTTGGTTTCAACCTTACGGTTTCCTCAGGCGATTTTTTATCAAATGACCACCTAACGCTTTTTAAAATAAAATTTCTTTAGAAAGAACGGTGAAAATTTCAGTTTTCCTATTTGAATTTTCTGATTTTTCTTAATTCATAAGTTACTGATTAAATAAATTCAGCGCGGGGTTTACGACAATAAAACATCCGTAGAAAATCTCCTATCGCATTGAAAGTTAACAAAAAAAATTGAAATAACAATGCTAAGTATGAATTCTGGTCGTTATTTTAAGAAGCAAGTATGTACAAATGAAAAAAATTGAAATTAGCAACTTAAATTTACACTTGGTTCTTACATTTTATCACTGAACTCAGGTAGCGTCTCTGATATGTCTTTTCCGTTTTTCCACACGATCAGAACCGAATAGTTTATTATTTATTGGTAGGGAGTAACGATCGTACTATATATATATATATATATATATATATATATATATATTCATTGAATATGACAGACAAAGTGCTTTTATTTATTTTTTTGTGCAATTTCTGATGCGATCAAATAATCTTTTTCTTTACGTATGATAATTTATATATATGAATCAAAACAAAAGGAAAACCTTTCTTTGCTAACGCATCGCGCCCTCTGATGAACTTTTTCAAGGCAAATGTAAGGATTTTAATTGAAAATCTCTCTCTTCCCCCTCTCTCCCTCTATGTATATATATATATATATATATATATATATATATATATATATATATATATATATATATATATATATATATATATATATATATATGAGCGCAAACACACATATATACATGCCTATACATAAAGAAATCTCTATCGTCAAAAATATTATATATATATATATATATATATATATATATATATGTGTGTGTGTGTGTGTATGTGTGTGTGTGGTTTGTTTTCGGTTTGTTTCGTTTTACGTCATATCAATCTCACTGATTTATTTAATGCCGACAATTTTTATTGCTGCTAATATTTTTTTTCCCCAAACTGTATCGCTGTAATATTTTTCTTCAAAAAATCTATTGCTAGTAATATTTTTTCTCAAAATATATAACTGGAAATAATTTATTACAAAAAAGTATTGCTGGTATTAAAACCTATTTTTACACTTCCATAATGTTTTGGCCTCAGTTTAGGGGTTAACTATAACAGATGGGACCCTAACAGGTGCTTCCACCCCGGGGTCAGGGTGGACCTGGGAACACCAGCAATTAAGAGGTGGTTCCAAAAACCTCTTGGTCAAAAGCTTTACTGTCGGACGTAGTTTATCGTCTTACCCAGGACGCGGATGTAGTTTATTGTCATGCCCAAGACGGTACGTGGGTGTGTGTGTGCGTATGTTTGTGTGTGTAGTATCGACAGTCTGATTCATACTTAAACGTAAACTCTAGGACAGAAGATAGTGTTTAAACATCAAAACGACTGTTGTTGACCTCAATGAGGTGTTGACCTGAATGTCCACTCTTATATTTAATTAGGCTCTATCCCTGATATTGAGCACTTTATTCCATAAATATATAGCTTATCTTAAAACCATATTTTCATCCTATATTTCTTGTTTGATATCCATATATATTTTTGGTCTGTGAAATATAAATATTTTTTATTCTCGGTCTGATCTATCTATCTATCTATCTATCTATCTATCTATCTATCTATCTATCTATCTATCTATCTATCTATCACTCGAACCATATATATATATATATATATATATATATATATATATATATATATATATATATATATATATATACACTGCGTGCCAAATTATTATCGAGATAACTTTTTTCTAATATTTCAAAAACCGTCCAATCAATTCACACAAAATTTTCACACAATATTGGCAACACTGACCTACGTAATCACTGAAACAAACTGGCGCGATATTTGTTATCAGCACGGTGATTTGAACGTGCCAAATTATTAGAAAGGTTTAGTAAAATTCCCAAAATTGAGCAAACAAAACGTTTATTAATGTCGCAAATGTTTATGATCAAAAGAAGCTAATAAATAAGATAATCAAACCAATAATAACAGATACAAACAAAGGCACATTTTTAAACAAATTAATAGGGAATGTGCTTTCCCTGTTTTGAAATTACTTGAAGTCGACGATCCATAGAATTTGTTAATTGTAGAATGTCATCTGCTGTAATGCCACGAGATATGTCAAGAATTGCTTCCCATAACTCAGCGTTGCTCCTGAATTGTCGTCTGTTGGCGTACAATCTTCGCTTCATGATCCTCCAAAGGTTTTCGATTGGGTTCAAATCCGGAGAATTTGCTGGCCACTTCATTTTTCGAGGCCCATGGAAGCCTAACTGTTTCAAATATTCAGTAGTCTTGTGAGCAACATGTGAGGGAGTATTATCTTGCATAAAAACAATGGCCCTTCTGAAAGCAAATCTTTGCCTTTTCATCCACGGTTCAAGATGCTCCTTCATAAACGCTATGTATGCATCAGCAGTCATTTTGACGCCATCTGGTTCTCTCCATGGGCCCGCTAATGTTTTTCCAATAATACCACCCCAGATCATTATGCCTCCACCGCCTTGTTGGCGTCTCAAACGCTGATGGCGATTCTGTCCGTTCATTACCCAGCCTTTGCACCATCTATCTGGAACCATCAAGTGTTGCTCGAGTTTCGTCTGTGAACAAAACTTTAGAGAGGTCAATCATTATATTGTCCTCGGCCCATTTCAATCGATTTTGAATGTGATTTCTCGTCAACGGAGGCTTCGATACAGGTTTGACTGTTGCTATTTCCCTTAGATACCGACAACGAGTACTTTTAGACAGAGTAGGATCCCCAATGCGACTGAAAAGCTCTTGACTGATAAGTCCAGGGTTCTTCGTGGCCTCTCGTTTAAGTCGTGACATGAGACGACGTGAAATAACCCTCGGCTTGCCTTTATCTGCCCTTTTGCGTACTTGTTTAGGGTCGGCGGTGAACTTTTTCACTGTTTGATGACACCTCCCTATCATTTTAAAAATTTCTAGGGTAGATTTACCTTTTGAGAGTTCTGAGGTGATAGTTTACTTTTCAGCATCACTTAAACTGCTTTTACGGCCCATCTTTTCACTAAATTCCTTCCACTTTTCTAATAATTTGGCACGCTCAAATGACCGTGCTGATAACAAATATGGCGCCAGTTTGTTTACATTGCGCAGATCAGTACGAAAATATCAGTGATTGCGCAGGTCAGTGTTGCCAACATTGTGTGAAAATTTTGTGTGAATTGATTGGACGGATTTTGAAATAGTAGAAAAAAAGTTATCTCGATAATAATATGGCACGCAGTGTATATATATATATATATTTAGTTGAAAGGATACGAGTTTGTGACCGCCCGTTTCACACATATCCATTCAACTAAATATGTTAGCTCTATCACTGATATTGAGCGCTTTCCAATAAGCACCGCGTATATATAAAATATATATAGAAATTATATATATATATATATATATATATATATATATATATATATATATATATATATACATATTATACATACATAAATACATACACACACACATACCATGCACACACGCACACACACGCACGCACGCACACACACGCATGCACACGTACACACACACACATATATATTTCGTAGAATGGATATGAGTTTGTAACCGTGGGTTTCACGCTTATGCAATCCTCAGGCAAGGATCGCATCGCATAACCGTGAAACCGACGGTCACACACTCATATCCATTCTACTAAATATATTAACTCTATCACATATATTGAGCGATTTCCAATAAGCACTGCGCATATATAATAAGTATATAGAATTTATATATATATATATATATATATATATATATATATAAGTATGTATATATATATATATATGTTATACATACATATATATATATATTACTTTTTCTCTTTCTTAAATATATTTTTTGTTTCATATGTATATATATATATGTGTGTGTGTCTGTTAAATATAAATATTTATTTTCCTTTTTTTCTGTCTGTCTGTCTGTCTGTCTCTCTCTCTCTCTCTATATATATATATATATAGTCTTGTCATCCACAGACAGACTGTTTCGCTGTATCACAGCTCATCAGTGTGGCTAGACGTCCGGTTGCCTCTGGCTAGAATCGAAAACCGGCTGAATTCGCGTCAGTCGGAAATTTTACCCTGAAGCCGTTGGCGCACGGCAGAGAAGAAGGTGAATTTAAGCGTATTTATTTTTAGATAAACACACAGTGACTGAGAGAACTCGATTCGATTTACCGAAGAGTCTTGCATTATTAGCCGTAATAGTCACTGTTTACAAACTCACACATCCTCCCCATATATATATACAATTGTTTATTTCAATATTATAACATAAATATGTTATAAAATCACTACAAAAATAGCCATTTTGTTTCAACACCTCCGGTGTCTTATCAAGTGATGATGTCTGAATGTAGAATAAAGGGTTTTAAAAGTTTCAAATTAATTACCGATCCTTCGCTAGGGGTAAACGCTGTTACATAAACAGGAATGACCAATCAAAATACAAGTACACGGGAATTCAAAAAACTTGACAACGAAGTAAGGTTATAATAGCTATTAAAAGCTTTAAAGTTGGGGTTTTACTAAAATAGAATTTATTCTAACCAATAAGTATTAAATTATATGATAAAATTTGATATTAAAATTAAAGGTAAAAAATTACCAATTTTAAAATCTAAATTTAATCTCTATTAAGTTTAAAATTATAAAACCACTGATGAGAAAAGAAAAAATACATATGTTATTCAATTTATTTTATTTTTTCATTGAAATTATGTTAGAAAAGACACTAATTTCAATTGGCCTTCCCGATAAAAATGTATACATTTTAATTCCAAGTGTATGAATAGGGTGTTCACCTCTCGCGTAAAACAATATACACACTCAGATTATAATACATAAGCACCCAGACATATTTAGATATATAGACACACAAATAACTGACGAGACAGGAGACATCTCCACAGCACTTTATATATTAAAAAAAAAACAAAAAACCCGAACACATACATACATACACAATTAAATATGCATGTATTTTCTATACACACAGACACCGATAAATACATGTACACACATCCACATCCATTAACCTAAACATTCTGATACAACAAGCAAGAATATTCAAGACTTAAGTGTTATTAAACGAATGCTAACCACTTGTTAGTATATGACTTATACGGGCAAATATGCATAGATAAAAATGGTCAAATAGACCAGAAAAAGAAAGAATATGGAAAGGAAGGACATTAAAGCAGATATATATGTTTAAAAACAACATTATCTAATATATGAAAAACGAAAATTCCAAACACACAAACATATATAATATATATATATATATATATATATATATATATATATATATATATAACATATAATTCGATATAAGCCTTATACATTAGGTTATAGAAAATAGGAACTACCTATTATATATATATATTAATTTTTCTCTTTGTTAAATATATTTTTTGTTTCATATGTATTTTTTTATGTGTGTATGTGTTAAATATAAATATTTTCCTTTTCTTTCTATCTGTCTGTCTGTCTGTCTGTCTGTGCCCCCCTCTCTCTCTATATATATATTACATTTTCTCTTTGTTAAATATATTTTTTGTTTCATATATATATATATATATATATATATATATATATATATATATATATATATATATATATATATGTGTGTGTGTGTCTGTTAAATATAAATATTTATTTTTCTTTTCTTTCTTTTTGTCTGTCTGTCTCTCCCCCTCCACCTCTCTCTCTCTCTCTATATATATATTACTTTTTCTCTTTGTTAAGTATAATTTTTGTTTCATATGTATTTTTGTCTCTTAAATATCAATATTTATTACTCTTCTCTGTTATCTATCTATCTATCTATCTATCTATCTATCTATATATATATATATATATATAATTATATAGATATTACTTTTTCTCTTTGTTAAATATTTTTTGTTTCATATGTATATATAATTTTTGTCTGTTAAATATAAATATTTCTCTCTCTCTCTCTCTCTCTCTATATATATATATATATATATATACATTCACGCACAGGTATATGTACACATATATACATAAAGAGGGGATGTATGTGTATATGTGCGTTCAGTCGGCTATTCAGTCATGCTCTGATGAACAACTACAGTGTTATTTATAACCATTTATCCACAAATAATACTTAACTCTTTCCGACCCCCGACCCCCGCTTACAGAAGACCCCCCCGTTTCTTCGCTAAGTCTATCACTTCGAACCTGGGCCGCTCTTTTCAAATCATATCAAGTGACGATTATGCAAATCTTGTCGCGATTCCGGTGCAAATTAATTAACTGCGAAATCGGATTATGGATTTTCCGCATCGGTTAGTTATGCCTTTCATTTTCTTTCTTGTTTGTTTGGTTTGTTAACTCTCCTCTTCCTTGTTGGACGACAAAGAACTAGTAGCGTTCATCTTTCGAATGGTGCGCTATTCTATATTGCATTTTCTCCGCCATCTTAAATATGAATACGCGGATCCTCTATCTGTGATTAGGATATCGAACGCCTACTTCATAGAACAAAAACGAGGAAATAAAGGTAAGAACTAATAAGGTGCACATACATATATATACATATATATATATATATATATATATATATATATATATATATATATATTGTATAAACAAGCCCTTAACATAATTAGAATGGCAATAAACAAGAGTAAGTAGGAAATAAAAAGAATCAAAAATGAAAATAAATGCAAGTATAGAATCGATTTAGCCATTAAACTGGTTCGAATGTTCGGATGAGCGGGAAAATAGAAAGAAGAACATGGAGGTAAAACCTGTCCATATCTGGTTGCATTTCGTTAACTTCTTGTGATGAGAGAGAGATTTAGAGAAAATGGAAGGAAAAAGGAGGAAGAATAAAAAAGCAAACACACACACACATGTATAAAAGTGAGAGGAAAAGTAACGAAATAAGGGAAAAAAGGAAAGAAGTTGACAGAAGAAAGTACGAAAAAGAATGTGAATAAGAAAAAAAGAAAGAAAGATAAGAGAGGCAGAAATGATGAATGAAGAAAGAAAAAAAAAGAAAATGTAAACGATACACAAAAGAAAAAAAAAAACGAAAATAAGGAAAATGAAGAAAAAGAAAAAAAAATAAATAAAGAAGGGAAGATAGGCAGAAATGTTGAATGAAGAAAGTCAGAAAGAAAGAAAAAAGAAAATGAAAAAGATACAGAAAAAAACCCAGATAAGACACAAAGAAAAACGAAGAAGAAAAAATAAATAAAGGGAAGATAGACAGAAATGCCGAATGAAGAATGAAAGAAAGAAAGAAAAAAGAGAATGAAAAAGATACAGAAAAGAAAAAACAAATAAGATACAAAGAAAAACGAAGAAAAAAACGAAAGAAAAAAGAGAAGATAGGTAGAAATGATGAATGAAGAAAGAAAGAAAAAATAAAATAAAAAAGAAACAGAAAAGTGAAATAAGAAACTAAGAAAAACGACGTAAAAGAAAAAGAGATAAAGAAGTGAAGATAGTCAGATATGATGAATGAAGAAAGAAAGAAAAATGAGAATGAAAAAGATACAGAAAAGAAAAAACAAAGAAGACACAAAGAAAAACGAAGGAGAAGAAAAAAAGAAAGAAAAAAGAGAAGATAGGCAGAAATGGTGAATGAAGAAAGAAAGAAAAAATAAAATAAAAAAGAAACAGAAAAGAACAAAAGAAATACGAAACAAAGGAAAACGAAGAGGAAGAATAAAGAAAGAAGATAGGCAAAATTACTGAATAAAGAAGGAAAGAAAAAGCAAAATGAAAAAGATACAGAGAAGAAAAAACGAAGAGGGAGACAAAGAGAAAGAAAAAAGAAAAGAAAAAGAAATGACGAATGAAGAAAGAAAGAAAAAAGAAAAGAAAAAAGAAACAGAAAAGAGAAATAAGAAACCAAGAAAAACAAAGTAAAAGAAAAAAGAGATAAAGAAGTGAAGATAGTCAGATATGATGAATGAAGAAAGAAAGAAAAAAGAAAATGAAAAAGATGCAGAAAAGAAAAAAACAAATAAGACAAAGAAAAACGAAGATGAAAAAAAAGAGAAGATAGGTAGAAATGATGAATGAAGAAAGAAAGAAAAAAGAAACAGAAAAAAGAAACAGAAAAAGAAACAGAAAAGAATAAAACAAATACGAAACAAAGGAAAACGAAGAGGAAGAAAAAGAAAGAAGATAGGCAGAAATACTGAATAAAGAAGGAAAGAAAGAAAAAAACAAAATGAAAAATATATAGAAAAGAAAAATCAAATAAGAAACAAAGCAAAAGAAAGAAAAGAAAAAATAAAGAGGCAAACAAACAAACAAACAAAAATAAAATCAAAAGAAAGTAACGAATAACGTCTTGTTAATTGATGAATTTTTACGACATTTCAGTCGTTGTGTCATTTAATATCGAAATATGTTTTTATTATAATTGAGACTATAAGTAAACGCTGGTCGAGTCTCACGGTAACCACTGAGTTTATACGTTAGTCTATAAGTGACATTGGGCGGATTTATATTTGAGTCGGCAAACATTTACCTAAAAGGGTTGCTCCTTTTGTTCAGGGTGTGTATGAGATGCAGTCGGTATATTTTAACCCACGTCGACAAAGGAGGGGGACAGATTAAGCTTTGGAATAAGACTACTGAATGATTAAGATAAAAAAAAAAATTGACATCGGAGTCAGTGTTCCGTGTTCAATGCGAAGTATCAACACTTAGAATGCTGATTTTCAAGGCCAATCGATCGTCTTGACTTGTGTACAAAGCAATCTTAAGGAAGAAGCGAGAGAGAAAACAGGGAAAGACGAGAAAGAAAGAAAGAAGAAAAGGGGAAGAGATGAAGAAAGAAGAAAAGTGGAAGAGATGAGGAAGAAAGAAGAAAATAGGGAAGAGACGAATGAGAAAGGTGAAAGGGGAAAGAGACGAAGAAGAAAGAAAAGAGGAAGAGACGAAGAAGAAAGAAGAAGAGACGTAGAAGAAAGAAGAAATGAGGAAGAAAGAAGAAAAGATGAAGAGACGAAGAAGAAAGAAGAAAAGAGGAAGAAACAAGAAAGAAGGAGAACAAGTGAAAGAGTTAAAGAAGAAAGAAAAAACGAAAAAAGATAAAAAGGGAAAAGACGGAGAAGAAAGGAGAAAAGCGAAGAAACGAGGGAGACGAAGAAGAAAGAAAAAGAGAAAGAGACGAAGAAAAAAGGTGAAAGGGGAAGAGAGGACGGAGAAAGAACAGAAGAAGAAAAGACGAAGAAGAAAGAAGAGGAAGAGATGAAGAAGAAAGAAGAAATGAGGAATAACGAAGAAAAGATGGAAGAAGATAGAAGAAAAGTTGAAGAGACGATGAAGAAAGAAGAAAAGATGAAGTAATGAGGGAGACGAAGAAGACAGAAAAAAGAGAAAGAGACTAAGAAGAAAGGTGAAAGTGGGAAGAGAGGAAGAAGAAAGAAGAGAAGAGGAAGAGACGAAGAAGAAAGAAGAGAAAGTGATGAAGAAGAAAGAAGAAATGAGAATGAAAGAAGAAAAGATGAAGAGACGAAGAAGAAAGAAGAAAAGTTGAAGAGACGAAGAAGGAAGAAAAAAGAGGAAGAAACAAGAAAGAAGGAGGACAAGTGGAAGAGATAAAGAAAGAAAGAGAAAAGGGAAAGAAACGAAAAAAGGAGAAAAAGAGAAGAGACGAAGAAGAAAGGAGAAAAGCGAAGAAACGAGGGAGACGATGAAGAAAGAAAAAAGAGAAAGAGACGAAGAAGAAAGATGAAAGGGGGAGAGAGGAAGAAGAAAGAAGAGAAGAGGAAGAGTCGAAGAAGAAAGAAGAGGAAGAGATGAAGAAGAAAGAAGAAATGAGGAAGAAAGAAGAAAAGATGAAGAGACGAAGAAGAAAGAAGAAAAGTGGTAGAGTCGAAGAAGGAAAGAAGAAAAGAGGAAAAAATGATGGAAACGAAGAAGAAAGAAAAAAGAGAAAGAGACAAAGAAGAAAAGGGGAAGAGAGGAAGAAGAAAGAACAGAAGAGGAGGAGACGAAGAAGAAAGAAGAGGAAGAGATGAAGAAGAAAGAAGAAATGAAGAAGAAAGAAGAAAAGATGAAGAGACGAAGAAGAATGAAGAAAAGTGGAAGAGACTAAGTGGAAAGAAGAAAAGAGGAAGAAAAGATTAAGAAAGAAGAAAAGGGGAAGAAAAAAGCAAGAAAGAAAGAAAGAGGAAAATCGAGGAAGAAAAGAAAATTTGAGGAGTCAAAGAAAGAAAGAAAGAAAGAAAGAAAGAAAAAAGGAAGAAAGCTGAAGCGAGGAAGAAAGAACGAAAAACGAGGAAGAAAGAAGAAAATTTGAAGAGACAAAGAAGGAAGAAAAGAGGGGGAGAGACAAAGAAAAAGAAAAGTCGAAAAACGAGGAAGAAGAAGTAAAGGGGAAGAGACGAAGCAGAAAAAGAAAAGGAGGAGAGACGAGGAAGAAACAAGGAAAGAAAAACAGACGAATGAGAAAGATGAAAAGAAACGAGGAAGAAGGAAGAAAAGGGGAAGAGATGTAAGAAAGAGGGGGGGGGGAAGACGAAAATAGTTTTCAAAATTTGTCTGACCTGTCAAATTTGAAAGAAACTTCGAAAATCAGCTGTCCAGTCATGTTTCTTCCAAATATGTCAGATCAGACAAAATTTAAAACCAAACAAAAAGATAAGGAGAATAAAAGAGGAGAATAAAAGAAGTCATAGACAGAATGGAAGAAAGACAGAAATAAAGGCAGAAAGAGAAGAAAGAAGAAAAACTTGGAGACAAAAAGCAAGAAATACAGGAATGTAGGCTCAAAGACAAGCTGGAAAGAAGGTAATGATAAAAATGGAGGAACGCTGAAAGAAGAAAATGAAGGAAGGAAGAATAACAACAGAGAGAAAGTGAAAGTGAGGCAATAGTAAGGAGAAGGCGAATGGTAAGATATGAAGAAAAAGTAGTCTGGCAGGAATGAAGAAGTGAGATATGAAGAAATGAAGGAAGTAAATGAAAGAAGGAATGAAAGAAGGAAGAAAAAAGAAAGGAATACAAAAATTCGAGAAGTCTGGATGAATGAAAGAAAGGAAGACAAAATAATGATGGCATATATACAAGGACGAAGGAAGAAAGAAGGGAGGACAGGAAGGAAGTTACCAAGGAAGGAAAAAAAATAAGGTAAGAATGAAACAAGGAAGGAAGGAAGAAAGGAAGAGATATAAAATAAAAGTAGATAGGGAGACAGGATGAATGGAAGAGAAAAGGGCAAAATAAAGGAAGGAAGGGAGGAGGGAAGAAAAGAAGGAAGGCAAAAGACAAGACGAGAATGAAGCAAAAAAGACAAAAATTAAGGAACGCTGAAAGATAGGAAGAAAGATATGAAGGAACACAAAAGCAAAAAGGTCGGAAAACTAGGCAGAAGATAGGAAGGAAAGAAGGAACAAATCACGAATGTAGAAGGAAGGAAGGAAGGAAGGAAGGAAGGAAGGAAAAAGACAAGACGGTAAGGAGGCAAAACGACAAGACGGTAAGGAGGCAAAACGACAAGACGGTAAGGAGGCAAAACGACAAGACGGTAAGGAGGCAAAACGACAAGAATGAAGGAACACCGAAAGAAAAGTGGCAGTAAGATATGAAGACCGAAAGACTAGGCGGAAGGAAGGAGGGAAGGAAGGAAGAAAAAAGAGAAGACGTGAAGGAAGCAAAAAAGACAAAAATGAAGAACCGCTGAAAGAAAGATAGGAAGAAAGATATGAAGGAACACAAAAGCAAAAAGGTCGGAAAACTAGACAGAAGATAGGAAGGAAAGAAGGAAAAAATCACGAATGTAGAAGGAAGGAAGGAAGGAAGGAAGGAAGGAAGGAAGGAAGGAAGGAAGGAAGGAAAAAGACAAGATGGTAAGGAGGCAAAAAGACAAGAATGAAGGAACGCCGAAAGAAAAGTGACAGTAAGATATGAAGACCGGAAGACTAGGCGGAAGGAAGGAAGGAAAGAAAGAAAAAAGGAATAAAGGAAGAAAGTAAAGTAGGAAGGTAGAAAAAAGACACGACGAGAATGAAGCAAAAAAGTCAAAAATGAAGAAACGCTGAAAGAAAGATAGGAAGAAAGATATGAAGGAACACAAAAGCAAAAAGGTCGGAAAACTAGGCAGAAGATAGGAAGGAAAGAAGGAAGGAACAAATCACGAATGTAGAATGAATGAATGAATGAATGAAGGAAGGAAGGAAAAAGACAAGACAGTAAGGAGGCAAAAAGACAAGAATGAAGGAACGCCGAAAGAAAAGTGGCAGTAAGATATGAAGACCGGAAATCTTGGCGGAAGACTAGGAAGGAAGGAATGAAATAAAAAAGGAAGGAAAGAAATAAGGAAGAAAAGAAAAAAGAAATAAAGAAAGGAAAGAAGGAAGATAGAAAAAAGACAAGGCGAGAAGGAGGCAAAGAAGACAAAAATGAAGGAACGCTGAAAGAATGGCAGGGAAAAAGACAATAAGATATGAAGGAACACAAAAGCAAAGAATCTGGAAGACTAGGCGAAAGGAAGGAAGGAAAGAAGGAAGGAAGAAAAGAAAAAATGAAGGAATGCAAAAAGACAAGTTGAACGGAAGACAAGAGAATGATGAATGGAAGGTAGAATGATAAAAAAGAACGAAGGCAGAGCGACACGAAAGAAGGCAAGCAGGAATTCAGGAATGCATTTATTCAAGAAGGAAGGAAGACTTCATGGATGTAAAGCAAAAAGATTAAAATGAAGGAAAGTAGAAATAAAAGACGAAAGAAACGAAAGAACAGAGATAGGTCGGTAGAAAGGACGGAATACAAAAATGAAGGCAGAAAGACAAGACGGAAGTCAAGAGGAAAGGGAAACAACTGAATGAGATTAAAAGAGAAAAGAAATGCAAACCAAAAGAGAAGTCGAAAGGAGAGTAAGTAGGAAGGAAGGAAGGAAGGAAGGAAGGAAGGGAGGATGGGAAGAAGGTAAGTTTAAATGGAGGGAAGAAGATAAAAATGAAGGAAGGAAGAGAGAATGATAGGGAGGGGAAAGCAGAATGACAAGCAATGACAAAGGTGAAGGAAGGCAGAAGGAAAAGACGAAAGAAAGTAAGAACAGTGTAGGAAGGAAGGAAGGAACACACTTTGGTAGGGAGGGTAGAAGACAAAAGAAGACACAAAGTGAAGGAAGATGAGGTGGAAGGGAAATAACTACAAAAAGCAAATAAGTTTTTCTTAATAGTTTCGCCCCAAGCAAGGCGATAAAGTCACAAAGATGCAAGATCTTACTGAGACTGAAGGAAACTGAGTAAGACTTATTGAGGAGAAAGGAGAATAAGAGAACGGGCAACGAGGAGATAGAAGATGACGTTTGAAGGTTGCATTTAAAACTTTGTAGATTGAAAGCTGGACAAGAACCTGGCAATGAAGAATGGGATAACAGTCCGAATAATGTGAATAACGCAAGAAATCATAATACCTCATCTCAGAGATCCAATCACCTGAAGAAGGCCGGAGCGTACAACGGCCGAAACGTTGTGAATATGACAATGATGAGGAGGATAACAGTCCGAATAATGTAAATAACGCAAGTAATCATAATACCTCATCTCACAGATCCGATCACCTGAAGAAGGCCTGCGCGTACAACAGCCGAAACGTTGTGAACCTGACAATGAACAGGACGATAACAGTCCGAATAATATAAATAACGCAAGTAATCATAATATCTCATCTCAGAGATGTAGGCAAAAAAAATGACTGCTTTTTTATTTCCTTTCAATTGTTCTCTGTATTCTCATGTTAGAGAAATAGCGTAAATGTTATGTGTTATGGCCGGTAGGCTTTTGGGTGACAATTTGAATCTATTTAAAAATAAATAGACGCCTAAAATAAATCGATAAACGATATACAGGAAGCCTGCTTTATTGTTTGTTGGTACATCGATAGATTCGCAACTGATTTATTAAATGGGTTAGAAAATCAATATAAAACCAACAGGTACACAAAAGAACGCATCCCACCTACCTACCACACGCGTATTTGTTCTACCAATATATATATATATATATATATATATATATATATATATATATATATATATATATATATATATATATATATATATATTTGTGTATTTAGGCAGCTATGCTTCTTTCATGCACATTTCATTGAATACGACAGACAAGGTGCTTTGATTTAGTTTTTTTTATACAATTTCTCATGTGATCTAATATTTTTTCTTCAGACGATAAATGATATAAAAACTGTCCAATTGTTCTTTTTATCCGAGCGCTTTCGGCTATACATTTAGCCATTTTCAAGGTTGAAATTTATTAACTGTTAACAAGAAATAGATTGTTGTATGTATGTATCTATTTATATAATGTTTTCATTTTGAAAACACGGCCAAGATATTCTGTCCATATTCATAGTTGATATTACTGAGTGTTTTTTTTTTCGTTTTTATTAATAAGGCTTCCATTATTTTTAGCCTTTTTTTTGCATGTAGATGATGCTACTATATTTGTGTTGTCAAGAACTATGTTACGAATAGGGCCCGGTAGGTCTCTATGAGTATACTTTATTTTATGATATTACATTAAAAACATGTAAATAATGCTACACAAATGCAGTCATTTTTCGATGTCTGTTAACACTACAAAGTCAGTGATGTTTCAATGTGTTCAATTAACTATATTACACTACTTTTGTATTGAGCCCTCTTTCAAATTGAATGTTACAGGCGTTGGAATTTGATTCTCTTCCTTCTCATTTAACACACACACACACACACACACACACACACACACACACGCACATTCACACACACACACACACACACACACACACACACACACATATATATATATATATATATATATATATATATATATAAATAAATATATAAATTTCTCAGAGTTAATCTGTAGAAAAAGACAATATATATAAAGGTAAAAGACAATAGGAAAACTGTAATATTAGCCAACGCGTTTCGTCCAATGTGGACTTTTTCAAGGCATAAATGAAATGAATTTATTAAAACAAAGTAACTATTAACAACAAACAAAATGTCCTTGTTAACAAGGACATTTTTTGTTGTTGTTATTAATAGCTATTATTACTAACGCCTTTATCCACTGTGCCATGTGTCTTTGAGGGCATCTTTGTATGAATTTCTGGAACTTATAAAACTCATGTCTTCAGCAACCATTTTTACCAGAGCTGACATTGCAATTTTTGTTGTTACTATTGCTTTTCTCTGACACTCCTTATTACTGGTTCCCATATTGTATTCATTTCTATGCTTGGTCGGCTCAGGAGGTTTTTTGTGGCCTAGCATATGTTCTGATTCCTTAAGTTTACGAATTTTCCAATGATGTTCTTTGTCTATGATTTCAACCTGATCCCACAGCGGGCGGTGATCTCCCTTTTCTTTCCATATGTGGTCAGCCACGCCTGATTTTTCCACTTCCCCTTGTGTAACAGCTTTTTGGTGTTCTTGAAGCTTTACCTTGAGAGGGCGGCTTGTCTCCCCATTATAATTCCTTCCGCAGCTGCAATGAGAGGTATCTACGAAGTGTCGTCCAGCTCTTGGAGATTGTCCTGATGTTATATGGACCGCAAATCCTTTGTATTTTCTCTGATATATAATTGTGTATCATTTTATATATCAACAATGTTTAGAAAAATAGTATGATAAATTGGAAAAAAAAAATTGTAACGCGTTTCATCCGTAAAGATTTAATCAGACTGGGCTTTGTTGATGTTGCCATGTCTACACATGCGCACGAAACGGGAGGTGCTGGTAGTTTCAAAATGTTTGAAAGAGTATTTTTGAAAGAATATTTTTGAAAGAATATTTTGTCAATCTCGCCAAATTAATATTTCTGTATTCTTTTTCTTTTTCTATCACTTTTTATTCCTGACTATCCCACATTGTGAAAATAGAAAATATACCAAGAATAGTAATATATTTTAAGCGCCTAGAGGCAAATTTACTGTAGGTGACCTAGGAATTTGAAGGAGAAATCTACTCTATCAAGTGTATGAATTGCCAGAATGAATATATTGGAGAAACCTCAAGTTTATACAAATGACTATATGAACACAAAACGGACATTTTCAAAAACAACACACAAAACGCATTGGTTGTTCACTGTAACGAAACTGACCACAATTTTGACATAGGGAATGCTACTTTGATTAAAAGAGAAAATAATTAATTGAGACAAAAATGTCTGGAAAGTGCTTTGATCGCCAGTTCAGATATGGTAAATTTACATCCAGGGTCTTACAATATATCACAGTTGTTGGTAGCTTTTCTGCTGTCACAATGTGGGATAGTCAGGGACAAAGGTAGTGGAGAGAAAAAGAAAAAGAATACAGATGAATTTTGGCTAGATTGAAAAAAATACTCTTTCAAAAATTTCAAAAAAACTACCAGAGTCTCTCGTTTCGTGCGCATGTGTCGACGTGTCAAATTCAACAAAGTCCAGTCCGATGAAATACTAAAGGATGAAACGCATCACAGAAACTTTTTTCACTGTCATACTATATATATATATATATATATATATATATATATATATATATATATATATATATATATATATACATCATCCGCATCATCATCATCAAAACTGTTTCGATTTGAGGTCAGGCATTACCATGTTCTCTCATCTTAAGATTCTACAATATGTTGTCAGCCTTCTTCCGTCCTCTGCGAGTTTGAGGATTCGTTGCAGATCTTCCTTGATTGTCCGTCCTGGGTATGACGATAAACTACATCCGCGTCCAGGGTAAGTTATCTCCTGTTAATTTCCCTCTGAAAGTTCTCCACTGCCTTAGCCGGGTATTGAACTTACACTCTTTAACAGGAGATAACTGATACCTGACATCCATTAAACATGGCACGTGGAACTAGAACAGTCTACCTCAGTGAGCGAAATAAAAGGTTCAGTTCAACATTCCAATATATATATATATATATATATATATATATATATATATATATATATATATATATATATAGAGAGAGAGAGAGAGAGAGAGAGAGAGAGAGAGAGACGAGTTCGAATTCCAGTGGAATCCATTACATTCACTTACGTGCTAAAACACTTGGGAAAGGTTTGAATCCTCTTCTTCTCCCTCAAACTATGGGTAAATAGTAGGACAGACTAGGTTCTATAGCCTTGGATGGCAACTGGTCTAGGAGAAGGACAACTCTGAATTCAAAACCTGCGGAGGGTCGTTTGGGGACCTTGTGGGATTCGCTGCACCAGGTCCCTGTATTCGTCCCTCCAAAAAGTGTGGATGGCCCTGCACAAAGCCTTCACCACTATAATCAAATCTCATGTGTCGGGCTTTCAGTTTCTAGGAACTGATCTGCCTGACCCTCATACGTCGAGAGTCGATCATATATATATATATATATATATATATATATATATATATATATATATATATATATATATATATATATATATGTATATGTATATATATATATATATACATACATACATATATAAATATATATAAAGTGTATTTCGGCAGCAAGAATTCTCTCAAATATATTAATGTTAAATAATATGCAAATGTTCCATCAATTTTTTTCTGTTATATCTTTCAAATTTACGAGTAAGTTGTTTTGCGTTATTCTTATTAACTTTTATTTTGCATTATTTTATCTCGAGTACTTTCGAATGTTGCTACATTCCTTTTTTCGTTCTTCGTGTAGTTACGCAACTGGTTTTAAATTCCAGCGTTTTAACGTTTTCTGGAACCTATTCCAAGTCTCTGAAGGTGACATCATAAAAACGATCAAACTCAAACTTTTATGTGTTTATTTTTTTATCTTTATATATTAAGCAGACTTCGATATCCGGCCTCTCATGGAGAAAGTTGCCTTATTTAATGTTGGCTGCTTCTCTTGTATTGAATTTGGAGTCTTGCTTTTTGCAATGTGTCGTGTATAATATTTTAGTGTTATCTATTAAAATGTGTCTAATGTTAATATTATTTTATTTATGTGTCATATATTAATCTACATGTGCGTGAATTGTACTAAATTTTGACAAATGACAAGTTAACTTGCGAGGGAGTGTCATGCATGTGTGACCAATGTAAAGATTAAATGTCGTTTGTTGATTGATAGTGTTGGCGATACAATCTTCCAAAGGAGATAAGAATTCATAAACACCATTATTATTTTATAATTATTATATAATTTATGCGAGGATGAATTATTTGTAAGTATCAGATAAGACGTTTTGAATTTTTTTTTAATAACATGTGATAAATCTAATGTATATCATCATCATCATCATCATCATCATCATCATCATCATCATCATCATCATCATCATCATCATCCCCTTGACTTTTGTAATCGTAGGACGGATCCGAATGCACAAGCCACACTAACTCTTTTCCACGACGGTCTATTAACGGCAGCCATTAGCAATTGTGGTACAGTCATACCTGTCCATTGTTTGACATTGTCCAACCAGTTTTTGCGTTGGCGTCCTCACCTACGTCCACTTTCAACGGTGTTTTGCATGATGGTCTTGCACAAGCTGTCGTGCCTTGTCATGTGTCCAAACCACGCCATTTTTTTCCGTTTGACAGTGGCGAGAAGAGGTTCCTGATTTCCCACAAAGCTTTTGAAATATCCGAATGATTTGTAACCGTTTGGGGTTAATTCCAGTGTTTCCTAGTTTGCTGGAAACCAATTTCATGGCATTTATGGTAACATCATTCATAACAGACAAACTTAATTTTTATGTGTATTTTGATTTAATTAATCTTCTTTATATAAACTTTCACATACGATCCTCTACGGGGAGAGATAACTGATTTAATGTTGCCTGCTTCTCTTAATCCAAAATGATAAAAAAAAAAAAAACAGTTAGATAAACATACACAAAACACAATCTTTGAAAACCAATATAGCGATATTCGAATGTCATCGGAAAAAAAAAGTTTGGTAAATTTACCGATTATATAAAAGAAGTTTTTCGAAAATATCTAAAAGTTAATAAAAAAAAATTGGATAGAAGAATTTGTAGATATTATTCAACCAAACATATCTGAAAGAATTCTTGCTGCCCAAATACACCATAATTTAGCTTTGGAAAATATATTTCGATTGAGCACTGTTGAGTGATAAGCTAATTCTATAAACAACAGCCACCTACGCTAGTGCAAAGCTCTTCAGTAAAATGAATGGAGCACTCCGGTTGATTGGCATACGAATATATACGAGGACGAATATTTTCTGTGAAAATTTCTCGGACATTCAGGCTGGTAAATGTTGTTAATACTGTTTATTATAAACAGAGCATTTACTTAAATATTTGTATCTATAAAAAGAACGTATAAACATAAAAAAATGTCTTATATATTGTTGTGGTAGGATCCACCTAATCTGCATAGGTGACTACCGACTATATAAATAATGGTTGGTACCGGAAGACAGGCAAATCAAGAGATCCAACTAGAGACTCTGCCCAACTGCGACTTAGTCAACACATTCTCCAGGAACGGTCTTCCCAGGAATATACAAAAGACTATATGTAAATATTGTGTACACTTTCTTGTTTCAATACATTTTATTCTAAGTACATTTTGTGTTTGCATTATTATTCCATGCATTAGTCAAGTTTCAACAATGAGTCAAGACTCAACATATATATATATATATATATATATATATATATATATATATATATATATATATATATATATATATATATATAGCTTTAAGGTATGCTATCTTTATAGAGCAAAAGTGCATAATATCAGAGACAGAGCTTGTGTAAATATAGGGAATCTAGATCAACATCGAGTGTCGACAGTCTTTTACATGCTTTGACTCCAACTTCATGCCATATATAGCCATGTCAAAGATAGTAAGAAGCCAAAAATGCTGACACCCAATGAGATACTGAGAGAAAAACATTTAAAGCAAGTAGTCATTGCAATAAAGTGTTCGATATCAAACATAGAGCATTATTAGAATTAATATAAATAAAAGGTTTGTCACTTAGCTGATTGATGTTACCTTCCGTCTACGAAACTCTGGAGTCGGCTTAGTGAAGGTAAAATCAATCAGTTGAGTGACAAAATTTTACTTATTAATTTTCTCTGTCTGTCTGTCTGTCTCTCTCTCTCTCTATATATATATATATATATATGATATTTATTCAAAGATTATAACATAAGTATGTTATAACATCACTACAAAAATAGCCATTTTATTTCAACACTTCTGGTGTCATGTCAAGAGATGTCATCACTTGACAAGACACCAGAAGTGTTGAAAAAAATGGATATTTTTGTAGTGATGTTATAATTTTTGAATAAATATTATTCGCTCTACTCTGATTGACTTATTGATCACCGTTTAAAAAATACTGTTTTTGGTTAGTGGAAGTTTTTTCTATCTATACCAACCTTGTTTTCGTATACATACATACATACATACATATATATATATATATATATATATATATATATATATATATATATATATAACATCAATTGAGGACTTTCAACAGCAGTAACAACTAAAATGGATAGCACATGATGTGACATGTGAAAAAAAAAATTACATAATCAAGATGTTGACGTTCCACACGACTTAAAAAATTAGGAGCGAAGATAAAAAAGAAACTTATTTTGCCTCAAAATTGTTTTAATGTAAAGATTTTATAAATTTCAAACGAAAGTAGCGCTGGCTGCACGGTCAGTGAATGCCAAATGTTTCCTTATAAGGAAACGGCTAATATTTCCATTAACATACATAAAGTTTCCAAATTCCTATATCCATTCCAGTAGAGTGCTCAATATTCGAGATAGAGCGTTTGTACACAGCGTAGGCTTAGGTTGTTCTGAATATCGTTTGGGACGTGAGTGATTGAATGATTAAAGTTTTTTTTATGGATTATCAACCCTTTGCAGGTAATTTAAAGCCAGAATTTTTTTAAATGATTATTACGGATAGAAGTTCAACTCAATTATGTGCCATAACGCTTAGGCGATCATGTATGACTGATGAGGCAGATTTTTCCCCGCAGTAGGTTGCCATTTCTTTCCGCGGTAGACCAGTTGCCATCCAAGGTTATAGAATCCGGTCTGTCCTGCTATTTACCCATAGCTGGGGGAAGAAGAAGAGGATTCATAACTTTCCCAGGGGATTAGCACGTAAGTGAATATAATGGCTCTGACTTGAATTCGAACTCGGCTCTCCGATTTCTCAATCCGAGCCGCTATCCATTACTCCAAGCTCGACTAACAAGGATAATTGCGCGTAAGTGAATCCGAGTGGAATTGGAATTCGGCTCTGATCACGCGAGAACCGGTGTTTCAACGTGATTTGGCCGTAATCCCGTTTGGGAGTGAAATTGGGTAAACAGAACTCTTGCTAGCATAGTCGATGGCTGTGATAGCACGAAGTCACAAGTTATCGTGACCGAGGCTTTGTTCAGATTTTTGATCACGCTAGATAACACACTTCTCTACCAGAAACGGTAGCTAAGGTCTGCGTGGTTACAGTATGAGCCTTGTACCTGTCATTCTTTCTCGTCAACTGAATTAGCGGGTCTACCAGTCCCGAAAATTTCTAAGAAAGCGCCTGTAATATGAACACATTCCAATAAACACTACGGACCTGTTTAATTGTCTTGGGAATATGTAATGTTATAATTGCCGCTTCCTTATACATATCAGGCTTAATGTCGTCCCTATTTACGGTAAAGCCTCACTAATGTATGACTTTAATAAAAAAAATTCACATTTCGCTAGCTTTAATTGATGTCTACATATCTGGTTAAATATATTTTGTACATGCCTTAAATCAATGCTTCTCAAACTATCTGATATGGCGGACCGTTTTTGGTTTTTTTTTTTACAGGTCGGTTCTGTGGGTGTTGAACAAAAATGCGCCTGAGCAGACGTCTGTAGTAGGGATTAGCCAGCCGCCCTAGTAGAGTGGGGATCGAGGCCAACTATTACGTGTGTAATAGTCTGGTGACCTTTTCTGTGACGTTCTAACCACAGTGTCATCAACAATGTTGAAATGCAGAGAGAGATTTTATTGACACCGGCGCTAGTTTGTATACTTTTTGTCCTTCTTTTCTACGTTATTGTCTATAACTTGCCTATTCTCGCTGTTAAAGTGTTTTTGTCTCCATATTTCGGCTTTATTATCAAATTTCAATAGTGAGATTTTCTTTCGGAGTAGGAGTTTTATTCTTGATTTCTCTTCTCTCGTTTTCACTCTTTCCTTGACACACACACACACACACACACACACACACACACACACACACACACACTCTCTCTCTCTCTCTCCCTCTCTCTCTCTTAGCTCACCATTCTCTTTCTTTCTTTCTCTCTCTCTCTCACACGCTCTCTTTCATATAATATCCAGCACCTTAATAAATGAGTCATTAATCACGCGTCTCCGACGCTGATTGCATTACAACAGTTTTTGTTGAACTTTCTGAATGGGCATATCAATCGATTGACTTCTCTCATCGAATCATCACTCCCCCCCCGCCGTCCGTTATCTTGCTCGACTGTACTACTGTGTACCCAGTGATGCATACGCTATAACAATTGAGCAATACAATTAAAAAAAATATATATATACAGAGGACGCTCTGAGAAAATGGTTAGAGAGATAGTCTCATATATTATTACTGCTGTAGTGAGTCCTATATGCTAAAATTCATAGAGTGTCTCGCTGAGAAGGGATGGTTAACAATTTCTACTAATTACAGCTTAGACCCTGACAAGTCTATATTACTCAACCATCTAGAGAGATAAGCATGCTACCAAGAAATCCATGGAGCAGTTCTTAGAAAGTTAGTCTAAAAGAGTAATTATTTACTCTGTCCCCCCAAAAAAAAACTAGGACGAGATGTGACACGAGGTCTATTTTTAGGTGGAGACCCGTGCGCGGACATCGGGGACAGGAACAAAAATTCCCCTCAGCCCCCGCAACCGTCTGTTGCGCTGGCCTCGGTGCGAGCACAGATCCCTCCCTCTGGTGCAATGGGAGGGCGCGGCCTCGGGCAGCTGTTCCCCAGGGCTGGGCACCTCCCAGTATAATTTTCTCAGTTGCCCCTCTGTCCTTTGACAGAGAAACCCCTGAGCGCACTCTGCCCAAAGGTAGAGACGCAACCGAGAAATATTAAGTAAACGTGACCTTACTCAAAAAGAGTAGTCTAATAGAGTACTTCTCAAAGTGGTGGCCCACGGACCATCAGCTACCGGTACGCGGCCAGTGTCCAGGTCATGCTAAGGAATCATTTGTAAAGATTAAAATTATATAATTTTGTTTTTTGTTTTAATAAACTGCTTATTTTTTTATTAATTTTTATATGTTTTGATATTGTACTATTTCTTGCAAAATAAATTAAAGATAAAAAATAGTCACCTTTTATGATATTAATTATACATATCGTTTCCGGTATAAATTGATATTACCACGAAATATTACAGGTACGTGACACATTGAGAAAAAAGTTGCCGGTCCTCCATATCATATAGTTTGAGAAGCATGGGTCTAATAGAAACTTATTACTGTACCACAGGATGGAGGGATACTGGCTACTCTATAATTTGTTGTCTTGTGCCATACTAGGTGACCGAATGATTAGATCTAGGCTGAATTTATTGTGAATAGAATACCCAACGGCGAGTTCGAATTCCAGTCGAATCCATTGCATTCAATTCCGTCCTTGGGAAAGGTATGAATCGTCTTCTTCTACCCCCAGCTATGGGTAAATAGCGAGACAAACCAAATTCTATAGGCTTGGATAGCAACTGGTCAACCGTAGAAAGAAATGGCAACCTACTGCGGGAAGAATCTGCCTCGTCAGTCATGTATCGAAAGATACATGATCACCTAAGCGTGTATCACGCATGGAACATAACTGACTGAATAGTGACTCGGATTGATGAATCGGAGGGCCGAGTTCGAGTTCCAGTCGAATTCATTACATACACTTACGTGCTAATACCCTTGGAAAAGGTATGAAACCCCTTCCTCTCCCTCCCGCTATGGTAAATAGCAGGACAGACTGGGATCTATAACCTTGGATGGCAACTGTTCTAGCGCAGAAAGAAATGGCAACCTGCTGTGGGGAAAAAATCTGCCGCGTCAGTCATGTATTCAAAGATACATGATCGCCTAAGCGTGTATCACGGATGGCACATAACTGACTGATAGTTGATAAGTCAAGACGGCGAACTTGATAATATCGTACAGTAACGTTGGAAAGGGTCTAAAATGCATACCACGGGTTGATGTTGCCAGTGAGTTTGGGACGAGGAAACTTTTCAGTGTGGGAGGGACCCATGCTTGTGCTGATTAGCAAATAGAACGTCTACACCATTGGTTGGCAACCAGTCTACAGGCAGGATAACTCAGAATTCCCAAACCGGTTGGTGTGGACAGTTAAAAGCTCTTCAGTCTTGGTTGGCTGCAATTCCAGGGGAAGAACAGCTCTGAATTCAAAAGCGGTTCGTGTGTTAATGGGCAGAGAGAAGCTCTTCAGCCTTGATTCAGATAGTGACACGATAAAAAAACATCCACCCTCTAGCAGACTGGTAAGTAGTAGGAATGTGTCGGCTTGAAAAACATTCACCGTCTAGCAGACTGGCAAGTGGTAGGGATGTGACGGCCTGAAAAGGAAACACCCTCTAGCAGACTGGCAAGTCGTAGGGATGTGTCGGCCTGAAAAACATCCACCATCTAGCAGACTGGCAAGTTGTAGGGAAGTGTCGGCCTGGAAAACATCCACCCTCTAGCAGACTGGCAAGTCGTAGGGATGTGACGGCCTGAAAAACATCCACCATCTAGCAGACTGGCAAGTCGTAGGGTTGTGTCGGCCTGAAAAAACATCTACTCTCTAGCAAACTGGAATGCCCTATGGATGTATCGGCCTGAAACACATCCACCTTCTGGCAGACTAGCAAGTCGTAGGGATGTGTCGGCCTGAAAAGCAAACATCCTTTAGCAGTCTGGCAAGTCGTAGGGATGTATCGGCCTGAAAAACATCCACCCTGTAGCAGACTGGCAAGTCGTTGGGATGTGTCGGCCTGAAAAAAAAACATCCAACCTCTAGCAAACTGGCAAGTAGTAGGAATGTGTCAGCCTGAAAAACATCCACTCTCTAGCAAACTGGAAAGTCCTATGGATGTGTCGGCCTGAAACACATCCACCCTCTAGCAGACTGGCAAGTTGTGGCGATGTGTCGGATTGAAAAACATCCACCCTCTAGCAGGCTGGCAAGTCTGAGGGATGTGTCGGCCTGAAAAAAAACCCCAAAAAACTAATAAAAAAACGCACAACGATCGAATTGCGCACCTTCTCCAGAATGTTCAGATCTTCGAGATAACGTTATCCTATTAGTTATCTACTTGACGACCCACATTTGTGTTTCTGTGCCATAATATAATTGTCTCAGTAAATAATCATTCAGAAATATTTAAAACATAAAAAACAAAACAAAAAAAAACACAAGACAACAAAAAGAAACAATTTTCATCACAGATAGAAAGTATTTGATTTTACTTGGAATATTCTGGAGGCTTCGCTTATGGGTGTCCGTGCTGTGATCATGCTCAAATGACAAAGCCTATTAGAATCCGATTAAGCTATGTGATACTGACCTCGGAGGTCATTCGAAGCCACCAGGAGTTCGAAAGGTTATGATTTGCAGTCACCGTTTCACCGTCAACATAAATCAAGAAATTGATTGAATCCTTGAAGATAATTCCAAAGTGAAAGGATGCCTATTATGAAAAGTTCAAGGGTCAAATGTTAAAACTGATGCCCGAATTCTTGGTATAGTGAGAACGATGGGTCAACGTAGTCTAATTGATTTGGTTTGGTTTGGTTTGTTTTACGGCATATCAACCTCTATGGGTTATTTAATGCCGACAAGATTTTTATTGCTAGTAATATGTTTTTTTTATCTATCTATCTATCTATCTATCTATCTATCTATCTATCTATCTATCTATCTATCTATCTATTGGTTTGGTTTGGTTTTTGTTTTACGGCATATCAACCTCAATGGGTTATTTAATGCCGACAAGATTTTTATTGCTAGTAATATGTTTTTTTTATCTATCTATCTATCTATCTATCTATCTATCTATCTATCTATCTATTGGTTTGGTTTGGTTTTTGTTTTACGGCATATCAACCTCAATGGGTTATTTAATGCCGACAAGATTTTTATTGCTAGTAATATGTTTTTTTTATCTATCTATCTATCTATCTATCTATCTATCTATCTATCTATCTATTGGTTTGGTTTGGTTTTTGTTTTACGGCATATCAACCTCAATGGGTTATTTAATGCCGACAAGATTTTTATTGCTAGTAATATGTTTTTTTTATCTATCTATCTATCTATCTATCTATCTATCTATCTATCTATCTATCTATCTATTGGTTTGGTTTGGTTTTTGTTTTACGGCATATCAACCTCAATGGGTTATTTAATGCCGACAAGATTTTTATTGCTAGTAATATGTTTTTTTTATCTATCTATCTATCTATCTATCTATCTATCTATCTATCTATCTATTGGTTTGGTTTGGTTTTTGTTTTACGGCATATCAACCTCAATGGGTTATTTAATGCCGACAAGATTTTTATTGCTAGTAATATGTTTTTTTTATCTATCTATCTATCTATCTATCTATCTATCTATCTATCTATCTATTGGTTTGGTTTGGTTTTTGTTTTACGGCATATCAACCTCAATGGGTTATTTAATGCCGACAAGATTTTTATTGCTAGTAATATGTTTTTTTTATCTATCTATCTATCTATCTATCTATCTATCTATCTATCTATCTATTGGTTTGGTTTGGTTTTTGTTTTACGGCATATCAACCTCAATGGGTTATTTAATGCCGACAAGATTTTTATTGCGGGTAACTTTTTTTCCAAAATTGTATTGCAGCTAATTTATTTTTTCCAAATATGTATTCCTGGTAATATTATTTTAAAAATGTATTGCTGGTAATATTATTTTTAAAAAGTATTGCTGGTAATATTTTTTTTCTTAAAAAATTCATTACTGGTAATAATTTTTACAAAAATATATTGCTGGTATTAAAACCTATTTTTACACTTTCATAGTGTTTTGACTTCAGTTTGGGGGTCAACAATTTGCCTATAGCTGAGACCCTAACAGGTACTAACACCCCGGGTCAATGTGGACCTGGGATCACGACCAATTAAGCGGTGGTTCCACGCTCCTCAAAACCTGATCAGATGCCTTGCTGTTGGATGTAGTTTATCGTCTTACCCAGGACGCGTAGTCTATTTGAATAGGTTTCATTATCAAGATTCATCCTACAGTAAGATAGGATATAACTTACAGTTGGGGCCAAAGCTTTTACGATCAAACAACACTTGTTTTTAACAAAAACGAACAAACAAAAATTTAAAAAAAAACATTTAAATGCATCAAAATTTACAAAAAAAAAGGTAGTTTATTTTCTATTAATTCCAACATAAACTAGTATGTAGTGTGATCATCAATTTGTTTTAATCACCCCAGGCGAGGCAGGAATGCCACTAGTACGCAGGGGGTTACAGAGAATGAGTGTATGAGAAAAGACTGGGAACCAAGGAATGGATAAAATCTGAAGGGGGTTCAAGACGATAGAAGATGTCGATTGACTTTGCATTTAATTTTTTGAAGATTGTAGTTATCAGGGAAGCGAGGAAACGGAAGAGAGTTTCACAGGTGGGAAGTGCGAGAAAAGAAACTGTTGGAGTAGAAATGGAGGTTGCGTTTAACTAATTAAACAGTAAAAGGTGGGACCTAAATGCCAATCTAGTAGAACACTTAAACTCACGTAGTCCGGGCACCAGGGGAAAAAGCCCGCCAGAGCAGTTGCCATGAAAATATTTGTAGAAAAGACAGAGGGAAGCCATGCCACGTCGGTGAGGAAGAGGCTGGAGTCAAATGCCAAGTCAGGATCGATTACATTGCAGATCTTTCTTTGGATTTTGTCAAGAGCCTCGAGATGAGTAACAGGATCACCAGACCAGATATGGCAACAGTATTCAATGCACGGACGAATGGTAGATTTGTAAATTTGCAAGATGGACTCTGACGAGAAAAACCTTTTGGCACGACACAGTGACACAAATTTCCTTGCAGTAGATGCAGCTATTGATTCGATGTAATTTTTCCGATAATATCCGCTTCAATACGACAAGGAATGCTGGCTGGAATGAGACTAACAATATTCTACTGAAATCCCAGTGGTTCAGACGTTCTTGGCATTGCCTGACGATCAGTATGCAGCCTTATTCTTCACATATTTTCTATGGGATTGAGGTCACGGCTGTTGCTAGGCTATTCCATTCTTGACCTTCTTAAGATAACCCAGTACTTCCTTTGCTTTATGAAATGGTGCACCATCATGCATAAATATATTGCAACCATATATATGCATGTGAGTCCCTATCCTGCAACAGTTGCAAATTCTTTTGACCGATCATGATCGTTCCAGAGTCCGAGAAATATAAACCAGCTTTTCCAAACTAACCCCGCTAGGAGGACGTTTCATAGTGTCTATCATATATTTTATATACTATCTCTCTTTCCCGCTGCAGTGTTGGTTAATCAGAGAAACCTAACGTTTCCCTGTTGTTCCACTGTCCAATGCGTTTTGGCTAACGCCAGGCGCTTCGTTTTCATTTCCACAATCAATCTTGGCTTTTGGGTAGGTTTGCAGGATCTTCGGTGAAATTCAATTCAGTCTGCGAGAAACAATCAGATGACTCGCATATGCACCCCCGAGAAGCGGAGCAGCTCGGATTTTTCGACATGAACTTGTCGGAGATCGTGAGACGAAGGATTTGATGACTTGACCATCACTAGGGGAAGCATTTAAATAAAGGACCGTTTAAAATTCCCTGAACGTTACATGGAGAGACAGATACCTGAAAAAACGTCGGACACAATGGCTGAAACGCTGAGATACTAAAAAACAAAGATGAGGAAATTAACTCTCTCTTTCTCCCCATATATATATATATATATATATATATATATATATATATATATATAAAACAACTGAAAAAGTTACAAATTAAAAAAATTAAATTAATTTTAATTTGCAACTTTTCAGTTGTTTTTTCTACATATTAAAAAAGTATACGTGGCTTTTCATTATGCTATATATATATATATATATATATATACATATATATATATATATATGTATATATATGTGTGTGTGTGTGTGTGTGTGTGTTGTAAGAATAAAATATATATAAAGTAGGAATATATATATATATATATATATATATATATATATATATGAGTGGACACTGAGGTCAACCCAAGATGTTTCCAGACGCTCTATCTATGATACTGATCGCTTTTAATCATTGACATAGCATACCTTAAAAACTATATTTTATTCTCCCTCCCCTCTCTCCCCCTCTCTCTACATATATATATATATATATATATATATATATATATATATATATATATATATATATATATATATATATATAAAGAGTTTAAATATCAGAGAAAGAGCATATGAAATTATAAGCAGTGCGGACATAGGTATCAACACTGGATAGTGGCCCTTTTTTCAGGCTTAAACGCAATCAACGAACCAATCGCATTTAAGCATGAAACAAGTTGATACATATCTTCACACTGCTTACACACACGCACACACATACACACACACACACACACACACACACATATATATATATATATATATATATATATATATATATATATATATATATATATATTCCAGGAAAGTGACTCGTTGCGCCTTCTCGGGATCACGTTCTCTACTGACATGAAGTGGAAGGACAATATTGAATCCATTGCTAGGTCAGCTGCTAAGAAAGTCAGTTAACTATGTCGGACGTGACAATTTTTCTCTCCAGAGTTTATCTTATATATCTATATGCTTAGAATATTACTGCCATATATGGCCCGGTACCCTTGCTATTTACCTTGAGCTCCTTGATAAGATCCAAAGAAGTATCTGCAATATTATTGGTCCTGATCTGGCGGCTCGGCTCCAGCCACTTTCCCACAGCTGTAAGGTTGCCTCTCTGTCTTTTCTATAAATACTTTCATGGTAATTGTTCGAATGAGCTCTTCGCTAGGGGAATAAATTGCTGTTTTATTCCCCTTCCCCAACAGAAAATGGATTATACATATGGGGACCAGTTAGGACTCTCATAGAGACAATGAGGTATTATGGTGAATGTAGTAAGAAAGGTAAGTAAGAATGCGTTGTATTGGTGTTAGGAATATTGTGGTATGTTTGGGCCAGTGTTTGTGGCTAGCTAAGTTTAAATTTAAGACAGAAGAAGACCGTCCTTTTCCCCCATCCCCATTTTTGGCCTTGTGCCACATTTTCTGTATATGAAGCGGAAATAAATATAGCTCTTCGCGATCGTACCTAGACTTTTTGAATATAAAAGCAGCACTAGACTGACGTCGAGATCTCATTAATTTACAGTTGAGATGGCTAGTTGTTACCGTAAGTTCTACGCTAACAGTTTCTTTTCTCGCACTTCTTGCTTGTGGAACACCTTTCCGGCTCCTTGTTTTCCAGCCAATTTTTATCTGCAAAAATTTAAATGCAGTGTCAATCGCTATCTACTGTCTACCTGATTACTCTCTTCTCTTTCTGCTCATCATTAATGTTTCTGTTCCTAATTCTTCCACATCTTGTAACCCCTTGTCATCGTGGCATTACTGCTTTGCTTGGGATGATTCCGATTAATATATATATATATATATATATATATATATATATATATATATATATATATATTTGTGTATTTAGGCAGCAATCCTTCTTTCATACACATTTCATTGAATACGACAGAGAATGTGCTTTTATTTAGTTTTTTTTACAATTCCTCATGCGATCTAATATTTTTTTTTCTTTTCGGATGATAAATTATATATATATATAATTTCTGACCATAGCTCAATTAGATCTCATTTAAATAAAATATTCATGGGAACCTACCGGACACTATTCGTAACATACTTGTTGACAACACTAATATAATAGCATCATCTACATGCAAAAAAGGCTAAAAATAATGGAAGCCTTATTAATAAAAACAAATAAACAACACTTAATAATATTAACTTTGAACATGGACACAATATCTTGACCGTCTTTTGAAAAATGAAAACATTTTATAAAACATACATACAACAGAATATTTCTTATTTAACAGTTAAAATATTTAATCCTTGAAAATGGCTAAATGTATAGCCGAAAGCGCTCGGCTAAAAAGATCATTCGGACAGTTTTTATATAATTTATCATCCGAAAAGAAAAAAGTTATTAGATCGTATGAGAAATTGTATAAAAAACTAAATAAAAGCACCTTGTCTGTCGTATTCAATGAAATGTATATATATATATATATATATATATATATATATATATGTATGTATGTATGTATGTGTGTGTGTGCGTGTGTGTGTGTGTGTGTGTAGAGAGAGAGAGAGAGAGACAAAGGAATCAACACAGCATGGTGATTTTTAGTTTCACACTATAATCTATCTTCAAATCTTGTGTATTTTACTCATAAAATAATACCTTTCAAATAAATGAAATAAGTAAAGACAATGTTATGACTATTAACAACCTTAAGCCTTATCTGAAAAGTTATCAAACCGACCAGGTGTTAAAAGTTTCCGGTGTCTGTTTATTTATTCAAATTTGTAGTGGGATCGGATAAGTTTTCGGCGATCTCTCGCGTGTGTCAGTATGTGCGATTATTTTATTTTTATTTGTGTGTGTGTATGTGAATGTCTGAATTTGGTGTGAGTGTGTATGTTTGAGTCTAATTGCGCATGTGCATGTGTGTCTGTGTGTGTGTGTGTATTTGGAAATTTTTAAAAAGAGTAATTAAGCCACAAGCGTATTGGGTAAAACCAAGTCACCACTTTTTATTTGCACTGGTCAGAAACGCCTCATCTTAACCAGATTGTTTCAGGTCCTTGGTTATTAAAAAAAATTCTTTTATATTACCTAGAAGAAACGTGATGATCTAACGGGATGCACCTGTGAACCGGCAAGGTCGCACTGTTATCAAATGACACTTTTAACAAATGGGAAATCAAAGGAAAGTGTTAGTTTATTTTCATACATTCCTTTTGTTTTTCATTCCTTCATTTTTTATTTTGTTTCTTTCTTTTGTATGTTTCTTCCCTTTTGTTTCCTATTTTTTTCGTCATTTTCTTTTTGTATTTTTCTTTCTTTTCCTTATTTTGCTCGTCATTTGCTTTTTCTATGTTTCTTTTCCTTCTTTTCTCGTCATTTTCTTTTTGTATCTTTCTTTCTCTTCCTTTTTCTTATTTTATTTTTGTATCTTCCTTTTCCTTCTTTTCCTCGTCATTTGTTTTTGTATCTTTCTTTCTTTTCCTTCTTTTCCGCGACATTTTCTTTTTGCAACTTTCTTTTACTTCTTTTTCTTATCATTTTTATTTTGTATATTTTTTCTTTCTTTTCCTTATTTTTTCTTATTTTATTTCTTTTAGCATCATTTTCATTATTTTTTTTATTGTTCATCTTTTTTCCCATCATTCTTTGTTTTGTTTCTTTACGATTTCTTCCTTCTTTCTTTCTTTTCCATTTTACTCATAATTTTTACTCTTCATTTGTTCTTTATTATTTGTGTTTTTTTACTATTTTCTTCATTCTTTTACTTTTTACTTCTTTGTCGACATATACTTTCTTAGACAATTCTTTTTCAAATTCTTTCTTTTTCTTTTTACTTTCTTGCTACCCTTCTTCATTATTCAGATCTCCTTCCTTTTATCTTTGTAATATTCCGTTTTCTTTCTTTGTATTTTTATTCATCATTTTTTGTCCATTTCTTTAATTAATTTTTTAATGCTTTTAACGCTTCCATTTTTTCCATTTAAAAAATGCCTAGCTTTATTTCCCGCTTTCTCTACAATACTCATCGATTTTTCTTCCGTATTCTTTTATATTTGTCTTACATTTCTTTGTGACTTGCTTTATTTTGTTCTTTTTTTTAGTGTGTCTTATTACTTTTGCTGCGTTCTGCCTAGCCTCGTTTTCGATTTGACTAGATTCTTTTTTTCTTTTCGATTTGCTATTTTTCTTTCAACCTCTCTTCCTTCAACTGGTCATCATTTCTTTCTTTCTTTCCTTCTTTCTTACTTTCTTTCTTTCTTTCTTTCTTTCTTTCTTTCTGCAGGTTCCGTTTATTTTCTCTCTTCATTCTTTTACCTTTACATATTTTTATGTTCTTTTTTTATTGTGTCTTATTACTTTTGCTGCGTTCTGCCTTGCCTCGTTTTGGATTTGACTATATTCTTTTCTTTTCGACTTGCTATTTTTCTTTCAGCCTCTCTTCCTTCAACTGGTCATCATTTCTTTCTTTCTTTCTTTCTTTCTTTCTTTCTTTCTTTCTTTCTTTCTTTCTTTCTTTCTTTCTGCAGGTTCCGTTTATTTTCTCTCTCCATTCTTTTACCTTTATATATTTTTATGTATTCCGTTTCTTTTATTGTTGCCCTATGCAAATGCGATCAATCTTAATGTCGCTTCCATGAACAAACAACAGCTATCCGACACACAATTAGAAATCTGTACACTTCAGTAACCAAAATATCAATCAAATACGTCTCCACCTGTATTCAGGGGTGGTTATATTTTTTTCTCCGATAGATCATCATAAAAGAAAATCTCTAGGAAAAAAAGATAAAATTTTACGAAGGCATCGTGTACAAAAGATTCATAATCAATATTTATATGTGCATTTCCGATCGGCCATACTTCTCCTATACTCATTAGTAATGGCGACTTTTCTCATAATAATAATAATAATAATAATAATAATAATAACAATAATAATAATATGTGTCCATCTTCAATCTTTTTATTGATATTGTTAAGAATTAAGTACATATTTAAATTTGTGCTCATGACGACTTCAAAGAGTAGTTTCTAATTTCAAGAATATGATTTTGCTTTTTGTTGATACAGTACCTTTCAAATAACAGCAATGATCGAAATATTTTCTACACAAAGACTATTTTTATATTTTTGTCTGCAACATTTGCTATACTAGAGTTACACCCTTGTGAAAATTAATTGAAACAAAACGAATAATTCCGTTATTTACTTTTTTTCGTATTTTTCGAATGAGACATGACGCAGTGCACATTCTAGTACTTCGTATGTCCATTCCACGAAGTCGTTCCTTGCAGATTGACCACAGATTCTCGATTGGATTTAAATCATGAGAGTTTTCGGGCCAGTCTATATTAATTTGATTTGCTCACTGTTTGCTCATTGTGTTTGTGCTGCCTTACAATTTCCGTACGCTTCCTTGAAGTAACGTCCATCACAGACAATTGCTGTAGGACAAATAATCGACAGTCGAGCCAATAGTGTCTGGGCTTGATGAAAATCTGCTGCTAGTACTTTCGGCTGTACATTAAAAAAAAATTCAACCTTAGCGTTGCGACTGCACGCTCCATAAGTTTTTATCCGTTAACAATAACACATTTTTAACAAAAACATATTTCGATAAGCATTTCATTTTTCGTGTCCGCTATTACCCGGATCTACTAAAAAAACAAATAATTTCCATGCCTGAGGATGGCTGAATGTACAGCCGAAAGTACTAGCAGAATAAAAAAGATCTTATACAACTTGAAGTTATTAAAAAACCCAGAATCATAGCATTCATCGAGTGGTTCGTAGGTTAATGAAACTTTAAAATTGTTTGCGAAGATGTTTTTCGCCATTTTTATCATTAACTTTACTAATCCCGCTAGAACAATTACGAGTAGTGAGTTTGATCATCACTGGGTGCTCCATACTTTCGACCATGTGTCACATCCGAGCTAAGCTAATCATCATATATTAATGACCTAAAAGCAGAGTTGCTAGATTGAGTTACGAACGGGGTTCCATTTGAAAGCCCAGCACTACCAAATTTTGAATTACCTTTCTTCTCATTGCGAGCCTAATTTTTTTTAATAACTGTTCACACATTATAAGGCCAAAGAGCCACTTAAGGTAGAGAGTTATTAAGAATGTTGTATGGACGTAGGTGGAGGAAGTAAGTGCAGATCTATTATAAAAGGGAAGTGAATAATGTCTTCACATTCTCAAAGAGAAGGATGTGAGGGGTCACTCTCGGCAATGTATGAAGCAGCACCTGAAAAGTGGTGTAAGATCCAACATGTTTGCTCTGAGGTTGATAATGTTGTGAACGCACCAACGCCGGCTATTTTCAAGGGAAAAACTGAAGATCCTGCTGAAACGTGCTGAACGACTATCGACTAATTCTAATTCAAATTGATATTTTACACCCTTGTGCAAATTAATTGAAACAAAACGAATAATTTCATTATTATTTTTTTTCGTATTTTTTCCAATGAAACATGACCCAGTGCACATGTTAGTACTTAATATGTCCATTCCACGAAGACGTCCTTTGCATATTGACCACAGATTCTCGATTGGATTTAAGAAAGTTTCCAAGCCAGTCGATAGTACTTTGATTTGCTCACTGGTAAGCCTTGCCAGTGTGTTCGTGCAGCGTTACGATTTTTGTACGCTTCCTTGGAGTAACATCCTTCGCAGACAATGGCTGTAGGACAACTAATCGACAGTCGAGACAATAGTATCTGGCTGTGATGAAAATTTGATGCAAACACGGATGACGCAATATTTTTCACGGCCAAAAAAATTTCATTATACACCCCGAAAAAAGATTCATATTATTGCACACCATTGCAAATGACCTAATACGAGGGGGGAAAATAGAAATCGATTACACCCTGTTACTCCAGTAGATGAAAGAAAGGAAACTAAAGCGGCTGTTTCAATTAATTTTCACAAGGGTGTACATTAATCTTTTTGGTGGGGGAATGATCTAAACTGGCCCATTTTATATTGAAATTCAGAAACAAACCAGGTTTTGTTTTTTTCAAATCACAAAAAAGAAAATTCGACGACGGTTTCAAGATGTCATATGTTAAATTTGGGGGAGACAGAAAAAATGTTTTTAAAAAGATATTTAAAATTTATGTGAGAAATCAACGGAAAGGAAAAAAATATGAAACTATTTTTATTTTAATTATATTATTAAAATTTCAAAATTATTTTGCTTTTAGAATGCCTTAGAAATATAAAGAAAAAGAAAAAGAAAGGGGTTGTTAGTAGTCAGGATATAACAGAAGTGTTATTGATAGAACAGGTCTATCATATGTATAATGTAAATACACTGTTAACAATTTCACAAAAGGAACGTCCAGAAAACAAGGAAAATATATTGTGATTGGTCAAGAATTAAGGTAAACATTACTTACAGAAAGGGATATATGGATATTTTTCAGGGGTTGGTGCCTGAGCAGAGGTCAAACTCCAGTTCACCGATTTGTATGAGGTATGAATACTGAATTGTTATTATAAGACGGAAGTGAACAATTTCTCTGCCTTATGCAACAGGAAGATCACTCACAGAAATTGGTGAAATAGAACGATTCAACTTCTTTGCCCCGAGGATAATAGACTCTTTATTTGGTGATGTTGTGAACACGCCAAACTCTGGTAATTTTCAAGAAGAAACTGAAGATCCTGTTCAAAGGAACTGAAGGACGATTGACTAATTCTAATTTTATCAGGTTATGTACCATAGATTTGAATGGATTAAGATTAGTCCAGTTCATTTCCAGATTAGAGCAAAAGTGACAAAACTGCGAAATTAAAAACGTTCTTTTCATTTCTTTCTTTCTTTCTTTCTTTTCATTCTTCTCTTTCTTTTCTTCCTTTTCTTTTTTCTTTTCATTATTCTCTTTCTTTCTTTCTTTCTTTCTTTTCATTTTTCTCTTTCTTTTCTTTCATTCTTTCTTTTCATTCTTCTCTTACTTTTCATTGTTCTCTTTGTATTCTTTCTTTCTTTTCATTCTTCTCTTTCTTTCTTCCTTTTCATTCTTCTCTTTCTTTCTTTCTTTCTTTTCGTTCTTCTCTTTCTTTCTTTTCATTCTTCTCTTTGTTCTTTCTTTGATTCTGTCTTTCTATTCATTCTTCTCTTTCTTTTCTTTCTTTCTTTCTTTTCATTCTTCTTTTTCTTTTCTTTCTTTCTTTCTTTTCATTCTTCTTTTTCTTTTCTTTCTTTCTTTCTTTTCATTCTTCTTTTTCTTTCATTCTTTCTTTCTTTCTTTTCACTTCACTTTCTTTTCTTTCTTTCTTTCTTTCTTTTCACTTCACTTTCTTTTCTTTCTTTCTTTCTTTCTTTCTTCTCTTTCTATTCTTTCAGAACTCTTTGGAGAAATCAAATCTATTTTTTTTGTAAAACAGTTACACGTTTCCTCAAAAATCTACTCTGAATTGTAAAATAAAAACGCAATAAAACTATGACATTATTTAATTAGAAACGCTTTTAATTGCTTTTGTAAATAAGTTATATTAAAGACCCTAGTGTCTGAAGAAATAAAAAATTTTTTCGATGAATAATGAATTTTTACAAGAATTTTTTCATTTTTTAAAAATTTTAATTATGATACTCTAATAGTTCAAAAATCGTTTAAAATTCTTCATTGCTTTTGAGACGGCGGTTTGGTGATATCTTTAAGTGAAAAGTACATTTACAAATCAAAATTTGAAAAGCTTATAACAGTCGTTTGTACCCTAATATTTTAAAGATAATTTTTAAAATAATTTTTATTGAAAAAAAAACAGTTCCTAATTTCTACCTATGGGAATCTATACATGACATAAAACTTAAAAAGATCAAGTAATTTAAGTGTCGCCTAACGCACTGCAATTATTTCACGTTTAATTCAGTTCTGTTTCATCATTAACGTCTTTGCAAATCATCCCTTCAAAATATCAAAAAAGTTTTACTTTTCTTCATTTCTATTTCACTAAATATTTTTATTTTATGTATTTATTTTAGTTTGGGTCATACTTCAATTAATTAATTTTTTGTTTAAGGTAGTAAACTTAAGAACCTGGAGACAAAATTTCATAAACTTTCTTGAAACCTAACAAAAAGTCAATAAAATATTAAATAATTGCTGAAAATATGTTAATTTGTAAAAATTACTTGGTAGTTAAAAACGAAACAAAAAAATGTGTTCACTTAGATTTCGTAAATTTATGTCATTTTTGCTCATCCATAAGAGCTGTCATCACTTTGAGAGCTTCTCGATAAATCAATAAAGATCAATGAAAGAGGGGACCCATTGTTAAGAAACGCTTGTTGTTGTGAGACCGATACTTTCCTACATCATGGACTCTCCCGGTACTATATTATTATGTGAATGGTAGTATCAGGGGAGTAGCACCAGTAATGCGCAGCCGCGTACGATACCAATATCGGACACCACTGGATAGTAAGCTCTGCTCTTTGTAACTTTTCTGTTTAATATATCTTTCTTACCTCTAACCCGTGTTCTGTGTTTTCCACCCGTGGCCCCTTCTTCGGGTACACATCACTTGTATATTGGGGTTTTATGCTATAAGTAAGTAATATTTATTTCAAATCACATTAATTCAACTTTAAATTTTCTAATTTTACTCAAATAACGTGTCACAAATCTATAATTTAATTTTAAAAGAATTTTAAAACCGATAAATTTTATTCTTTACAAAGTTCTTAAAATTAAGAAAATGGCCGCTTTTAAAATTTTTTTTTAAATATCGAGCAATTATTTGATATTCCAATGTATATAATTTCTATCTGAAATATACCATTATATTTTACTTACTGGAAATAAATTTAATCATTTAGCTTTCAATTAAAACTAAAATAAAATCTTCAAGAATGCTTTTTCATGTTTAAAATTTAGGTATCGAAAACACAGTGGTGATGCTTAATTATAAATATACCGTATTTTACATTAAGAATTAAAAATAAAAAATAAAAAAAATTAATCAGTATCACGGTATTTAACAGATATTTACTTTTATGCCTACATGTAAGCATCAATTCATTTCTCTTGTTTAATATGGTAGGGTTATTTAAGTGCTTTTAGATAACCAATTTTTCAACTAGACATATATTGCATTTATTTCATTTACCGTTATAAGCCTTAGCACTAGATATAATTTCCCAGTTGACTGATGGTGAGATGATCTCATTCTTTAATGAGCAGAAATATTTGGAAAGAGCAGTGCTGTTTGTGTGTTTTAAATTACTTAAGGTAAAACGATGATGGTAAAAACGAAATTTCCAAGGATTTTCCGTAGAACCAAAATAAAATTTAACATCGTTAACGGAATGTATGTTCACTCGATATACAATATTATCGGTCATATATTGACAGTTTAAGGGACATATCGTATTTTTATGGCAGTTGCATTTATTTTACAAGAATTTACGTTGTCTTTGTTTGAAATATTTTTGTTTAATATAATGTTATTATGATGGGAGATGGATGTGTCTATGTTATTAGCGCAACTGATCTTGACATTATTTTTGTTAAAAATCTTTTTTAGTGTTGTTTAATTGTTAAAGATATATGAATTAAATTTACAAAAAATTCTTCAAATATTAGTTTTGAAATGACGCTTAAAAGATGGATTGAACCATATCATGTTGAGTTTACGGTGTTTCTGCTTATTTTGACCTTTGTTTATTTCTAAATACTCTAAATTTATTTTATAATGTTTTAGTTATAAAGCCTGTATATATTTAAATTTAGCTTTATCAAATATTTCCTTATTGGTGGAGTTGGTGGATAATCTGACTTGAACTGATTTTTGTAAATTATTTAGAATTTTATGGCGGTCGTGTCCCCACTAAAATATAATTTTGATTTAATTTTTTTGATATATATATATACAAGCCGTTCATTTTAATGGCTAAATATAATTTTAAATTACAAAAATTTAAAAAAACAAACAAACTCCTAACAACAAAATCATCATTAGTCCCATCCAACCCTTTCCGGGTCCCCATGCACTGACCTCAGATTGACACCCAAACACTCTGAAATGCTCGTATTGGAGCTTCCGGTGCGAATGCCAAGCAATACAGCATGCCGTTTCCAAATTTTTGGCGGAGTGAATTGCGTCATGATGCTCTTTTTCCCAAAGATGGTTCCCAACTGGCCCTACTATACTGTGCAGTCGACAAAATCAAAAACATTAACACCTGCTCTAGCTCTTTAAGACACGACGGTGGAGGATAGCGGCTTCTCACTTGTCGCTCCAAAATGCACCACAAATGTTTAATAATATTGATATCTGGAGATTGGGGAGGCCACTCCATGTGTTCTAGCTCACTTTCATGCTCTTCATACCAATTCTTAACCACTCGAGCTGTATATATTGGAGCATTATCGTCTTGGAAGATGCAGTCACCATCAGGGAATAAAGTCTGGGCCATTTGATGAACATGATCTCTCAAAATGTTCAGGTAATCTTTGCTGTTGATTCTACCATGCAGAGCAACAATTGAACCAAGACATTTCCATGGTCTGGCGGCCCAAACTATCACTGATCCACCTCCATACTTCACTGTTGGAAGAAGGCAGTCAGGGTTGTAAGATTCTTTGGGCTGCCTCTACACATGAACTCGGCCTGAAGTTGGGAAAAGAGAAAAACTGGACTTGGCTGAGAATATGACTTGCTTCCATTGGTCTGCAGACCAGGTATTGTGATCTCTTCACCACTTCAACCTCTTCTGAATGTTCGAGGGGAGAGAAGAGTTTTTTTTTACGGCGGCTCTTCCATGATATCCAGCCTTATGGAGCTCACGACGAACAATTTTCGTAGAAACTGGACTATTCAGATGATTATTCAACTGAGCAGTCACTTTGGCCTCAGTAGTCCAATGACTTTTTTCCCATATTGCATTTCAATGCACGTCGGTCCCTGTCAGTAAGTTTGCAAGTCCGGTCCGAAATACTACGGGTCCTTGAGGTTTTGCCCTGTTTCTCGAATTGCGCCATAGTTCTTGATATGGTAGCTCTTGAAAAACCAAACATTTCAGCAACCTTATTGATCAAGGCTCCTGCCATGCGAGCTCAAATAACTCGGTGAGGTCACGCATTTAGCTTAAATTTTACTAAATTCTAAAAATAAATAAGCCAAATACAGTAAATTAGATAAATAAACGTATTTACAATAGATATAACCTGCAATTACGAAGTTTCAGTTAAAATTCTTAATATAATAAGTCTTTGAAACATAAGAGTGGATTTTGCACCTGTTCCAATTATTTGGTCCAACGCCTATATATATATATATATATATATATATATATATATATATATATATATATATATATATATATATATATATATATATGTATAGTCCAACCCCTGGGGTATCAGGCGAACCTCACACTCCTCTCTTTCATTTATATTTTTATATGTGAGTTTTTTTTTGTTTTTATTGTGACATCTTCTCTATATGTAAATTTTTTTCTATATGTGAAATTGTTTTCAAGATGTGGAATTTCACTATTTCCATTATTCGAACTGAACACTTTATTTCACTCAATGGGCGAGACTGTTCTAGTTCCACGTGCCATGTTTAATGGATGTCAGTTATCAGTGATCTCCTTTTTGTAAGTAACTCCTAATAATTGTAATAATACTCATTTAGCACCGCCTGATGACATGCATCCAAACATGGATGCATTTATATAGAGATTTACACATGTTCTAATGTAATATGCTAGAATAAAGTATATACATATATATATATATATATATATATATATATATATATATATATATATATATATATATATATATATATGTATATATATATATGCATATATATATAGAGAGAGAGAGAGAGAGTGAGAGAGAGAGAGAGATGTGTGTGTAGAGATCGAACGATTGATCGATCGATAGATAGATAGATAGATAGATAGAAAAAGACTGAGATAGATAGATAGATAGATAGATAGATAGATAGATTGAGATGGAGATTCAGATAGATAGATAGATAGATAGATAGATAGATAGATAGATAGATAGATAGATTGATTGATTGAGATGGAGATTCAGATAGATAGATAGATAGATAGATAGATAGATAGATAGATAGATAGATAGATTGATTGAGATGGAGATTCAGATAGATAGATAGATAGATAGATAGATAGATTGATTGAGATGGAGATTCAGATAGATAGATAGATAGATAGATTGATTGAGATGGAGATTCAGATAGATAGATAGATAGATAGATAGATAGATAGATAGATAGATAGATAGATAGATTGATTGATTGAGATGGAGATTCAGATAGATAGATAGATAGATAGTTTGTTTGATTGAGATGGAGATTCAGATAGATAGATAGATAGATAGATAGATAGATAGTTAGTTAGATTGAGATGGAGATTCAGATAGATAGATAGATAGATTGATTGAGATGGAGATTCAGATAGATAGATAGATAGATTGATTGATTGAGATGGAGATTCAGATAGATAGATAGATAGTTAGTTAGATTGAGATGGAGATTCAGATAGATAGATAGATAGATAGATAGATTGACTGAGATGGAGATTCAGATAGATAGATAGATAGATAGATAGATAGATAGATTGATTGATTGAGATGGAGATTCAGATAGATAGATAGATAGATAGATAGATAGATTGATTGATTGAGATGGAGATTCAGATAGATAGATAGATAGATAGATTGATTGATTGAGATGGAGATTCAGATAGATAGATAGATAGATAGATAGATAGATAGATAGATAGATAGATAGATTGATTGAGATGGAGATATAGATAGATAGATAGATAGATAGATAGATAGATAGGGACACAGAGAGAGAGAGAGTTAATAGAATAGCCAGATGACAGAAAAGTGAAAAGGCAGTGAGGATTAATTTGTCTTCACAATACAGCTGTACGTCTGTTTCATCCCTATTGCAGATTTTCCTTTAAAGTCATTTTCTAGAACCCTAACTCCATATCGATCTCTACTGAGAGACCCAATTCTCTGACGACTGATTAGAGCCAGTATATCCTTCGCCATTTTGGATCTTTCGCGACTACCTTTTCGGACCGGAAACTCTCAAACAAACTCTTACTATATAGAATCCCCCGTTGACTTTTTTTTTCTTTCCTTTGCCTGAAAACACATATTGACGGATCTATTTGATATCATCCCACCGTCATTTTAAGCAGAAGTCACTCTTTTCTTGACTTCCTCTTTCGTTTTCTCGCCTGGTGTATGCTGGAGCCCCACCGAGTCGCTGATTGGTCAATAGCCATTGATTAATACTGTTTGCGTGAAGGTTTAAAGTCACGTGATGATGATCTGCGAACCGATGTTCATTGAAAGGAAAATGTTGTTCCACTCTTCAAGTCAGAAAGACGTGCAGTTGGATGTTTAGTTTCATATGGATATTTAAATAATGCAACAATTGAATATTCAAAGAAAATAGTGGGAAAAAAATGTAAAGAAAAGAAAAATAGCCGCTCGTCTCTGAATATAAATATGAGAGGAAAGAAAACCATTGGCAAATGCTAATATTGACTCAAATGAGAAATTTGAGGATGAGTGTATTGTACCTCAAGGTTTATTTATTCTGGACTACATTGCTACACGGCTGGTAGGGCTTGGGATGAGACGCACACGCGCGTTCGCAGGCACACACACGCACGCACGCACGCACGCACGCACGCACGCACGCACGCACGCACGCACGCACGCACGCACCGAAAACGGAAAAGAGAGAATAAGAAAGAAAATTAGAGAAGGAATGAAGTAAGAAAGAAAGAAAGTAGGAAAGAAAGAAAATCAGAGAACTGAACAAAAAGTAAGAAGAAAACGAAACAAAGAAAATTATAGAAGAAAGATTGAGGCAACAAAAAGAAAAGAAAAATCCAGAAGACAAAAATTGAAGTGACAAAAAGAAAGAAAGAAAGAAAGAAAAAAAATGTCAAAGACAATTTCAGAAGAACTGAAGTAAAAGAAAGAAAGAAAAACTGAAGCAAAAGAAAGAAAGAAAGAAAGAAAGAAAGAAAGAAAGAAAGAAAATTTCGGAAGAAAAACTGAAGCAAAAGAAAGAAAGAAAGAAAGAAAATTTCGGAAGAAAATCTGAAGCAAAAGAAAGAAAGAAAATTTCGGAAGAAAACCTGAAGCAAAAGAAAGAAAGAAAGAATGAAAGAAAGAATGAAAGAAACAAAGAAACAAACAAACAAAGAAAATTTCGGAAGAAAAACTGAAGCAACTGAAAGAAAGAAAAAATGAAAGAAAATTCCAGAAGAAAAACTGAAGGAGCTGAAAGAATGAAAAAAGGAAATGAAATTACAGAAAAAAAAGATGATGTAACTGAAAGAAAGAAAGAAAGAAAGAAAGAAAGAAAGAAAGAAAGAAGAATGATATAAAATTTCAAAATAAAAACTGACATAATAGAATGAAAGAGTTTAAAAGGACAATAGAGAGAGAATGTAAAAATAAAAAGCAATTACAAACGTAAAAATGAAGTAGTAGAAAGAATGAATGAATGAATGAAAGACAGAGGGACTGAAAGAAAATTACAGAAGAAAAACTGAATTAAACGAAAGAAAGAGTACGGGGGAAACAGAAAGAAAGAGAAATAGATAATTAAATAAGTTAAAGACAAAAGAAAGAAACAATGAAATAAAAAAAGCAAATGAATACGTAGAAAAGAGAATATTAAATGGGGGGAATGTCAAATGTAAAGAGAAAAGGACGAATATCGATAACAGATGAAAGGAAAGAAAGGATGAAGAAAGTAAAGAAAATGATAAAAAGAAAGAAGGGAAAAGAAGAGAGAAGGAAGATACAAATTACGAAAGAAAGAAAAAATATCCAATAGAAAGAATAAAATAAGTTAAAGAAGATAGAAAAGACCAAAGGAAGAGAAGTAACAGATGGAAAGGAAGGAAGGAAGGAAGGTAGGAAGGAAGATAGGAAGGAAGGAAGGAAGGCAGGCAGGAAAGAAGGAAGGAAGGTAGGAAAGGAAGGTAGGTATGAAGGAATGAAAGAAGGAAGGAAGGAATGAAAGAAGGAAGGAAGGAAAGAAGGAAGAAAGGAAGGTAGGAAGGAAGGTAGGAAAGAAGGAAGGAAAGAAGGAAGAAAGGAAGGTAGGAAGGAAGGTAGGAAAGAAGGAAGGAAAGAAGGAAGAAAGGAAGGTAAGAAGGAAGGTAGGAAAGAAGGAAGGAAAGAAGGAAGAAAGGAAGGTAGGAAGGAAGGTAGGAAAGAAGGAAGGAAAGAAGGAAGAAAGGAAGGTAGGAAGGAAGGTAGGAAAGAAGGAAGGAAAGAAGGAAGAAAGGAAGGTAGGAAGGAAGGTAGGAAAGAAGGAAGAAATGAAGGTAGGAAGGAAGGTAGGAAAGAAGGAAGGAAGGAAGTAAGTAAGGTATGAAGGAAGGAAGGAAGGTAGGAAGGAAGCAAGGTAGTAAGGAAGGAAGGTAGGAAGGAAGGAAGTGAGTAAGTAAGGTAGGAAGTAAGTAAGGAAGGAAGGTAGTAAGGAAGGAAGGTAGGAAGGAAAGAAGGAAGGAAGGAAGGAAATAAGGAAGGAAGGAAGAAAAATATTAAGGAAGGAAAGAAAATTAGAAAAAAGAAAGAAAGAAACGGGATCTAAACAAAGAGAGAAACAAAAGTCGAAAAAATGACGTCTACCCAACTGCTATAATGCTCGTACAAAACTCATACATAGTTGTGGTTAGCAAGACCGTCCGGAAGGCATTGAAGCGAAAAGGTTGAGTGAAGAAGGGTTTAATTGCACGAGAACATGAGTTGAGGATACAGGAGTTCAGTGCGACAAGCGTACGACTGAAAAGCGCTACGCCTATGAGACCAACTTTTTGGCGAGCTTCCAAGCGTAGTTTAGACGTGGCATAAGGCCGATAGTATGGGGCACCCAGTGAGGATCGAACTCACTACTCAATCGCAATTACTTTTAGGATGTCTTCTGCAAAGTTGACTTGGAGGAGCCCATCGCACTCCAATTCAGACGACATTTGAAGGCTCGGCTGGTCAGAGACAAATGGCCGTTGATTTATTTTATTTTTTTACAACGATGTTCACTCTATACAAGGCCCAAGAGCCACTAGAGGTAGAGGGTTATAGAGTAAGAGGTACAGTTTATGCGGATATGTGGGGAAGATAACGATCAAAACTAGACTTGAACATGGATTGAGAATACAGGAGCTCAGTGCGATAAGCGTACAACTGAAAACCTCTACGCCTTTGTGACCCACTTTTTCTCACTGTTCCATGAGCAGCCGTTCCATGTTTCAATAATAGATGTAATGAAGGTTAGTCAGTCTTTCAACACAACACAGTCTGAAAATATTTTTTGGTTTGAATCCACCACCTCTCCCCTAGCTATGGGTTAATTAGTAAGACTTGTATAACCAAAAAATTATTATCTCAAAAAATGATTCTTAGAGTTTGTTATAAAGTATATATAAATATCATAGTTGCTGGTTAGAAAGACTGTAAGGAAAATACTGGAAGCGAAAGGTTGTGTGAAGAAGGGTTTAATCACACGAGAACATCGATTGAGAATACAGGAGTTCAGTGCGACAAGTGTACGACTGAAAAACTCTACGCCTTTACGACCAAACTTTTTGTCACTGTTCCATGAGCAGACGTCCTAATCATAGCGAATGGATAAGTCCATGTTTCAATAATAGGCGTAGAGAAGGTTAGATAGGTTTTCTACACAACAACACGATATAGAATGTTAACAGCGGTACAGACATAAACACAAACGCCATAAGATGGACACGTGACGTCTACGCAGCCAATGAAAACAAAATAACACTGAATATAAAAGTTGAAACCTAATTCCGCGTTATTTCACCTCCTAAAATTTCTGATGAAGCTAAATATTTTCCTATTTATTCTTTATTTAATCATTTTCTAATGAAGAAATTGGTTTTCCTTGTGTATTTAGTCGACCAATTTCGTTAAATCTTCTGCAGCAAAGTAACTGCTTGTTCTTTATGATTATTTTTTTGCAAATTCTTAACAAATTGTGTTGTGTCAAGAAGGGGCTTCCGTATATGCTGATTGGGTTCAAATGACAAAAACGTTTTTTTTTTTACATTTTTCTGAAAAAATTAGGATTTTTATGTAATCCTTACATTTCAGAGTAATTATAACACCGTTATGATATATCTCTATCTATAAAAGGCAGGATGTGTGTGTGTGTGTGTGTGTGTGTGTGTGTGTGTGTGTGTAACGAATGCACGGTCGCAATTTTCGACGGATTTGCACCAAAATTTACATGCACATGCTCCAAGTTAGTAAAAAGGCCAAGACCGACGTTGCATTTCCTAACTCCCATCGATAGTAGAAATAATCGATTTTTTCATGCTTCTACGGCAGTTTTCATGTAGTTTGCGGCCATTTTCTACTGGCCAGAGTGAGAGCCTATAGCTGGCTGCCACGAATAGGAAGGAAGATTCTATTGGCCAGCGTGAGAGCCAACAGCTGACTGACAGGAATGTTAACTAGCATGCTAGCATGCAAAAAAAATCGATAGCTGCATTCGTCACAAGTGGGAAAAATTTAAATCTGCATGGCACTTTACTCCAATTGGCTCATTCGCTTGCTTAAACTCAACGTTGATTCTGATACCGCAGAACTGGGTTGGGTGTGAAAATGTATTTGTTGTTAACATTCTTTTTTCATTCGGTTTTTCCAGTTACGAGTCCTTTTTTAAAGCTGATCGTTTTGTGTTCATTTTGTTTAGTTCTTTTTTCGTAACAGATTTAATGTTTAGTATAGAGCTTAGAAAAAAATCGCAGTGTGAGATAGGCAAGAAGTAAGACATGTAGCAACATCAGCACGGCAAAGGGCACTCCTTTAAATGCAAGGAAGGGCAAAAATATTTAAGTCAAGTGATAGCGATTGCTGTATGAGTCGCACGATTTTTGTATCAAGCACGGGCAACGCCGGGCCATGCTGCTAGTGATATATAAAATGTATGTTTCATGTGTAGCTAAGGGACATAAATATGAGAAAAAGAATAAAAAAAGATAAACTTTTAAATCGATTTAAAAAATAAATTAGCGTCCTTAATTTTGTTATTTTTATATGCCGTAATTCTTTAGTGTAAATAAATGAATTCTTAACATATAATTCGTAAAAGTAGTTTTAGTTTATATTTCTTAAATATTCAGATACAGGACATAACATGTGTATCTAATAAATATAAAAAAAATACAAAAAAAAAAAGAAAATATTTAAATAAAAAAAGTCGATTGAATATAGAAAAAGCAACGGAACACATAGAAAAGAAAATGTCAGATACAAGGAAAGTTAAATAGAAGTAGAAGAGAACGAAAGTCGATAACGGATAAAAAGAAAGAAAGAAAAGATAAAAAGAAAGAAAGGATGAAAGAAGGAATAAAGAAAATGATGAAAAGAAATAAAAATAAAAAGAAAGAAATAATGAAAGAAAGAAATAATGAAAGAAGTAAAAAGAAGGAAAGTCGATAACAGCTAATAAGAAAGAAAGAAAGAAAATAATAAAAAGAAAGAAAAGGTAAAATGAAAGAAAGAAAGAATGAAAGAAGGAATAAAGGAAATGAAAAAAGAAAGAAGGAAAAAGACGATAGAAGGAAGATATCAGTTACGAAAGAAAGAAAGAAAAAAGAATATCCAACAAGAGGAATGAATAAGATAGAAAGAGACAAAAGTAGAGAAGCAACATTTGGAAAGGAATGAATGAATGAATGAAGGAATGAAGGAAGGAAGGAAGGAAGGAAGGAAAGTAGGAAGGACGGACGGACGAACAAACGGAAGGGAGGAAGGTAAATTAGAAAGGGCGTTTCCGTAAAAATAATCATCAATTATTCTACTCCTTTTATATACCATAATTTTTAAGTATATTTTAAATATGTAAATCTAAAATGTAATTTAAAAATCAGTTCTTTTTTATATTACAATCTTACATTTTCAGCGACAGAATTAATATATATAGAGAGATCAAATAACATTAAAAAGATTTTAGAAAATCCTCGTCTTTGTCGCCATATTTATTACAACATTTCAGGGCTTCTTCAGGTGGTTGGAATGTCGAATGGAACCCTTTATTTCGCTCACTAGGCTAGACTGTTCTAATTCCACGTGCCATATTAAATGGATTTCAGCTATCAATTATCTCCTGTTAATTCCCCTCTGCAAATTCTCCACTGCTTTAACCGGGTATTGAACTCACACTCTTTGGGTCCTGTCACTGGATCTAACTTACGCCTTTATCCACTGTGCCTTGTGTCCTTGAGAAATAAAGGGTTCAGTTCGACATTCCAACCACCTGAAGAAGGCCGGAGCGTACAACGGCCGAAACGTTGTAATAAATATGGCGACAAAGATGAGCACAATAGTCCGAATAATGTAAATAATGTAAGGAGAGAGAACAAGAAAAGAAGACAGAAGATAACGATTTACGTTGCATTGAAATTTTTGAAGACCAAAGTTGACTGGGAAGTAAGGAACCGGAAGAGAGTTACACAAGCAAGAAGTGCGAGAGAAGAAACTGTTAGCATAGAACTTGCGGTTACATCTAGCCATTTTAATATTTAAACGATGAGACCTTGCCGCCAATATAGTACTGCGATTATGAAGTCTCGGTACCGTAGAGGAAAGTAATACTTCTTTTGAAAAAAAAAATATGGCACAAGGCAAAAGGTGTATGGGGGAAGGTTGGTCTTATCTTTAAATTAAGCTAGCGACAATTATTGACCCAAACATGCCACAATATTCCTTACAGCAAAAAGACACATTCTTATCATTCTTACAACGGCCATCATATCAAAGTCTCCATGCAGTCCTAACTATTCCCATATGTATAATTTGTCTGTGATGTGGGGAATAAAAATAACAACTTTTAACTTTTCTATAGAGGAAAGTGATATTTATTCTGTTTAATACTGTTGTGGTGGGATCCACCTAATCTGCATAGGTGACTACCAACTATATAAATAGTGGTTGGTACCGGAAGAGTGGAAGCCCAAGGCTAAGATCAAAGTGTAGTATCTGTTCGCAGATTACTCTCTGAATGATCGCCTATGGGGCCGGGATTCCTTCTCCGATACAGGCCGGCGGCAGGGATTCGTCCCTGCGCTGGTAGTATCGTGGCTAAGTCTGACTAGCTATGACCAGCTTGGACAAGCTATGACCAGCTAAGACCAGCCAAGACCAGCTATGACTAGCTAAAGCCGGAGCACTGCGACCCGGGTGAAAGCTCGGGTCCATTCCCCTTCCCTTCCCACGTTGAGCTCGACCTTGTGTCGCGGCCTGGCCATGTGGGAGGTCGGGTGGATCCCGGGGCTGAGGTCGGGGTGTGGTATCTGTTCGCGGATTGCTCGCTGAGTGGTCGCCTATGGGGCCGGGATTCCTTCTCCGATGCGGGCCGGCGGCGGGGATTCGTCCCTGCGCTGGTGGTGTCGTGGCTGCGTCTGACTAGCTAAGACCGGCTCTGACCAGCTTGGACAAGCTATGACCAGCTAAGACCAGCCAAAGACCAGCTATGACTAGCTAAAGCCAAAGCACTGCGACCCGGGTGAAAACTCGGGTCCATTCCCCCTCCCTTCCCACGTTAAACTCCGACCTTGTGTCACAACCTGGCCATGTGGGAGGTCAAGTAAATCCCAAGGCTAAGATCAAAGTGTAGTATCTGTTCGCAGATTACTCTCTGAATGATCGCCTATGGGGCCGGGATTCCTTCTCCGATACAGGCCGGCGGCAGGGATTCGTCCCTGCGCTGGTAGTATCGTGGCTAAATCTGACTAGCTATGACCAGCTTGGACAAGCTATGACCAGCTAAGACCAGCCAAAGACCAGCTATGACTAGCTAAAGCCAAAGCACTGCGACCCGGGTGAAAACTCGGGTCCATTCCCCCTCCCCTTCCCACGTTAAACTCGACCTTGTGTCACAACCTGGCCATGTGGGAGGTCAAGTAAATCCCAAGGCTAAGATCAAAGTGTAGTATCTGTTCGCGGATTACTCACTGAATGATCGCCTATGGGGCCGGGATTCCTTCTCCGATACAGGCCGGCGGCAGGGATTGGTCCCTGCGCTGGTAGTATCGTGGCTAAGTCTGACTAGCTATGACCAGCTTGGACAAGCTATGACCAGCCAAGACCAGCTATGACTAGCTAAAGCCAAAGCACTGCGACCCGGGTGAAAACTCGGGTCCATTCCCCCTCCCTTCCCACGTTAAACTCCGACCTTGTGTCACAACCTGACCGTGTGGGAGGTCAAGTAAATCCCGTGTAGTATCTGTTCGCGGATTGCTCACTGAATGATCGCCTATGGGGCCGGGATTCCTTCTCCGATACGGGCCGGCGGCAGGGATTCGTCCCTGCGCTGGTGGTATCGTGGCTACGTCTGACTAGCTATGACCAGCTCTGACCAGCTTGGACAAGCTATGACCAGCTAAGACCAGCCAAGACCAGCTATGACTAGCTAAAGCCAAAGCACTGCGACCCGGGTGAAAACTCGGGTCCATTCCCCCTCCCTTCCCACGTTAAACTCCGACCTTGTGTCACAACCTGACCGTGTGGGAGGTCAAGTAAATCCCGTGTAGTATCTGTTCGCGGATTACTCGCTGAATGATCGCCTATGGGGCCGGGATTCCTTCTCCGATACAGGCCGGCGGCAGGGATTCGTCCCTGCGCTGGTAGTATCGTGGCTAAGTCTGACTAGCTATGACCAGCTTGGACAAGCTATGACCAGCTAAGACCAGCCAAGACCAGCTATGACTAGCTAAAGCCAAAGCACTGCGACCCGGGTGAAAACTCGGGTCCATTCCCCCTCCCTCCCCACGTTAAACTCCGACCTTGTGTCACAACCTGGCCATGTGGGAGGTCAAGTAAATCCCAAGGCTAAGATCAAAGTGTAGTATCTGTTCGCAGATTACTCTCTGAATGATCGCCTATGGGGCCGGGATTCCTTCTCCGATACGGGCCGGCGGCAGGGATTCGTCCCTGCGCTGGTGGTATCGTGGCTACGTCTGACTAGCTATGACCAGCTCTGACCAGCTTGGACAAGCTATGACCAGCTAAGACCAGCCAAGACCAGCTATGACTAGCTAAAGCCAAAGCACTGCGACCCGGGTGAAAACTCGGGTCCATTCCCCCTCCCTTCCCACGTTAAACTCCGACCTTGTGTCACAACCTGACCGTGTGGGAGGTCAAGTAAATCCCGTGTAGTATCTGTTCGCGGATTACTCGCTGAATGATCGCCTATGGGGCCGGGATTCCTTCTCCGATACAGGCCGGCGGCAGGGATTCGTCCCTGCGCTGGTAGTATCGTGGCTAAGTCTGACTAGCTATGACCAGCTTGGACAAGCTATGACCAGCTAAGACCAGCCAAGACCAGCTATGACTAGCTAAAGCCAAAGCACTGCGACCCGGGTGAAAACTCGGGTCCATTCCCCCTCCCTCCCCACGTTAAACTCCGACCTTGTGTCACAACCTGGCCATGTGGGAGGTCAAGTAAATCCCAAGGCTAAGATCAAAGTGTAGTATCTGTTCGCAGATTACTCTCTGAATGATCGCCTATGGGGCCGGGATTCCTTCTCCGATACAGGCCGGCGGCAGGGATTCGTCCCTGCGCTGGTAGTATCGTGGCTAAGTCTGACTAGCTATGACCAGCTTGGACAAGCTATGACCAGCTAAGACCAGCCAAGACCAGCTATGACTAGCTAAAGCCAAAGCACTGCGACCCGGGTGAAAACTCGGGTCCATTCCCCCTCCCTCCCCACGTTAAACTCCGACCTTGTGTCACAACCTGGCCATGTGGGAGGTCAAGTAAATCCCAAGGCTAAGATCAAAGTGTAGTATCTGTTCGCGGATTGCTCACTGAATGATCGCCTATGGGGCCGGGATTCCTTCTCCGATACGGGCCGGCGGCAGGGATTCGTCCCTGCGCTGGTGGTATCGTGGCTACGTCTGACTAGCTATGACCAGCTCTGACCAGCTTGGACAAGCTATGACCAGCTAAGACCAGCCAAGACCAGCTATGACTAGCTAAAGCCAAAGCACTGCGACCCGGGTGAAAACTCGGGTCCATTCCCCCTCCCTTCCCACGTTAAACTCCGACCTTGTGTCACAACCTGACCGTGTGGGAGGTCAAGTAAATCCCGTGTAGTATCTGTTAGCGGATTACTCGCTGAATGATCGCCTATGGGGCCGGGATTCCTTCTCCGATACAGGCCGGCGGCAGGGATTCGTCCCTGCGCTGGTAGTATCGTGGCTAAGTCTGACTAGCTATGACCAGCTTGGACAAGCTATGACCAGCTAAGACCAGCCAAGACCAGCTATGACTAGCTAAAGCCAAAGCACTGCGACCCGGGTGAAAACTCGGGTCCATTCCCCCTCCCTCCCCACGTTAAACTCCGACCTTGTGTCACAACCTGGCCATGTGGGAGGTCAAGTAAATCCCAAGGCTAAGATCAAAGTGTAGTATCTGTTCGCAGATTACTCTCTGAATGATCGCCTATGGGGCCGGGATTCCTTCTCCGATACAGGCCGGCGGCAGGGATTCGTCCCTGCGCTGGTAGTATCGTGGCTAAGTCTGACTAGCTATGACCAGCTTGGACAAGCTATGACCAGCTAAGACCAGCCAAGACCAGCTATGACTAGCTAAAGCCAAAGCACTGCGACCCGGGTGAAAACTCGGGTCCATTCCCCCTCCCTCCCCACGTTAAACTCCGACCTTGTGTCACAACCTGGCCATGTGGGAGGTCAAGTAAATCCCAAGGCTAAGATCAAAGTGTAGTATCTGTTCGCGGATTGCTCACTGAATGATCGCCTATGGGGCCGGGATTCCTTCTCCGATACGGGCCGGCGGCAGGGATTCGTCCCTGCGCTGGTGGTATCGTGGCTACGTCTGACTAGCTATGACCAGCTCTGACCAGCTTGGACAAGCTATGACCAGCTAAGACCAGCCAAGACCAGCTATGACTAGCTAAAGCCAAAGCACTGCGACCCGGGTGAAAACTCGGGTCCATTCCCCCTCCCTTCCCACGTTAAACTCCGACCTTGTGTCACAACCTGACCGTGTGGGAGGTCAAGTAAATCCCGTGTAGTATCTGTTCGCGGATTACTCGCTGAATGATCGCCTATGGGGCCGGGATTCCTTCTCCGATACAGGCCGGCGGCAGGGATTCGTCCCTGCGCTGGTAGTATCGTGGCTAAGTCTGACTAGCTATGACCAGCTTGGACAAGCTATGACCAGCTAAGACCAGCCAAGACCAGCTATGACTAGCTAAAGCCAAAGCACTGCGACCCGGGTGAAAACTCGGGTCCATTCCCCCTCCCTCCCCACGTTAAACTCCGACCTTGTGTCACAACCTGGCCATGTGGGAGGTCAAGTAAATCCCAAGGCTAAGATCAAAGTGTAGTATCTGTTCGCGGATTACTCTCTGAATGATCGCCTATGGGGCCGGGATTCCTTCTCCGATACAGGCCGGCGGCAGGGATTCGTCCCTGCGCTGGTAGTATCGTGGCTAAGTCTGACTAGCTATGACCAGCTTGGACAAGCTATGACCAGCTAAGACCAGCCAAGACCAGCTATGACTAGCTAAAGCCAAAGCACTGCGACCCGGGTGAAAACTCGGGTCCATTCCCCCTCCCTTCCCACGTTAAACTCCGACCTTGTGTCACAACCTGGCCCTGTGGGAGGTCAAGTAAATCCCAAGGCTAAGATCAAAGTGTAGTATCTGTTCGCGGATTGCTCGCTGAATGATCGCCTATGGGGCCGGGATTCCTTCTCCGATACGGGCCGGCGGCGGGGATTCGTCCCTGCGCTGGTAGTGTCGTGGCTGCGTCTGACTAGCTAAGACCAGCTCTGACCAGCTTGGACAAGCTATGACCAGCTAAGACCAGCCAAAGACCAGCTATGACTAGCTAAAGCCAAAGCACTGCGACCCGGGTGAAAACTCGGGTCCATTCCCCCTCCCTTCCCACGTTAAACTCGACCTTGTGTCACAACCTGACCGTGTGGGAGGTCAAGTAAATCCCGTGTAGTATCTGTTCGCGGATTACTCACTGAATGATCGCCTATGGGGCCGGGATTCCTTCTCCGATACAGGCCGGCGGCAGGGATTCGTCCCTGCGCTGGTAGTATCGTGGCTAAGTCTGACTAGCTAAGACCAGCTCTGACCAGCTTGGACAAGCTATGACCAGCCAAGACCAGCTAAAGCCAAAGCACTGCGACCCGGGTGAAAACTCGGGTCCATTCCCCCTCCCTCCCCACGTTAAACTCCGACCTTGTGTCACAACCTGGCCATGTGGGAGGTCAAGTAAATCCCAAGGCTAAGATCAAAGTGTAGTATCTGTTCGCGGATTGCTCACTGAATGATCGCCTATGGGGCCGGGATTCCTTCTCCGATACGGGCCGGCGGCGGGGATTCGTCCCTGCGCTGGTAGTATCGTGGCTATGTCTGACTAGCTATGACCAGCTTGGACAAGCTATGACCAGCTAAGACCAGCCAAGACCAGCTATGACTAGCTAAAGCCAAAGCACTGCGACCCGGGTGAAAACTCGGGTCCATTCCCCCTCCCTTCCCACGTTAAACTCGACCTTGTGTCACAACCTGACCGTGTGGGAGGTCAAGTAAATCCCGTGTAGTATCTGTTCGCGGATTGCTCACTGAATGATCGCCTATGGGGCCGGGATTCCTTCTCCGATACAGGCCGGCGGCGGGGATTCGTCCCTGCGCTGGTAGTATCGTGGCTACGTCTGACTAGCTATGACCAGCTTGGACAAGCTATGACCAGCTAAGACCAGCCAAAGACCAGCTATGACTAGCTAAAGCCAAAGCACTGCGACCCGGGTGAAAACTCGGGTCCATTCCCCCTCCCTTCCCACGTTAAACTCGACCTTGTGTCACAACCTGGCCATGTGGGAGGTCAAGTAAATCCCAAGGCTAAGATCAAAGTGTAGTATCTGTTCGCGGATTACTCACTGAATGATCGCCTATGGGGCCGGGATTCCTTCTCCGATACAGGCCGGCGGCAGGGATTCGTCCCTGCGCTGGTAGTATCGTGGCTAAGTCTGACTAGCTAAGACCAGCTCTGACCAGCTTGGACAAGCTATGACCAGCCAAGACCAGCTAAAGCCAAAGCACTGCGACCCGGGTGAAAACTCGGGTCCATTCCCCCTCCCTCCCCACGTTAAACTCCGACCTTGTGTCACAACCTGGCCATGTGGGAGGTCAAGTAAATCCCAAGGCTAAGATCAAAGTGTAGTATCTGTTCGCGGATTGCTCACTGAATGATCGCCTATGGGGCCGGGATTCCTTCTCCGATACGGGCCGGCGGCGGGGATTCGTCCCTGCGCTGGTAGTATCGTGGCTATGTCTGACTAGCTATGACCAGCTTGGACAAGCTATGACCAGCTAAGACCAGCCAAGACCAGCTATGACTAGCTAAAGCCAAAGCACTGCGACCCGGGTGAAAACTCGGGTCCATTCCCCCTCCCTTCCCACGTTAAACTCGACCTTGTGTCACAACCTGACCGTGTGGGAGGTCAAGTAAATCCCGTGTAGTATCTGTTCGCGGATTGCTCACTGAATGATCGCCTATGGGGCCGGGATTCCTTCTCCGATACAGGCCGGCGGCAGGGATTGGTCCCTGCGCTGGTAGTATCGTGGCTACGTCTGACTAGCTATGACCAGCTCTGACCAGCTTGGACAAGCTATGACCAGCTAAGACCAGCCAAGACCAGCTATGACTAGCTAAAGCCAAAGCACTGCGACCCGGGTGAAAACTCGGGTCCATTCCCCCTCCCTTCCCACGTTAAACTCCGACCTTGTGTCACAACCTGGCCATGTGGGAGGTCAAGTAAATCCCAAGGCTAAGATCAAAGTGTAGTATCTGTTCGCGGATTACTCGCTGAATGATCGCCTATGGGGCCGGGATTCCTTCTCCGATACAGGCCGGCGGCAGGGATTCGTCCCTGCGCTGGTAGTATCGTGGCTATGTCTGACTAGCTATGACCAGCTTGGACAAGCTATGACCAGCCAAGACCAGCTATGACTAGCTAAAGCCAAAGCACTGCGACCCGGGTGAAAACTCGGGTCCATTCCCCCTCCCTTCCCACGTTAAACTCCGACCTTGTGTCACAACCTGGCCGTGTGGGAGGTCAAGTAAATCCCGTGTAGTATCTGTTCGCGGATTACTCACTGAATGATCGCCTATGGGGCCGGGATTCCTTCTCCGATACAGGCCGGCGGCAGGGATTCGTCCCTGCGCTGGTAGTATCGTGGCTATGTCTGACTAGCTATGACCAGCTAAGACCAGCTATGACTAGCTAAAGCCAAAGCACTGCGACCCGGGTGAAAACTCGGGTCCATTCCCCCTCCCTTCCCACGTTAAACTCTGACCTTGTGTCACAACCTGGCCGTGTGGGAGGTCAAGTAAATCCCGTGTAGTATCTGTTCGCGGATTGCTCACTGAATGATCGCCTATGGGACCCGGATTCTTCCTCCGATACGGGCCGGCGGCAGGGATTGGTCCCTGCGCTGGTGGTATCGTGGCTACGTCTGACTAGCTATGACCAGCTCTGACCAGCTTGGACAAGCTATGACCAGCTAAGAGCAGCTATGACTAGCTAAAGCCAAAGCACTGCGACCCGGGTGAAAACTCGGGTCCATTCCCCCTCCCTTCCCACGTTAAACTCGACCTTGTGTCACAACCTGGCCCAGTGGGAGGTCAAGTAAATCCCGAGGAATCACGAGATCCAACTAGAGACTCTGATCGACTGCGACTAGTCAACACATTCTCCAGGAACGTCTTCCCAGAAATATACAGAAATACTATATGCACTTATTGTGTACACTTTCTTGTTATAATACATTCTTGTTCTAAGTACATTTTGTGTTGCATTATTATTCCATGCAATAGGCGAGATTCAACAATGAGTCAAGACTCAACAAATACACAGAAATGTGGCACAAGGCCGAAGCGGGGATTGGGGAAAGGACAGTCTTCTTCTGTCTTAACTATAACTTAGCTAGCCGCAAACACCGACCCAATTGTACGAACAATATTCCTTACACCAAAACACCACATTCATACGTACCGTTCTTACTTCAACCACCATAATACCACACTGTCTCTATGAAAATACTAAATAGTCCCCATATTTACAATCCACTGTCTGGGGGGGGGGAGGGGAATAAAACAACAGTTCTAAAAACTAACCCCAATGAGTATTTACAAAATGGATACAAAATATTTACAAGAAACTAAAGAAAAATCATATTAGTAATAAAACCCCCCACAATCACTAAATGTGGCAGAAATACCAGTTCACTGGCCGAAATCAATGCGGGACTAAAATAGTATAAAACATTCATTCATCCCAAGCACACACACTGACAGGCACTCATTGAAACACAACAACAAATACGAAAACACTCACGCAAAACGAAAGGCGCCCCGCATCCTACCTGTGAACTGACATCACTAACCACCTAACGAGGGAGAGGATGGGGAATTAAACTTAAGGGACAGAAATAAAAGGGGGCCAATGAGCATACATACCCTAGCTAAGTTAACAGAAAAAGGAAACTAAAACATCAAAAGTAAACCTATAAATCTATAGGGGAAAGTTCCTCAGAACAATTACCATGAAAATATTTATAGACAAGTTAGTGGGAAGCTACTTTTTGTCGCATTCATCACGGATCTTTACATGGCGTGTATTTAAAATTGTAAAATTGAAATCTACGATTAGTGTTTTTTTATCTTCTTTGGAATGTTAATCTATCGGCTAATTATTAAATGGATTTATCAAAAGCATCTGTCCATGGTTATCGCGCTTTTAAAATTCTTGTAAAAATACAATTATTGTGTAATTCTGACCGATATTGATAAAAACACGGTTAGGATATATAAAAATAATATTACACGTGTATCCAAGGCACATAAATATATAAAAGAAAGACTTTTGAAATTAAAAAAAATATTAAATACTTATAAATTCTGTAAAAGATATTTACACCGAATTGTCTTCAGTAAATCTTGTTAATTAATTATTTTTCTGGATTTTTTTTATGATTGCTATTTGGCGGGAATATTTAAAGTCACAATTGTGTTGTGCAAGAAAGCTGCCTTAAAACAGGCTTTTCATAAAGTTCGTGTTCACTTTAAAAAAATTATAACTTTATTTGTATTTGCGATAGAAATAATCTGTAAAAAAGATTAGAAAGAAGTAAACCTATATTTTTTATTGATCAGTTTTAATATTTTATATTATTAGGATCGACTTACATTAGATACCAAAAGATTTATTACCTTTACATATATATATATATATATATATATATATATATATATATATATATATATATATAGGGTGTTCATAAAGTTCGTGTGCACTTTAAAAAATTTATAACTTTATTTGTATTTGCGATAGAAATAATTTGTAAAAATGATTAGAAAGTAGTAAATCTATATTTTTTAAGGTTTTATTGAAATTTTATTTAAGTTTCCACATGTCGTCCATCATTATCAATACAAAGGGTAATACGATTTTGCAGTTCACGGATAACATTTGCCAACTGATTTACAGTAATGCCTGAAATCACGTTAGTTATTTTAGCTATACTTAAAACTAGGTACATTAAACTTTATAAGATTTCTTACAGATTATTTCTATCGCAAATACAAATAAAGTTATAAATTTTTTAATGCGCACATGAACTTTATGGACACCCTGTATATACTGGTTTTATAAACTATAATTGATAAAAAAAATAATTTTCAAACTTTTTTTCTAAAAATAGAGCTTTTTTCTATTTTTTGTCAATTCTTACATAAATACAAGGTAACCAAAAAAGTTATTTCCGTTTTTAAAGGAAAAAAAGAAAAAAGCTTCATAGTATGTGTAACTTATATTTACTCTTCGAAGTAATCGCCATCGGCATCCAGCACCTTCTGCCAACGTGTCTCCAGCTGTTCAATGCCCTTGCGGTAGAACTCGGGGGGTTTTGACGCAAAGAAGTCCGTGGGGGCTTTGCGCAAGTCTGCTTCATTGGTGAAGGATTCCCCACGAAGATGATTATCCAGGGAGTAGAAGAGGTGGTAATCGGATGGCGCAAGGTCAGGTGAATAAGGTGGATATCACAAAGTCTCCCACCCAAGTTACTGTATGGTATCCCTGACCACTCGCGCGATATGCGGCCTGGCGTTGTCATGGAGGAAAAGCACACCTTTGCGATTCACCAGTGCTGGCTCCTTCTGCCTGTTGCACACGTTTCAGTTGCTGTGGCCCGTTGGTAGTAGTTCATAATGAACCACTTGACGACCTGTCCACCAGACACAAAGCATAATCTTGCGTGGGTGCATAGGCGGTCTTGCGGTGTGAGGGACAGCATCCTGAGGAGACAACCAAAGTCTGGAACGCTTGGGAGTTTCGCACAGAACCCACTTTTCATCACTGGTAAGCACTCGATTGAATAAGGATGGGGTACGGTGGCGAGAAAGCAGCGATACGCAGGCTGCCACTCGTTGTCGCTTGTGGACCTCCAACAGCGTTTGCGGGACCCACTTTCTCAGTTTGTACGTCTTACCTAGGCGGTGCAGGTGAAGTCTAACTGTTTCATCGGAAACGTTGAACTGTCTTGCAAGTTCACCACACGTTAGACTACTGTCCTCTTCAATGGCCGCCTTCAGGACTCCGTCATTCAAGACCTGTGGTCGTCCACTGCGAGGCTCATCATGGAGAGACAAATCTCCCGACTTGAATTTTCGAAACCAACGCCTAGCAGTACGTTCATCCACAGCACTATCCCCAAAAGCTTGACATATGCGGCGACTTGATGCAGCTGCTGATAAGCCCACTTTGAAGTCGTAAAGCAAACAGCCCTGAACGAGATCTCTAGACACTTCCATCCTTCTCACAGCTGTCTGGCGTATAACTGATGGCCGGGCACGGTTTGCCTGTTTTTTTATAACGTCTGATGTTCCTACTTCCGGCTGTCCGAATTTGAAAACAATTGCTACACGCATTTCGTATATATTTCAACTTCATTCAATGACTAATCAAAAAACAGACAGAACTTTTTTGGTTACCTTTTATTTCAAGAGCGACAAGTAAGAAATTAATAAAATTACAATATTTTAGTTTAGGATAACGATATATAAATTTTTATATATTTTGTGTGAAAGATCTATTACAAAATGCAAAAGATGTTTTGTGTAACGCACTTTAGGACTTGTTCTAACGGCGTTTCTCTATTCTTAGCAGAACTTTTATTATCACAATGTGGGATATTTAATAACAACAATCATCGAAACAAAAACAAAAAGATTATCTACCCAAAACAGATAAAAAAATCTTTAAATTTAAATTTCGCAGCGTCTCGCGTTCGTGCGCATGTGCAGTCACATCAACGGAAACGTAAACTTCGCCCGATGAAGTCCCGAAAAGTTACACAGAAACTTTATTATTAGTTTATAATGCAGCTTGAATTTTTTTAGGTTCTGGGCATTAATTAACGCTGAGCAAGGGACTTGAAAAAAAAAAATTCAAATTTATTTAAATTCTTCAAAGATTTAACTTTTACTTTTTACAATATAAATGCTTTTATGTGGAGATTGGTACTTGTAGGCATATCCTAAAATTAATCAAAAGAGCAGGTTTTCATTAATTAACGCTGAGCAATGGACTTGAAAAAAAAATTCAAATTTATTTAAATTCTTCAAAGATTTAACTTTTACTTTTTACAATATAAATGCTTTTATGTGGAGATTGGTACTTGTAGGCATATCCTAAAATTAATCAAAAGAGCAGGTTTTCTAACGTGAATAGATATTTGCATTATATGTTTCAGTTTTAACAAAATAACCTTCCCAGAAATAACTTTAGTATTTGCTGAGTAAGTACCGAAAGTTTCATTCACATTCATTATTTGATTTTGGATAGATTTTTTAAATTCGAGGCATTGAATGTTTCAACTCATTTGCTTAATTGTAAGTTTCATTGTGGGGTAATCGGCCTGGAGAGCCGAATTCGGGTACAAGTCGATTTCCTTATATTCACTTGCGCACAAGTCCTTGGGAAAGGTACGAAACCATCTCTTCTTCTCCCAGCTATGGGTTAAATAGCAGCACAGACTGGGTTCTTTAGCTCTTGGTTGGCAAACAGTCTACCGCAGAAAGAAATGGCAACCGTCTGCGGGGAAAGATCTTTTGCCGCATCAGCCATGTATCGAAAGATACATGATCGCCCAAGCGTGTATTACGTGTGGCACTTCGCTGACTGACTAAACAAACAAAATCCCAAATCAAATAACTTTATTTCTATACATTTTAAGAAAATGAATTTTATATTAGATAATTAATACAGATATTAGATTTTTCTTAAATTTCTCTTGCTTAGACTTTATGAAAATTGATTAAATAATTCTTATACATTTTTTTCTATTTTTAATCAATTCACCCCAAGCAAGGCGACAATGCCACTAAGACGCGGTGGGGGCGGGGCTACTGGGAGTGAAAGAAAATGAAATGATTTTAGAAGGAACCGAAAACCTGATCCTAAACAGATAAAAAGGGATAAACCTATACTTCTGTTCAAAAGACTGGGGAGGAGTGTGAACCGGACGATAGGCGAACCTATCTACTCTTATTGAGGATAATTTTTTCCCCCCAAAAGTGTGTTGAATTTTTTTTACATATCCATGGTCATAACTGATTATCAACAATCGATGGCTAGGTTAATTCAACCTCAATCATTTGGGTGTGTCACCGTGTGTTTAGAAAGTTCACGTTCCGACCAGGTCAGGTGATGATGTTATTGACCTGGGGAGACGATCCCAGATCGTGGCACTGTTCAGAAGTGCCTGAAAACCCTACCTCGGGTTGAGCCAGCGTCGGGTTGATCCTACCTCGATCCTGATCCTACCTATGTCTTAAATGAAGTATTGTCATTATTATTATTATTATTATTATTATTATTATTATTATTATTATTATTATTATTATTATTATTATTATTATTCTAATCATTCTTTCACCTTATTTCTGTTACTTTTCTCAACATTATATTAATAAGATGTAATAGTTCTTCTTCTTCTTCTTCTTCTTCTTCTTCTTCTTCTTCTTCTTCTTCTTCTTCTTCTTCTTCTTCTATGCGCCATATCCCTTCAGGATATAAGTGATCATGGCTCTCCACAATTTCCTCTACTTTTAACTCTTAATAAATTTTGTCTTTTTCTTATCTCTTCTAAACCTTGTTCCGCCATCCATTGACTCAAGCTTTCTAAGAATGTTATGCGTTGTTTTCCTCTGTCCCTCTTGCCTTCAGTCTGCCCTGTGAGTATCAGAGTTTCCAGGCCCTCTTTCCTCATTATGTGCCCAAGAAATTCCAACTATCTCTTCCTGATATTAAATATGATTCCTTTTTGTTCCCATTTACTTTAAAAACTCGTCGTTGCTCACATGCCCAGTTCATGGTATCCTCAGCATCCTCCTGTAGAACCACATTTCTATTGATTCAAGTCTCCCCTTCATTTGTGAGGAGATTGTCTAGCATTCACTGCCATACAACAGGACTGGTATCACGTAACAGTTCAATACACTTTTTTTTGTTTCTAACGATTTATTTTCTGTTTCTTAATACTTTGCTTAACTTTTGGAAGGCATCTTTGGCTATCACAATGCAGCCTCGGATTTCAGTCATGCACCTTCCCACCTCTGTTGAAACACTACCCAGATATTTAAATTTTTGTTCTTGTTTGATTTTGGTATCCCCAATTTGTAATCTGCATGTTAGGATGTCCCTTTTGCTAACAACCATTCATTCTGTTTTCTTGCACTTGCTGTTTAATCTTTCTTCTCGATTTCCTTCACTAGCTTCTGTAAGAGTTCTTGTTGTTCACTCTGCCAGCTACATATGTTACCTTGTTAAGATTGTGGCCGCTAACAATGAATCCTGGTAGGACTCCTAATACTCACCTAGCTGTATAGGTTGAATAAGGTAATTCTCTAAGCATAACTTAGATGTGGCACAAGGCCGAAAATATGGGACATGATCGAACTCACTACTCAGTCATAACTATTCTAGCGAGACTAGCTTGTTAACCATTACACCACGTCCAGGTGCCCTTGTATAAATTTAATATGACCGGTGAGAATGTATTTCTTACTATAGGAATACCAAGTGGATGGAGATGATTCCTCCTTGTGAACATGGCATGGTAGATCCCAGTTGTAAAGGTTTGAAGCAGGTGGGACGAATAGTAAAAACGTATACCGTAATTCCCCATGTATAATACGCCTTCGTCTATAATACGCACACCTAAAATTGTGAAAGTGTGGGAAAATGCTTCTACTCACGCATAATACGCACCCCTCGTTTGGTAATCAAACCCTATAAATTATAACTCTCCAATTTCATTACGGCCAGCGTTTCCTACTCTTATTTTTTTAAAAATGGTTTTAAACATAGAATAATATTATTCAAATTCAGTTTTATGATAATTCTTATTTTATTTTATCGCAATTTTTTTTTTTTGAAAATTTGTTGTATCTGTGCATAATGCGCACCCTGATTTTGAATAATTATTTAATGTTAATGTTACTATTTCAAGGTTAAATGACTCGTTTATTATTACACTTATTCCGTATATTTTATTATGAAATTGTTAATAAGTTTTATTAGAACACTCAAGAACATTTAAACTCTCAGACAATAGACATGCGCAGTTGTGTAGATGTTTGATTTTGTAACGTAAGTGCCACCTTTGTCCTGATTCGTCAATGTGCCCACTGTGAATCGCGGTACGCGTTTCTGGTAGTGGCAAGCCTTAAAAATCTGAAAGTGTCGATTGTTTGTTTTGTATCAATGGTAATTATTCAAGCAGAAGAAAAACGACTTGCAGTTGGTGTCTTGTAATTAAATAAAGATTAAAACCACTCCTAGAACGACTTGTTTCTCATCGTTATTATTCCGTCAATAGCCGGACCATCGTAGGTATTAGCGATTTTCTATTCTACGTCTGGTCTTGCAATTTACTTATATCGAATTTTGCTTTTCTTTCTCTTCATCCATTGCACTGTGTGCGTTCGAATGTAGATTTTCACTTTCATTATTCTAAACAGAAACAGAAGGCATTGTCGAAAATGCAGGAAAAATGATACGAACAACAAAAAAATATGGAGATAGAGGAAAGATACATTGAAGAAGGTTCGTAAGAGAGAGAGAGAGAGAGAGAGAGAGAGAGAGAGAGAGAGAGAGAGAGAGAGAGAGAGAGAGAGGGGTCGATAGATAGAAATAGGAAATGGAAAAGAGAAAGAGAGGGAGGGGTGAGAGAGAAAGTGAGAGGGAGAAAGAAAGAAAGAGAGAAAGAGAGAAAAATAATACATGCCTTTCTACACTAAGTGACATTGAAGAATATCCGGAAAAGAACAGAAGAGATAGATAAATAGAGGGAGGGCGGGAGGGAGAGAGAGAGAAAGAGAGAGAGAAAGAGAAAGAGAGAGAGAGAGAGAAAGAGAAAGAGAGAGAGAGGGGAGAAAGAGAGAAGAATAATGTGAGAGAAAGAGAGAACGAGAAAGAGAGAGAGGGAGAAAGAGGGAAAGAGAGAGGGAGAAATATAATATATATCTTTCTACTCGATCTGACACTGAAGAATGTCCGAGAAAGAGAACATGAAAAAAGGGATATATATATATATATATATATATATATATATATGTATGTATATGGGGGGAGAGAGAGAGAGAGAGAGAGAAAGAGAGAGAGAGAAGGAGAAAGAGAGAAATATAATGTATGCTTTTTTACTCTAACTAACATTGGAGAATGTTCGGGAAAGAGAACAGTAGAAAGAAAATGGAAAAAAAGGATAGATAGATAGATAGATAGATAATATAAATGAGATAGATAAATAAATAGATAATATGAATGGGATAGATAGATAGATAGATAGATAGATTGGTTCGTTGGTTATTTTTTTTTACGGCATATCAACCTCAGTGGGTCATTTAATGCCGACACTCTGTTGGAATGGAATTTAGCATAGTTTGGTAGAATATGCATATATATATATATATATATATATATATATATATATATATATATATATATATATATATATATGAAACACATACATACATAGATACGTATTTTTGAGTAAATTCCAATTGCTTTTATAAAATCTAGTATCCTATATGGTGTTATTTCCATAAAGAGTTTCTTCAAATTACTTTTTTGGTAATATTGTTTCCGGACTTGATTCAAGTTTGTACACTTAAGCAGTATAGATAGATAGATAGATAGATAGATAGATAGATAGATAGATAGATAGATAGATAAAAATATTACCAGCAGTAAAAAACTTGTTAAATAATCCATTGAGATTGATATGCCGTAAACCAAACGAAATCAGACAAATATATACTTAGATATATAGATAGATGTGAATAGACTGAGATAGATAGATAGACAGATAGATAGATAGACAGATAGATAGATAGATAGACAGACAGATAGATAGATAGATAGATAGATAGATAACAAGAGAGAAAGATATATAGAGAGAAGTGGAGAGTGGGATGGAGAAAGATAGGGTGGTAGAGAAAGATAGAGAGATAGAGAGAGAGAGAGAGAGAAAGAATGAAAGAATGTAACATTCGTTGAAGACACTGCTCGTAGTTTGACTAAAATAATGTGGCAACAATATCCCACACATATGAATAACAAGTGTAAGGGAATGGTAAACAATTACAACATGGCAATATTTTATATTTTGTGTTTTTATATAACTGAGTAACAAAGGAAAGAAAAACGAGCCGGTATTTATATAAAAGAAGGAAGAGATTAAAAGTTAGGAATTATGTGGGTGTGAAAGGTCAGTCACCAAGGAAAAAGATATTCCCCATGCCCCAGGAGAAGGTCCCGGTGTGTGTCGTCTCGGCAGAAGAGAGAAGAGACAGAGGACTGGAAGTGTCCCGTTTTTGTAGTTGTTTGATAGCGTCACCTAACGACTTGTCGAAACTGGCAAAGCAGGGGCGAGGTGCGTGTTTGCGTGTGGGACGTGTGTGTGTGTGTGTGTGGGGGGTTCCTAACCCACAAACGATTATCAGCTCCCACAGTGGAATCAGCCAGCCGAGTCTAAATTCTCTTTAAGTCTGTCGCAGTCACTATCGGTCGATGCTCTTGCCCGACTCCAACTGCTATGTGGAGGAAAGTAATAACTTCATGAAAAGCTATAAGAAAAATGTTGTAGAATAAAAAGCAGAGAGAGAGAGAGAGAGAGAGAGGGGGGGAGAGGGGGGAGAGGGGGAGAGAGAGGGAGGGAGCGCGGGAAAGTGAGAGATAGAGAGAGATAGCGAGAGAGAGAGAGGGAGAGGGAGGGAGCGCGGGAAAGAGAGAGATAGAGAGAGAGAGAGGGAGAGGGAGGGAGCGCGGGAAAGAGAGAGATAGAGAGAGATAGCGAGAGAGAGAGGGAGGGAGCGCGGGAAAGAGAGAGATAGAGAGAGATAGCGAGAGAGAGAGGGAGAGGGAGGGAGGGAGCGCGGGAAAGAGAGAGATAGAGAGAGATAGCGAGAGAGAGAGAGAGGGAGAGGGAGGGAGCGCGGGAAAGAGAGAGATAGAGAGAGATAGCGAGAGAGAGAGAGAAAGAGAAAGAGAAAGAGAGAGAGAGGGAGCGCGGGAAAGAGAGAGATAGAGAGAGATAGAGAGAGAAGTTTTAAGAATTTAAAAGAACAAAGAAAAGTGATTGGTTAATTCGTTTTTTACGGTTTATCAATCCTCTTTGGGTTATTTAACACTAAAACATATTTCGGAATGTACGAGTTCGAATTCCAGTCGAATCCGTTACATTCACTTACATGCTAATACCCTTGGGAAAGGTATTAATCCTCTTCTTCTCCCCCACCCCCGCCAGCTATGGGTAAATAGCAGGACAGATTTCTCTCGCCTTGGATGGCAACTGGTCTACCGCGGAAAGAAATGCAACCTACTGCGAGAATAAATTCTGCCTCGTCAGTCATGTACCGAAAGATACACGATCGCCTAAGCATGTATAACGCATGCTATATAACTGAAGAGGGGGTCACTTACAGTACCCGCTGTTTGCAAACGGACCCTATGTATACACTGACCGGACTCGATTGCTAAACTACGGTGATCGAACGGGAATAATTAGCACAGATAGCGAAAAGATAACATTTACAAAGAGCTACAAAGGACAGGAAACTGTGGAGAGCCATGATCGTTCAGGTCTTGAAGGGACAAGGTGAATAGAAGAAAAATGGTTGAGATCTGGGCCCTTTGATCTTTCGATTTGCCTTGACTTTTATCTTCATGCCAAACCCCATATGTAGGAGGCAAGGTTCAGGATCGAACAGTAATAGGAGAGAAGAGACGTGCGAGTAGAATTTTTATGTTCCCCCGTCAGGTCCTCGGCGTCAAAGGTTATTCGTGTCCACTTTCCTGCTTGTTACTTCTTTAACCGCTTCGTCATTTCAACGGTGCCGTTTTTACCTGCTTCCCACGCAAATGCACAGACGTTTGTACACACGCGCACAGACGCAAACACAAATCGACAGATGAATATTCAGAGTGTGTCCTCCAAAGATATATGCAAACTGCAAGACGAAGAGAAAGCTGGGGGCAGCAGAAATGTAGTTCTACAGAAGGATACTGAGAATTCCATGGACGGGGGTTGGGGGCGAAAGCAAACGAAAAACTTCAAAGAAAAGTGGAAGCATAATACAGAATCAGAAAGGAAGAGTTGACATTTCTTGGACGTATAATGAGGAAGGACGGCTTGGTGAATTTGAAACTCACAGATCATATCGATGGCAAGAGGTTTAGTGGGAGGCAGAGTGCCATCAATTTAACGGACGTGTGTGTATGGATGGCGGAACGGGAGTAAGCGTTAGGTTTGGAAAAGAGACGAACATTGCTAAGGACTGCAAAGGATAGGAGGTTGTGAAGTGTCATGATCACCTAGGTCTTGAAAGCAGAGTACATTTAAAAAAAGACAATTTATAATTATTAATTGAGAGGTAATAATATTAACAATATATATATATATATATATATATATATATATATATATATATTTAAAAAAAATAATTATAATTTAAGCTCTACTTTGTGTATGAAGCACTGTTTTTAAAAATAAAAACAAAAATACTAAAGTACTCCGGATTATTTACCTAACGTGTTCTTTCCTATTTTTCTACATATCTGCATATATATATATATATATATATATATATATATATATATATATATATATATATATATGCATGTATAACCGAATGGGTAAATATACATAGGTATACGAGCGAGCGAACGAGCGATCGTATACAAATACATATAAATACTCTATAATGTAAGAAAAACACTGCTCAGATGTATTTAATATATATATATATATATATATATATATATATATATATATATATATATATATATATATATATATATATATATATATGTATTAAGACTTATACATATTATTTTAAATTAATTGCACAACTCCGAGTTTCATGTCAAAGCAATGTTCAAATGCTGGAAATAAATCTAATGATATCAAGAACAAAGTATGCAGTGACAAAATAAAATAAAATCATGCAAAATAAATAATAATAATAATAATAATAATAATAATAATAATAATAATAATGCATATCCATGTAAAGAACATGATTCAAAATAATAATAAAAATAAAGTAAAATGCAATTAGTAGCGAAAGCTAAGTCCTTCAGCAGGATTGGAAATAAATGTAACTTATGTCTCTCCGAAAAAGTAATAATCCTGAAAACTATAAAAAATCCTAACCTCTTAAACAAAAGAAGTGAGTTGATTAGCATCTGCCTACATAGATCCAAATTCCTGCTCAAACACTTTGACCCAGATTAATATAGTCTAGCCGGACCAGGCGTCCATATTTACTAGTAATGATATTAATTTGACTACTTTTATTGTAAAACTATTGTTAATTTTAGACGATAACTCATTTAACATTTTTGCCATTCCACCATTTTCCATTATCCTATCACTACCATTTTCAGTATATATGCATTATTTTTATTTTTTGCTTTGTTGTCTCTTTCTTTCCCCTTACTATCAGAAACGTGTTTATTTACTCGTCTATTTGCATTCATTATTTTTATTCATTTATTTGCATTATTTATTTATTTACTTATTTGCATATTTAGAAGTTCCTATATACGGCTTTCATTTCATTTTATTTTACCTTATCTTATCTTCCTTTATCATGGCATATATTATTATTATTATTACTGATATCACTACTTTTAGGTTTTGTTAGGAATATTAATGTTAATATTAATAATATTATGATTAATTACTGTATTGATTGACGGAAAAAATAGAGTTATCCCCCTTGATTTCATAACACCCCTTCTCATTGTTATACCAGCGTCTCTCTAAATTAGAATTTATATTTCTTATTTCCAGCTTTCAATCTTAAATTTTTGATCTGGGCCAAACTTCAAATTCAAAACCAACTGCAATTCATTTAAGCATTTTAATGTATTTATTTACATATTTATATGTTCTTATATAAATCTTTTATTTCATTTTAGTTATTTTTCTTATTTTATTTTAAATCCTTTTCTTTCCATTGATATTATTATTATTATTATTATTATTATTATTATTAGTAGTAGTAGTAGTAGTAGTAGCACTAGTATTTTTTATTTTATCATGATATACTTTGTTCTTGATATCATTAGTTTTAGTTAGTTTAATAATATTATTATCAATTACTCTCTTGATTTTGGAAAAAATAGAGTTGCCCCCTTGATTTCCCAATGGGGCGTTGGGAAATCAAGGGGGGCAACTCTATTTTTTTGTTTATTTACATTTTCAAAACCAGCATCTCAGTAAAATCGGCCTTGCTAACCGAAACGCTCCTCTGTGGCTAAATCGGTAATGCATGTCAGGCTATATGACGGTTACGTACACACACACACACACACACACACACACACACACACACACACACATATATATATATATATATATATATATATATATATAACCAAATGGGTAAATATAGGTAGGTATATTATCTTACATGATCACAGCATATTTTATTATTACTAATATCACTAATTTTAGTTTTATTAGGAATATTAATATTAATAATATTATTATTAATTACTCTATTAATTCCCGGAAAAAAATAGCGTTACCTCCCGCCTAGATTTTATAACACCATTTCTCATTGTTAAATCAGCGTCTCTCTAAATTAGAATTTATATTTTTTATTTCCAACTTTATTTTTGATCTTAAATGTTGATCTGGGCCAAATTCAAAACCAATTACAATTCATTTAAACATTTTAACGTGTTTATTTACATATTTATATGTTCATGTATATGGCTCTTATTTCATTTTACTTATTTTTCTTATTTTATTTTAAATCCTTTTTTTCCCATTGATATTATTATTATTATTATTAGTAGTAGTAGTAGTAGTAGTAGTATCACTTTCATTTTTTTTTATCTTTATTACGACATATTTTATTATTACTGATATCACTAATTTTAGTTTTATTATGAATATTAATATTAATATTATTATTAATTACTCTATTGATTCCCGGAAAAATAGAGTTATCTTCCTTGATTTTATAAGATCCCTTCTAGTTTTTAAACCAGCGTCTCTCTAAATTAGAATTTATATTTCTTATTTCCAGCTTTATTTTCAATCTTAAATTTAGATCTGGGCCGAACTTCAAATTCAAAAACAAACACAAGTCATTTATACATTTTAAAGTGTTTATTTACCTATTTATATGTTTCTGTATTTTTGTATTATTTTATTTTAAATCATTTTCTTTCCACTGATATATATATATATATATATATATATATATATATATATATATATATATATATATATATATATATATATATTGTCATCCACAGACAGACTATTTCGCTGTATCACAGCTCATCAGTGTCGCTAGACATCCGGTTGCCTCTGTCTAGAGTCGAAAACCGGCTGAATTCGCGTCAGTCGAAATTTTATATATATATATATATATATATATTGTGTGTATTTAGGCAGCATTTTTTCATTAATACATGTCTCATTAAATAATATAGATATAAAAAAAGTATGTATCAATATTGTGATTTTCTTTCATTATTTAATGATAATGTTATTAAGATTATCAGACTATATGAAAAAAACTTGCATAAAATATATAGACAACGCTTATCTATATTATTTAATGAGACATGTATTAATATATATATATATATATATATATATATATATATATATATATATTATTATTAGTAGTAGTAGTAGTAATACTTTATTTTGTTTTATTTTATATCATATTTTTATTATTTTATTTTATCACGGCATACTTTGATCTTGATATAATTAGTTTTAGTTAGTTTACAAATATTATTGGCAATTACATTTTACACTTTTGGTAAAAATAGTTACACCTCACCCCTCGATTTAACAACGCCACTTTTTTTACTTACTTTTTCAAAACATGCATCTCGCTAATGTAGAATTTGTATTTCTTATTTCCAACCTTATTATAAAACTTAAATGTTTAATCATTAATCTGAGATTAGATTCAAATTTAAAATTAAGCTCCAGTTCATTTAAATATATTAACTCTAATAATATTCCACCCCAGCAATAATATATTTCGCGTGAACCAGAAAATTAAAAAAAAAAAAGGTTGTCAATCCAAAATATAAATATAAAGAAATATAATAATTCTAGCACTTGAAAATTGCTTCGGCATGAGTTGTGCAATTAAGCACAAATGCTAATATATATATATATATTTTTTTTTTCTCACTCTCTCGTTTCATACATTTTCGCAATTGTTCCCTCCACTCGTCAGGAGGATTTAGTGTTTGACTGCGATTTTTCTCATTATTCGTTTTATTTTTATGCAAAGTTTGACGCAATTATTTTATGCGCTAATTGCAGTTGCGATTATTTTTTTATTTTTTCTTGTGTACATGTGTGCGTGTGTCTGTGTATGTTTGTGCGCGCGTGTGTACACGTATGTGTAGACGTCCGTGTGTGAATGTGTGTATGTTCATCTGTAACAAGTGTGCTTATATATATATATATATATATATATATATATATATATATATATATATATATATATATATATGTATATATATGAAATACATAAAAATGAAACTCAATTGTACCCCATTGTGATGGCCATTTCGCTACCTCCACCCCACCCCAGGATAATCTCCCTGGGGCTTGTCAATGTTAAAACGTTTGTAAAAAAAATGAATTTTTTTAACAAACGTTTCAGTTGACAAACGTTTTAGCATTGACAAGCCCCAGGGAGACTATCGGGGGGGGGGGGCAAATGGCTATCAAAATGTGGTACAATTGAGTTTCATTTTTATGTAATTCATTTATATGCTTTGTAATAAATATATTGAGCTCTCTTTTGTGGATCAGTTTTAATATTTCATATTATTAGGATCTACTTAGATTATTTACCCACGGATTTTTACTTATATATATATATATATATATATATATATATATATATATATATATATATTAAGATATTTTCTTATGTTTTTATACGTCCTTTTTATACATACAGATATTTAAGTAAATGCTCTGTTTATAATAAACAGTATTAACAAAATTTACCGGCCTGAATGTCCGAGAAATTTTCATGGAAAATATGCGGCCTCCGACAGGAATCGAACCTGTAACCTATACGGAACCGTCATATAACCTGACGTGCTTTTACCGATTGAACCCCAGAGGAGCGTTTCGGTTAGCAAGGTCGATTTTACTGTTTCTCGGACATTTCGGCCGGTAAGTGTTGTTTAATACTGTTTATTATAAAAACAGAGCATTTACTTAAATATTTGTATCTATAAAAAGAACGTATAAACATAAAAAAATGTCTTAAAATAATTGTCGGACTTTGTCCATTTCATTATACACACACAGATATATATATATATATATATATATATATATATATATAATAACTTTATTAATTATATCGGTCGATTTTCAGAAAGCATGTTTATTTTGAAGAGTACAATGGTAGAAGTAAAGTACGGCGTTAAAATTCTACACCAGCTTTTGTTCATCAGTATTTGTACTCTGCTGCGTACGTCCTTCAGCATTTCCTGGACCTTTTGCACATTTTCTTCCAGTCTGGGTGTTAAAGGACGACCGCTTGTGCGGGTCTCTACCCGTCCTCATCAGCTTGGAATGTTGGCTTTGGCTTCTACAAAAGGACGAGGCCCGTAAACACTGCGCCTCGATCTCGGCACTTGCACCACGGACTGTGCCACTGAGAAGCGCGATGATAGCTGAGCACACTCATGCAGTGTCAGGCGTTGCACCATTCCAGACTATACATGTCACTCTGAAATAAATACAGAACTTGGTGATATTAATAATTTATGAGTGTCCCAAAATGATTGAGATTCTTTTGTTAATCCCTTATGCCTGAAGTCTCCACGCAAAAGGAAATGATGGACGGTCTGGATGCTGTTCGGCCTTTGTTCTCATATATACGCGGGGATGTTGTTTTAAACTTGGCCTGAAACATATTCCTTCATGTAAATGAATGCAAACATCTAGTGAATTAGTGGAAACACCGGCTAGGCTGCTCGGAGACCAATTTAGTCAGTGGGCGCCAAAAAGACGGACATTCATTTTTATATAGTAGAGTGAAATTTCCTGAACCTTTTGCACATTTTCCTCCCGTCTGGATGTTAAAGGACGATCGCTTCTTTCTTTCTTTTTCTTTTTGAAACAAAGTAGCGTCTCTGATATGTCTTTTCCGTCTTTCTACCCCCGATAAAAAAGGGAATAGTCTATTATTTAGCAGGAGTCGTTAAACGCTTCAGTCTTTCTCTCTTTTTTTCTTTCCTTTTTTTTTTCACTGAAAACAAGTAGCGTCTCTGATATGTATTGTCTTTCAACGCGTTCAAAAAGGGACAGGCCATTTTTTTTACGAGGCATTGACAAGACGTAACGGTCGTGCGATCTAACGAAGGTAGAGAGGGACATGCACAATTATTATATGATTTTCAATAGAGAGTTTATTTCAGCCCATCCTGTATATATCGATTCTTTAACATGTACTATAATTACCGAGGAAGAGTGCGCAGTATCGGAGATTAAGTGAGGACATAGGAACCAATGGTGATCGTCAGCCTCAAGCGTCAATACGTACCTTCAGACAAAGATTTAAAACTGCATAATGACCGGGAGTATCACTCCTTAAGCGATCATCAGAAATACTATAATTACGCTTCATTAGATATTAATATATATATATATATATATATATATATATATATATATATATATATATATATATATATATTTTAAAATTACATATTGATAGTTATATATATATATATATATATATATATATATATATATATATATGATGAAAATATAGTTTTAAGGTATGCTATATTTATGGGTAAATGTACTCAGAAGCCGGCACAGAGCCTATGTAAATATAAAAGTGGACACTGTGGTCAACGCTGACTGGTGACAGTCTGTTTATTGCTTGGGTACAGTCTTTAGGTCATGTGAATATAAAAGTGGACACTTAGGTCAACACCGATTGGCGACAGTCAGTTTGATGCTTGCGCACCATTGTCAGGCCAAGTAATTATTGAAGTGGGCCATCAGTTCAATACCGAGTTGTGACAATCTGTTTCATGCTTTAACACCATCGTCAGGCCATGTAATTATTAAAGTGGGCCATCAGTTCAATACCGAGTTGTGACAATCTGTTTCATTCTTAAACGCCATCTTCACAGCATGTAATTATAAAGTAGTCAATCAGATCAATAACGAGTTGTGACAATCTGTTTCATGCTTAAAGTCCATCTTCAGGCCATGTAATTATTAAAGTGGGCCATCAGTTCAATACCGAGTTGTGACAATCTGTTTCATGCTTAAACGCCATCTTCAGACCATGTAATTATTAAAGTGGGCCATCAGTTCAATACCGAGTTGTGACAATCGGTTTCATGCTTAAACGCCATCTTCAGACCATGTAATTATTAAAGTGGTCTATCAGTTCAATAACGAGTTGTGACAATCTGTTTCATGCTTAAACGCCATCTTCAGGCCATGTAATTATTAAAGTGGGCCATCAGTTCAATACCGAGTTGTGACAATCGGTTTCATGCTTAAACGCCATCTTCAGACCATGTAATTATTAAAGTGGGCCATCAGTTCAATACCGAGTTGTGACAATCGGTTTCATGCTTAAACGCCATCTTCAGACCATGTAATTATTAAAGTGGTCTATCAGTTCAATAACGAGTTGTGACAATCTGTTTCATGCTTAAACGCCATCTTCAGGCCATGTAATTATTAAAGTGGGCCATCAGTTCAATACCGAGTTGTGACAATCTGTTTCATGCTTAAACGCCATCTTCAGACCATGTAATTATTAAAGTGGGCCATCAGTTCAATACCGAGTTGTGACAATCGGTTTCATGCTTAAACGCCATCTTCAGACCATGTAATTATTAAAGTGGTCTATCAGTTCAATAACGAGTTGTGACAATCTGTTTCATGCTTAAACGCCATCTTCAGGCCATGTAATTATTAAAGTGGTCTATCAGTTCAATACCGAGTTGTAACAATCTGTTTCATGCTTAAACGCCATCTTCAGGCCATGTAATTATTAAAGTGGGCCATCAGTTCAATACCGAGTAGTAACAATCTGTTTCATGCTTAAACACCATCTTCTGTCCATGTAATTATTAAAGTGGGCCATCAGTTCAATACCGAGTTGTGACAATCTGTTTCATGCTTAAACGCCATCTTCAGGCTATGTAATTATTAAAGTGGGCCATCAGTTCAATACCGAGTTGTGACAATCTGTTTCGTGCTTAAACGCCATCTTCAGGTCATGTAATTATTCAAGTGAGTCATCAGTTCAATACTGAGTTGTGACAATCTGTTTCATATTTGAACGCCATCTTCAGGCCATGTAAATATTAACGTGGGCTGTCACTTCAATACCGAGTTGTGACAATCTGTTTCATGCTTGTACGCCATCTTCAGAGCACCATTGCCGATATATTATATAATTTGCCATTTGTTAATTTTTTTTTCGTTGCCTACAAAGATGTTTTCCGGAGTTACATTTATCGTCTATTGCTTTCTGTTTTATGAAGAATGAAGCATATCGGTTTATTCGCGAATAATGAGCCTATGATACCCTGCACGAAATCATGCTAAATATATCTTTGCTTTTGTCTACTGTGTTTTTAACCGCGCATATCTGATATCTGCATCTTTACGCGGGAATATCCACTATCCACGACTCTCTGAAGTTCGTAACTTTGACAGTATCAATTTGGTTTAATGAAACGCATGCCCCGAGCTGCCTGCTCCAATATCATGCACTTTCCCCTTCTCAAAATACTTTATTTTCTTTGTACTATTTTCTGGATTTTTTTTGTTGCTTCGACATGCATTAGGTTTTAAATTCAATGCAGGGACACAAGCGAATGTTCTTTGAAAAGTTATATATATATATATGTATATATATGTATATATATATATATATATATGTGTGTGTGTGTGTGTGTGTGTGTGTATATATATATATATGTATATATATATATGTATGTATATATATATATATATATATAAATGTGTGTGTGTGTGTGTGTATGTGTGTATATAAACATCACGCTGATATTGGTACGCACAAACATGTAGAATGCAAACACGCATTTTGATTTTGATAACATTAGTTGCAATTCTTACGTCGGATGGGGTCACGGCTATTCCCGCAGAAAAATAGAGTCGAGTTCAAATTCTAGTTGAGGCAGTGGGTTCAAATCGCACTACCTTTCTTGGGAAATCTGTTAGCGTGGAAATAAAGTACTGTTAATTTTAGGGATGGAAATCGAAGAACCGCTACACATACACACGCACATCCACCCAACCACCCACGCACCCACCCACACAAACACACACACGCATATATACAGGGTGTCCATAAAGTTCGTATTCACTTTTAAAAAATTATAACTTTATTTGTATTTGAGATAGAAATAATTTGTAAAAAAGGTTTAGAAAGAAGTAAATCTATATTTTTTAAGGTTTTATTGAAATTTTATTTAAGTTTCCACATGTCCTCCATCATTAGCAATACAAAGGGTAATACGATTTTGCAGCTCACGGAAAACATTTGCCAACTGATTTACAGTAATGCCTGAAATCACATTAGTTATTTTAGCTATACTTAAAACTAGGTACATTAAATTTTATAACATTCTCGATATGAGACATTATCTTTTTAGTGTGTTAGTGACCCAAATGTCTTTCTTGAACTGGCAGTGAAAAGTTCTGCGTGAAAGGTTATAAAACAAGATTGATCCGAGAAATGATGAAGTAGTTATCGGCATTCTTATCTTTTAATGACTCCTGTGTGTTCTTAGATCTATTTCGATTTTCGTGTGTTTCTGTCAGCATGCGTGTATATATGTGTATATTCCCTCTCCATACATACACACTGTCTCACTACGAGGAATTAGTAAACAGATTTGTACACATACACACACATATATATTCAGGGTGCAGCTGGTATCTGAGGACAGATTTTTTGGATTAGTAGAAACCTTGCTGAACAAATGAATATAATTATATTCGAGTACATGCAAGTAAACATGAAATTTAGCTAACTATTATTTAATTTTATTCAATAAAACCACCACTAGCATCAATAACTGCCTCTACACGATGTCAAAATCGGCTGCAAGTTCTGATTAATTGGTCCTAATTTATGTCAGACATTAATCGAACTATTGTAGATTTAAGAGAGTCTTTGGTGTTACGAGGCTGTTTATTAACCTCCTTCTTAACAACGCTTCACACATAATAGTCTAGTGGATTGAGATCTGGAGCGCTAGGAGGCCAAATGTTGGGTGTGATGTGGTCGTACAAATGGTCAGTCATCCATTCTTGTGTTCGTAGCGACTTGTGGGATGGAACCGAGTCTTGCTGGAATATGTAAAGCCTGCCGTTGCATATGTTGCCAGTCCAGGGCTTGACAACTGTTTCTAGAACCTCAATGTAAGCAGCAGCATTTACTCTAAGACCTTGTGGAAAAAAAGTATGGCTTTTTCAGACACATGCATCTTTTTGGCAATTGACCTCATTGATTGACCTTGGTTTTCATCACTTGTCTGCTTGACTTCCTGAATAAGTTCGGGTGTTCTCACTTTATCAGAACCTGCAGAATGTATTTTACGTTTTGATACATATATTGGGGAACTGTCAGCGTCTTCTAACTCTTTTCGTCTCTTGTGGACAAAGGATCTTGCAACTCTGAGGAAATGTGCAATATCCAAATCGCTATGATCAGCCTTTAATGCCACAATCACAGCATGCTTTTTCATTTCATTTTGTTATCATAGGGTTTGCCATTCTTGATTTATGAAAAATAAAAGCATTAGAAGTTAGTGGAAATCCCTATTAATCTTAAATCTGTATGTCCTTAAATACCAGCCACACCCTGCATATATATAATTAAGTAATTCATCGAGTCTGAAACCTCAACAGAATGCAGAAAGCAATGGACGGCCGTTTCGTCCTATATTTGGGAGTTATCAGCAGTGCGCATCCACTACCGAGAATTGAAACCCGGACAGTTAGGTTATCAAGCAAACGTCTTACCAACTGTGTAACGGGCCTCGGTGACGAAGAGGTAGCAAACCAGACTCAATATAGCGCCGCTCGCTCATAAATTCCGTGGTGGAACTCAACTGAGATTCTCTCTAATCATAGGACGGTGACACCGGAGCCACGACTACTATCACCAAACCGCTCAAACTTGAGCATGAGATGATAGAGTTGCTATCTATTCGCCACCGATGCCCAGTTGGAACAGTTGGTATGATGTTTGCTTGACAACCTAACTGTCCGGGTTTCAATTTTCGGTAGTGGATGCGCACTGCTGATGAGTCCCAAATATAGGACGAAACGGCCTGCATTCTGTTGAGGTTTCAGACTCGATGAATTACTTAATTATAATTATCAAATCCTTCTAATAATTATATATATATATATATATATATATATATACACTGGTTCAACCAACAGACTATCTGCCAAAAGATCTTAAAAAAAAGGATACGAAAAAGCTTAGCAAGAAAAAAATTCAAACTACACAAGAGGAAAAGACCAAAAGGTAAACATTTACCTAAGCAGTAATTAGTACTCAATGCCATAACCCACCAAAAGGAGTGGATAACTTTTGAGGGTTTAGTTCTTGTTTGCGGATAAATTTTCCCTTTTCAGTGGATGCTAACCCTTGTTTTTTGTTTGTTTGTGTTATGGATCCTTACGTATAACTACAGAATGAACTTTTCCTAACACTATGTATACTTAGAGTTCATTTTGTAGTTTTCGGTAAGGACCCATAACATTTTTTTTTTGGTGGAGGGATATGGTTATAGGGAACCTAGTTCTCATCACTGGTGATGATTATATCCAGAAAATGATCGATAGCTCGTCTATTCTCCACTGACGAACAGAAAGCAATTCCTTGATTAAGCTGACAAACATTCCAAACAAGAAGGACCCATCGATCAAGATTAGTTCTTTTCCGAGTTCATGAAGGTGTTTTATGATCGAAGTCTGACTTTTATTGAACTTTGCTAATTCTCATACAGATTGCTTAGGATGTTCCTTACAGCTTGTAAAAGCGTCCCGATCGGGGGAAGCGTTCGAGGGAAAAAGAAAAAAAAATCAGGCCAAACTATCGATGGTATGTTGGGACACTTAATGCTTCATTTCCACAGACAACGTTTCCGTTGCTAAAGAGCCATTTTGATTCCCTACCGCACATAGTGTCTGATATGGGTCAGACCTAAACTCATTTTAAAAGGGAAAACTCTATGCGAAATTTACCTACTCTGTTATTATGTAGTCTGCGAAGAAAGAAACAAAAATAATACAACGTAAAAATGAATGGTTATTTTACGATGAGTCTTGAAAAAGTACCGTCAAAGTGAAACAGTACTTTCTTTCAAACTTAATATCTATTTCTTCACTTACAGCTACGAGCTAATTAGATATCTCAGGATTTGACTGGTGACCAGCATAGAAGGAAAAAAAACACAGAATAAAAACTACCACTTCTTCGCGGCAATACCCACACATGGTTTTGAGATGGATTTGCTAAGCTGCTTCTGCGTTTAATCTCGTTCTGGGAAATTCTGTGATAGTTCTGATTTTAAGTTCTTGTTTTGAGGCTAGTTGTCTGTTTGTTATACAACCAAGTCCAAGCCGGCACCATGAAGAGTAAAGAATCAGGTGAGTCTTTTAAGATGCCGAAATTGTATTTTCCACACACACACACACACACACACACACACACACACACACACACACACACACACACACACACACACACACGTGCCGTGGACCTGTATGTTTCGGGTCATTCGCCCATACGTGTATCACCCACGACACATATATATATATATATATATCGATATATATATCGATATATATATATATATATATATATATCGATCGACGCGATATATATATACATATACATATATATATATATATGTATATGTATATATATATATATATACATATACATATATATATATATATACATACATGCACACACACACACATGTATATACATACATACATATATATATATATATATATATATACACACACATACACACACACACACATATATATATTCATTGTATATCCTTACTTGACCCAGTTAATGCTCGTGAAGAGCGGCTAAGGGCCAAAAATCAAACGTGGCTCTTGGGGTACTGTTCCGACCTTGTCCTGTTTACTCAAGAGCCAAAAATGAAGACATAGATTCACTTTAACGTGGGTAAAAAAAGGAGACAGAAGCACTGTTTACCATTGGGTCAAAATGATTGATATTTTCGGTCTCTTCGTTCATTCTTTTGTATTTTCTTTCAATTTGCTTCCTGTTATTTATTTATTTATTGAACCATGTTTCTTTTTTACTGATGTCTATATCTTGATTCCCTCAACATTATTGTCAACAAAATACGAGGGTCATTCAATAAATAAGGTGAATTTTTCGGTATAAGGACTTCTAATACAGATAGAAGCTTACTTTTTATTTTATTTTTCAACGTAGTCTCCCAGCTCTGTCACACACTTTTCCCATCTGTGCACAAGCTTCCGTATTCCCTCAGCGTAAAAATCTTTGGACTGATGTCTCAGCCAGTCGCTCACAACACTTTTGACTTCATCGTCACTTTTAAACTTCGTGCCTCTCGTGAACGCTTTCAAGGGACCAAACAGGTGAAAGTCTGAAGGGGTAAGGTCTGGGCTGTAAGGGGGATGAGGGAGCAGTTCCCATCCCAGCTCGTTGATGATTTGCACCGTTTGGGCTGCTGTGTGAGGCCTTGCGTTGTCATGATGCAAGATGACTCCTTCTGAATGATGACCCCTGCGTTTATCCCAACAGTTAAGCTCAAAGTCCTTGCAATGTCATCCACTGTCACCCTTCTGTCAGACTGAATGAGGTCATTGACTGATTCGATCACCTCAGGAGACCTCACTTCTGTAGGCCTCCCAGGCCTATCTTCATCCTCAACACTGCTCCGTCCTTCTTTAAACAATTTAGCCCACTTGTAGACATTTTTTTGGCTGAAACATGTGGCACCATACACAGTTGACATTCTCCTATTAATTTCAACTGGTTTGCACCCTTCAACAACCAAAAAATTGATAACTGACCGTTGTTCAATTCTGGAACATGCTTCTTGGTCGGCCATCTTTGTTAATCGCCAAAACTCTCAAAGTTTTTTTTTAATCTGCAAAAGAAATTAAATCCATGTGAAAAAGAAGTAAAACAAAAAAAAATGAGTAAACGTCTATCTGTATTAGAAGTCCTTATACCGAAAAATTTACCTTATTTATTGAATGACCCTCGTATATATCTAAACACGAGGTGGGAAGTCCTGAAATGTTTTGACTTCTCAATTCCTAAAAACCAACTAAATGATCAGATTTTTTTCGGAAGAGCTTCTTTGTCCGGTTGAAAACTCGGAAATGTATCCATGTATGTATGAATGATAATCGGCAAGCCCCATTATGCACTTAATTGTCAATGCACTTAATTCTGTGATGAATCATACTCACATAACACGAATTTTAACTCGGATAATTCAGCCAATTTCTTCATTTACCTTCATATATATATATAAATATATATATTACTTCAAATGTTATTTTTCTTGGATACCCGTGTCTGAAATAGATGCCCCGTTTTTTGTTTTATTTTAAACAGTGTGTATTACGTCTATTCTCCTGCGCACTGGAGAAGACTAAATAAAGAAAATGTGCTCTCTAGCAGGGTTCGAACCTGCGTTACCCTTTTTAGGATAAAATTTTGTTTAATCCGGCATGCTTTGGAGCCTTTGACCACAAAGAGCGTCACAGTCCGGCAAAGTTCTATTTTCTCATTAAATATTTCTTTGCTTTGATTTTTCTTGATAAGCCCATGATATGGATCAGTTTCCAATCCGAAACGTAAACAAAGCAATTATTAGGGAATTAATGGATTTATTTTTGATCCGATATCCTTCGAATCCGGCAAATTGCTCGAAATCAGTTGCTCGACAGTAAATTGCTCGAAAAATAATTTCTCGAAATATCAATTGCCTGAAAGGCAGATTGCTCGAAGCCACAACACTTTAGCAGTCAGTCTTCTAGGACTTTCTCTCTTGGCTGGCTCAACACACGGTGGCAAGGCTACTCTCTGTACGTGTGGTTCTCCCTTTGCTTCCCATAGCAACCATATCTATTGTCATTATGGATGGACTAAAGAGAGAACAAAGTTTACAAGAATTGCGACTAGAGCAATATGTGGGTGGAGAGGGTGCAGCTGGGGTCAGAAAAAAGTTACGTGACTTTGCAATGTGATTAAAGAACATTGTATCAAACTATGACGCAACAATGTTGAAGAATATCTAAGAGTTGCATATAATATTTCATACTAATAGAGTAAATATTGGCAAGAGTAGTTATTTTTTTTTAAATCACAAAGAATAACAGTAATAATAAAAAATGTACCCTTTATTTTAAACTATAGAAAAAAAATAAGACCTGCTATATAAATGTACTCGTTCTTTAATATTAACTGTTCAGTTAACAACAATAAAGTTGTATTATTTTATCTTATAGTAAATATTAGAAACAATGTAGTCTTATTTTTAGTTTCTTAACCATAGGTATCGAGCAAACTGCCTTTTGAGAAAAAAAAGACCTGCTATATAAATGTACTGGTTCTTTAATTTTAACTGTCCAGTTAACAACACTAAAGTTGTATTATTTTATCTTATAGTAAATATTAGAAACAATGTATTCATATTTTTAGTTTTTAACCATACGTTTCGAGCAAACTGCCTTTCGAGGAAAAAAAGACCTGCTATATTAATGTACTGGTTCTTTAATTTTAACTGTTCAGTTAACAACAATAAAGTTGTATTATTTTTTCTTATAGTAAATATTAGAAACAATGTAGTCTTATTTTTAGTTTTTTAACCACAGGTTTCTAGCAAACTGCCTTTTGAGAAAAAAAGACCTGCTATATAAATGTACTCGTTCTTTAATTTTAACTGTTCAGTTAACAACAATAAAGTTGTATTATTTTTTCTTATAGTAAATATTAGAAACAATGTATTCATATTTTTAGTTTTTAACCATACGTTTCGAGCAAACTGCCTTTCGAGGAAAAAAAGACCTGCTATATTAATGTACATTTCTTTAATTTTAATTGTCCAGTTAACAACACTAAAGTTGCATTATTTTATCTTATAGTAAATATTAGAAACAACGTATTCATATTTTTAGTTTTTAACCATACGTTTCGAGCAAAGTGCCTTTCGAGGAAAAAAAGACCTGCTATATTAATGTACTCGTTCTTTAATTTTAATTGTCCAGTTAACAACACTGAAGTTGGATTATTTTATCTTATAGTAAATATTAGAAACAATGTATTCATATTTTTAGTTTTTAACCATACGTTTCGAGCAAACTGCCTTTCGTGGAAAAAAAGACCTGCTATATTAATGTACTCGTTCTTTAATTTTAATTGTCCAGTTAACAACACTAAAGTTGCATCATTTTATCTTATAGTAAATATTAGAAACAATGTAGTCTTATTTTTAGTTTTTTAACCACATGTTTCGAGCAAACTGCCTTTTGAGAAAAAAAGACCTGCTATATAAATGTACTCGTACTTTAATTTTAACTGTTCAGTTAACAACAATAAAGTTGTATTATTTTATCTTATAGTAAATATTAGAAACAATGTAGTCTTACTTTTATTTTTTTAACCACAGGTTTCGAGCATACTGCCTTTTGAGAAAAAAAGACCTGCTATATAAATGTACTCGTTCTTTAATTTTAACAGTTCAGTTAACAACAATAAAGTTGTATTATTTTATCTTATAGTAATTATTAGAAACAATGTAGTCTTATTTTTATTTTTTTAACCACAGGTTTCGAGCAAACTGCCTTTTGAGAAAAAAAAAGACCTGCTATGGAATGTACTCGTTCTTTAATTTTAACTGTTAAGTTAACAACAATAAAGTTGTATTATTTTATCTTACAGTAAATATTAGAAACAATGTAGTTTTATTTTTAGTTTTTTAACCATAGGTTTCGAGCACACTGCCTTTTGAGAAAAAAAAGACCTCCTATATAAATGTACTCGTTCTTTAATTTTAATTGTCCAGTTAACAACACTAAAGCTGCATTATTTTATCTTATAGTAAATATTAGAAACAATGTAATCTTATTTTTAGTTTTTTAACCACAGGTTTCGAGCAAACTGCCTTTTGAGGAAAAAAAAAGACCTGCTATATAAATGTACTCGTTCTTTAATTTTATCTCTTCAGTTAACAACAATAAAGTTGTATTATTTTATCTTATAGTAATTATTAGAAACAATGTAGTCTTATTTTTAGTTTTTTAACCACTGGTTTCGAGCAAACTGCCTTTTGAGAAAAAAGACCTGGTATATAAATATACTCGTTCTTTAATTTTAACTGTTCATTTAACAACAATAAAGTTGTATTATTTTATCTTATAGTAAATATTAGAAACAATGTAGTCTTATTTTTAGTTTTTTAACCACAGGTTTCGAGCAAACTGCCTTTTGAGAAAAAAAGACCTGCTATATATATGTACTCGTACTTTAATTTTAACTGTTCAGTTAACAACAATAAAGTTTTATTATTTTATCTTATAGTAAATATTAGAAACGATGTAGTCTTACTTTTATTTTTTTAACCACATGTTTCGAGCATACTGCCTTTTGAGAAAAAAAGACCTGCTATATAAATCTAGTCTTTCTTTAATTTTAATTGTTCAGCTAACAACAATAAAGTTGTATTATTTTATCTTATAGTAAATATTAGAAACAATGTAGTCTTATTTTTAGTTTTTTAACCACAGGTTTCGAGCAAACTGCCTTTTGAGAAAAAATACCTGCTATATAAATGTACTCGTTCTTTAATTTTAACTGTTCAGTTAACAACAATAAAGTTGTATTATCTTATCTTATAGTAATTATTAGAAACAATGTAGTTTTATTTTTAGTTTTTTAACCACAGGTTTCGAGCAAACTGCCTTTTGAGAAAAAAAAGACCTGCTAGATAAATGTACTCTTTCTTTAATTTTAACTGTTCAGTTAACAACAATAAAGTTGTATTATTTTATCTTATAGTAAATATTAGAAACAATGTAGTCTTATTTTTAGTTTCTTAACCATAGGTATCGAGCAAACTGCCTTTTGAGAAAAAAAAGACCTGCTATATAAATGTACTGGTTCTTTAATTTTAACTGTCCAGTTAACAACACTAAAGTTGCATTATTTTATCTTATAGTAAATATTAGAAACAATGTATTCATATTTTTAGTTTTTTAACCACAGGTTTCGAGCAAACTGCCTTTTGAGAAAAAAAAGACCTGCTATATAAATGTACTCGTTATTTAATTTTAACTGTTCAGTTAACAACAATAAAGTTGTATTATTTTATCTTATAGTAATTATTAGAAACAATGTAGTTTTATTTTTAGTTTTTTAACCACAGGTTTCGAGTAAACTGCCTTTTGAGAAATAAAGACCTGCTATATAAATGTACTCGTTCTTTAATTTTAACTGTTCAGTTAATAACAATATAGTTGTATTATTTTATCTTATAGTAAATATTAGAAACAATGTAGTTTTATTTTTAGTTTTTTAACCACAGGTTTCGAGTAAACTGCCTTTTGAGAAATAAAGACCTGCTATATAAATGTACTCGTTCTTTAATTTTAACTATTCAGTTAACAACAATATAGTTGTATTATTTTATCTTATAGTAAATATTAGAAACAATGTAGTCTTATTTTTAGTTTTTTAACCACATGTTTCGAGCATACTGCCTTTTGAGAAAAAAAGACCTGCTATATAAATCTACTCTTTCTTTAATTTTAATTGTTCAGCTAACAACAATAAAGTTGTATTATTTTATCTTATAGTAAATATTAGAAACAATGTAGTCTTATTTTTAGTTTTTTAACCACAGGTTTCGAGCAAACTGCCTTTTGAGAAAAAATACCTGCTATATAAATGTACTCGTTCTTTAATTTTAACTGTTCAGTTAACAACAATAAAGTTGTATTATTTTATCTTATAGTAATTATTAGAAACAATGTAGTTTTATTTTTATTTTTTTAACCACAGGTTTCGAGCAAACTGCCTTTTGAGAAAAAAAAGACCTGCTAGATAAATGTACTCTTTCTTTAATTTTAACTGTTCAGTTAACAACAATAAAGTTGTATTATTTTATCTTATAGTAAATATTAGAAACAATGTAGTCTTATTTTTAGTTTCTTAACCATAGGTATCGAGCAAACTGCCTTTTGAGAAAAAAAAGACCTGCTATATAAATGTACTGGTTCTTTAATTTTAACTGTCCAGTTAACAACACTAAAGTTGTATTATTTTATCTTATAGTAATTATTAGAAACAATGTAGTTTTATTTTTAGTTTTTTAACCACAGGTTTCGAGTAAACTGCCTTTTGAGAAATAAAGACCTGCTATATAAATGTACTCGTTCTTTAATTTTAACTGTTCAGTTAACATCAATAAAGTTGTATTATTTTATCTTATAGTAAATATTAGAAACAATGTA
>OZ038492.1:83834810-83874810 GCA_964036315.1 Acanthosepion esculentum | reverse complement strand
GCGGGACATCATCATACTGTCAAGCGTGAAAGAATGCATACTTGAACGCGCCTATCCAACTTTCATTTGTCGCTTTTCTGTCATACGGTACCGGTTTACTTATAAGATTCATCAATTTGATTTACACACACACACAAACACACACACACACACACACACACACACACACACACACACACACACACACACACACACACACAGTTTCTCTCTCTCTTTATATATATATATATATATATATATATATATATATATAAATATATATATATATATATATATATATATATATACATATATATATATACTGCATATTGTATATATGGATGTATATATATATATATATATATATATATATATATATGTATGTGATGTATATGCTGCATATTGTCATCCACTAACCACACTGTTTCGCTGTATCACAGCTCAACAGTGTGGTTAGATGTCTGGTTGCCTCTAGCTAGGATCTAAACCCGGCTGAATTGGCGTCAGTCGGAGATTTTGCCCCTAAGCCGGCTGAGGAAAAGGTGAATTCTAAGCGTATTTATTTTTAGATAAACACGCCAGTGTCCGAGAGGACTCGATTCGCTTTACCGAAGAGTCTTGCATTATGCAGAGAAGTAACGCGGAGAAAAATAAAAGTTGGTTTATATGGATAAGTACATGCAACTAAATGACATTTCTGCACTTATCTGGATAAAGTTCCTAAAGTTCCTATATATATATATATATATATATATATATATATATATATATATATATATATATGTATATATGAGGAGTAGTGGATAGCTGGTCGAATTGAGGAATTGGAGAGTAAATCTGGTTGGTTTGGCACAAAGTCTTCACCACTATAATCAAATTATATGTGCTGGTGTCTGGGGTGTCGGTTCCTAGGAACTGAGCTGCTTGACCCTCATACGTCGAATACCACGGCAGAGTCCACCATATATATATATATATATATATATATATATATATATATATATATATATATATATAATCCTCAAAATGTGTGTATGTATGTATGTATGTATGTATATGTGTGTGATTGGATGTTGTTTATGCATTTCCACAGTTTTCATCCGATTTCGATGAATCTTTTTTTGTTTGATAGATAATTCTTCAGTGCCGCTTTTGAGTTCAAACTGTTGGAGACAATGGCTCTCCACTACTTCATGACCGTAATAACTCTCAGCAACGTTTTACTATTTATTGTCTGTACTTGGATATATATCTTTCATCAAAAACTTTAATAAAAATAAATAGTTTAAGTTAGTACAATAATATTATATATTGTTATACAGTTCCCTTTTCAGGGTCACCCCCATTCAAATTGTTAGCCCCCCCCCCATTTGGTGATGTGCCTCAGTTTCACCTAAATGTTGTTACTAATATTGACTTTAAACTTAACCTTCTCCAATTGAACGGTAAAATTTCCCAGTGATGAAAGACCCGGTCAAAGACGGGTTATACTGCTAGTATATAAAAGCGAAACCGAATAATTTTTCTGAAAATCCACATGTAAGATTTTTAAGATTTCTCTGTAAAAATACGTGTATTGTAAATATTACATATAAATATTAGGTGCTTTTCCAAATCTTATTTTCTCTCTCTCTTTCTCTGCATATATATATATATATATATATATATATATATATATATATGGAGAAATATAGTCTTAAAATGTGCTATATTTATGGGATAAAGTGCTCAATATCAGAGATAGAGCGTGTGTAAATATAAAAGTGAACATAGAAGTCAAGACTTATAGGCGACAGTCTGTTTCATGCTAGACGCAATCGTCAGGCCACCTATATATATATATATATATATATATATATATATATATATATATATATATATATATAGAGAGAGAGAGAGAGAGAGAGAGAGATTAACGCACACGGACATGTACAATGTTAATGCCCTAGTTTTGCATTAACACACACACATATATACAAATATTTAGGTAAATTCTCTGTTTATAATAAACAGTATCTTCAGTTTTTTTATGGAGTTTGTGTAATACTATAGTAGGTAAAATTGCTATTATTTTTAATTTTTTTAATGCTGTTTTGTTATTATTTTAAAGATGTGTGAACGCGTGTGAATACGTATATACGTGTGTGCATACGTACATACGTGTGTGCTAGAAAACATTATTCGCCGAACAAAATAGACGAACGGTCTGCCTGTTGACACCGCAACTGACGAAAGAGGTTTCGCTACACAATCCAACATTGAATACAGCGACCAGATGCGTACGTATGGATGCGCATCTGTATGCCCAGCCCCACACTGTCCATATATGTTTATGTTTGTCTGAACCCCGGTGAGTGAGCGTGCGTGTATGTATATCTGCGTACGGCAATGAGTGAACGTGCGTGTATGAATGTTTGAGTGGCGTTCCGATGTCAATTTTTCCTCCCACTACCATAAAAACACTGATAGACGCTACCATATATAAATCCCCAAAAATTAACCAGTTTGACGATCGCAAATAGCGTGAAATCCGGGGTCACAAACTCACACCAATCCAACTAAATACACACACACACACACACACACACACACACACACACACACACACACACACACACACACACACATATATATATATAATTTTTTTCAATAAATTCATTTCGTTTATTGCCTTGGAAGAGTCCACGTCGGCTAGAACTACACACAGTTTACGTATTGTATTTTACTTTCACACACACACACACACACACACACACACACACACACACACACATATATATATATATATATATAGAGAGAGAGAGAGAGAGAGAGCGAGTTAGTTTATTGGGGCAACAGATTATTATTTAAACATATATTGTTAAATAGAGCAGACAATGGATGTCTATCATGTCTGATCATGAGCCGTTCTAATGTTGGTATGTTTGCTTTGAAGATAAAAATTGGCCAACAAGTTGGTCCTTGATCTAAGCTTTCGGCTCACATGAATCCATCTTCAGTGTGGTTATATGGACATTTAAAGAAAGATATTCACCATCGAAGATAATATTTTGTTGTGTTCACATAGAAGATTGCTATGCGACAGAAATTCTGCATTTCCACTAAGTGTAATTTTAATACAAACCTATCAAGGTTGTTTTAAGGCTCATGGGAAGGAAAAGTGCAAAATTTTGACAATGCAACAGAGATTAAGAGGCCCACGTTTTCTGTTATATATATATATATATATATATATATATATATATATATATATATATATGATTATGTCATGTGGTTAATATTAATAAATGTTTTTCGTGCGGATCACATCGGTACCCTTTCGTTTCCCTTTGTTTTATTAAGCAACTTATTTACACTATTATATGTATATATATATATATATATATATATATATATATATATATATATATATATATAGGGTTCCGTCTTAATTTATTTGAAAATTTTATTTGATTGCGTTTGTATATCAACCTGCATAAAAACCACACTTTAAAGAACAAAATCTTCTTCTTCTTCTTCTTCTTCTTCTTCTTCTTCTTCTTATTATTATTATTATTATTATTATTATTATTATTATTGTTGTTGTTGTTGTTGTTGTTGTCGTTAAATGACGTAAAACATTCACCACACATACAACAAAAGAGTTTTCATTGATTAATTAAAACACCCGAGGTTTACAAGTATTAAGACTGGAAAAAATGAAAAATACTTAAAAGCCTTGTATTAAATTGATTTCAGAAAAACAATCATTACAATTGCATTTTGTTGCATTGGCAATATTAAACAACCTCAAAATCACAAAATTCTCTCAAGATTGTGTCACTGTATAGGATTAATAAACCCGGTAAGTACATATATCTTTGTATTACACACCTTTCGATTTTTTATACTTTCTCAATTCTTATGTAGGCAGTTTTCTCACAGCAAATCTTCTGCTTTATTCTAGTATAAATAAAGTTTTCCTAGCAGTTCAAATAGTTCTTCAGGTTGTATCTTATCAAATGCTTTTACGTAGTCGATGAAACATAGGTATACGTTTTTCTTCCTTGTAGTATATTTCTGCTGTTTTATAGTTATTTACTAAGCTTACGCTTGTGTAGACAAAGACGTAGTACTAAGGAGGATAGAAATCACTACGCTGATGAAGTGGTTTGAGGGAAGAGCTTGGTAATTATAGTCATTTACTAATGTCTGGTAGAAGTCCATGACAATGCGGAGACCAGCGAGTGTGTGTTTGATTAAATTCACAAACTAGCCAGATCTGTTTATTTATAGATACATACCTCTTCGGAAATAAACGTACGGACGCATTTATGGAGACTTTCCTGTAGCGAAGAATAATCTGGTCGTACCTCGACTCACGCTTGAAAGCAGCAGGAATTTGTTTCCCGCCAAAACGGTATGGTTGGCAATGAATTTCGTGTAGATTCAAAGCTGAAATGTCTATTTGTAATTGTTCGGATAAGCATGGGGGCGAAACTCTGACTTCAACGCTCGATCGATTCCAACCAGTGGACAGAATCTTTGGCCATTACAGGTGAATGCTTCTGGCGATTCAGAGACAATTCTTCCCCCCCCCTCTCTCTTCTCTACTTTTCTTCGATCTTTATTCTTGCGTATACTTGAGTTCTGTCTTCATTTAAATATTTATGACTTTTTTTTCCTTTCTGCTTTTTTTTGCCGATCATATTTAATGCTTTTGGGTTTTTTTTCTATATTTTTTTTCGAATTTCTTTATTGTTTTCTACGAAATAATAATCATGAACGTCTCTCTGTTTTCATTCATTGATTCTTTTTCTTTTCTTCATTGTACGGGAATGATTTTCATTCATCCTTTTTTCTTTCTTTCTTCTTTTTACAGGGATCATTTTCAGTCATTAATTCAATATTTTTTCTTTCTTTCTTTGTACGGAAATCATATTCATTCATTCTTTTCTCTTTCATTCTTCTTTCTACATGAATCATATTCATTCATTCTTTTTTCTTTCTTCTCTGTACAGGGATCTTTTTCATTCATTAATTCAATACTTTTTCTTTCTTTCTTCTTTGTACGGAGATCATTTTCATTCATTCTTTTTCTTTCTTCCTTCTACGAGAATCATTTTTATTTATATATTTCTTTATTCATTTTTCTTTCATTCTTCTTCTACTTGAATTATTTTATTCATTTATTAATATTATTTCTACGGGAATGATTATCATTTATTCATTCATTTAATAGTTTTTCTTTCATTCACTTTGGTACGGAAATCATTTTCATTCATTCATTCTTTCTTTTTTCTACGGGAATCATTTTCATTTATTCATTCAGTTATTATTTTTTCTTTCATTCATTTTTGTACGGAAATCATTTTCATTCATTCATTCCTTAATTCTCCCATTCAAGCTTTTTTCTTTCTTTTTTCTACGGGAATCATTTTCATTTATTCATTAATTTATTAGTTTTTCTTTCATTCATTTTTGTACAGAAATCATTTTCATTCATTCATTCATTCACCTATTCAATCATATTATAGTATTTCTTTCATTCATTTTTCTACGGAAATCATTTTCATTCATTTATTCATTCATTCATTCATTCATCCATTCAATCTTTTTTGTTTCTTTTCTCTACGGGAATCATTTTCATTTATTCATTCATTTAATAGTTTTTCTTTCATTCATTTTTGTACGGAAATTATTTTCATTTATTCATTTACCCATTCAATGCTTTTTCTTTCTTTCTTTTTTATACGGTTATCTTTTTCATTTATTCATTCATTTAATAGTTTTTCTTCATTTTTTTTTACGGAAATCATTTTCATTCTTCATTCATTCATTCACACGTTCAATCTTTTTTCTTTCTTTCTTTTTTTTCTACGGGCATCGTTTTCATTTATTCATTCATTTATTCGTTTTTCTTCTTTTCATTTGTGTACGGAAATCATTTTCATTCTTCATTCATTCTTTCACACGTTCAATCTTTTTTCTTTCTTTCTTTTTTTTCTACAGAAATCATTTTTATTTAATAATTCACTTATTATTTTTTATTTCATTCATTTTTGTACGGATATCATTTTCATTCATTCATCCCCCCATTCAACCTTTTTTCTTTTTTCTTTCTTTTTTCATCGGGAATCATTTTCATTTATTCATTTATTTATTATTTTTTCTTTCATTGTTTTTGTACATAAATCATTTTCATTCATTCATTCATTCACCCATTCAATCTTTTTTCTACATAAATCATTTTCATTTATTCAATCATTTATTAGTTTTTCTTTCATTCATTTTTCGTACGAAATCATTGTCATTCTTCATTCTTTCATTCATTCATTCATTCATTCACCCATTCAATCTTTTTTCTTTCTTTTTTTTGTACGGGAATCATTTTCATTTATTCATTCATTTAATAGTTTTTCTTTCATTCATTTCTGTACGAAAACATTTTCATTCTTCATTCATTCATTCATCTATTCATTCACCCATTCAATCTTTTTTTCCTTTCTTTCTTTTTTCTACGGTAATCATTTTCATTTATTCATTCATTTATTAGTTTTTCTTTCATTCATTTTTGTACGAAATCATTTTCATTCTTTATTCATTCATGCCCCGATTTAATCTTTTTTCTTTTTTTCTTTTTTCTACAGGAATCATTTTCATTTATTCATTCATTTATTAGTTTTTCTTTCATTCATTTTTGTACGGAAATCATTTTCATTCATTCATTCGTTCATTCACCCAGTCAATCTTTTTTCTTTCTTTCTTTTTTCTAAGGAAATCATTTTAATTTATTTATTTATTCATTAGTTTTTCTTTCATTCATTTTTGTACGGAAATCATTTTTATTCATTCATTCATTCGCCCACTCAGTCTTTTTCTTTCTTTTTTCTATGGGAATCGTTTTCATTTATTCATTCATTTATTAGTTTTTCTTTCATTCATTTTTGTACGAAATTATTTTCATTTTTCATTCATTCATTCACCCATTCAATCGTTTTTCTTTCATTCTCTTTTCCCCGGGAATCCTTTTCATTTATACAGTCAGGTATTATTTTTTCTTTCATTCATTTTTGTACGGAAATCATTTTCATTTATTCATTCCTTCATTCCCCCATTTCTTTTTTTTTCTTTATTTTTTTTTCTACGGGAATCATTTTCATTTATTTATTCATTTATTAGTTTTTCTTTCATTCATTTTCGTACAGCAATCATTTTCATTCATTCATTTATTCACACATTCAATCGTTTTTCTACAGGAATCATTTTCATTTATTCATTCATTTATTAGTTTTTGTTTCATTCATTTTTATACGAAATCATTTTCATTCATTCATTCACCCACTCAACCTTTTTTCTTTCTTTTTTATACTGGAATCATTTTCATTTATTCATTCATTTATTAGTTTTTCTTTCATTAATTTTTGTACGGGATTCATTTTCAATCATTCATTCATTCAACTATTCAATCTTTTTTCTTTCTTTCTTTATTCTACGGGAATCATTTTCCTTTATTCATTCTTTTAATAGTTTGTCTTTCATTTATTTTAGTACGGAAATCATTTTCATTCATTCACCCATTCAATCTCTTTTCTTGCTTTATTTCTATTTTCTACGGGAATCATTTTCATTTATTCATTCATTTATTAGTTTTTCTTTCGTACATTTTTGTACGGAAATAATTTTCATTCATTCAATCGCTCATTCACCCATTCAATCTTTTTTCTTTCTTATTTTTTCTACGGGAATCATTTTCATTTGTTCATTCATTTATTCGTTTTTCTTTCATCCATTTTGTACATAAATCATTTTCATTCATTCATTTATTCACCCATTCAATCTTATTTCTACAGGAATCATTTTCATTTATTCATTCATTTATTAGTTTTTCTTTCATTCATTTTTGTACGAAATCCTTTTCATTCATTCATTCACCCATTCAACCTTTTTTCTTTCTTTTTTCTACGGGAATGATTTTCATTTACTCATTCATTTATTAGTTTTTCTTCCATTCATTTTTGTACAGAAATCATTTTCATTCATTCACCCATTCAGTCTTTTTTCTTTCTTTTTTCTACGGGCATTATTTTCTTTTATTCATTAATTTAATATTTTTTCTTTCATTCATTTTTGTACGGAAATCATTTTCATTTAATAATTCATTCATTCACCCATTCAATCTTTTTTCTTTCTTTCTTTCTTTTTTTTTCTACGGGAATCATTTTCATTTATTCATTCATTTAATAGTTTTTCTCTCATTAATTCAATATTTTTTCATTCTTTCTTTGTACGGAAATTATTTTCATTCATTCTTTTCTCTTTCATTCTTCTTTCTACAGGAATCATATTCATTCATTCTTTTTTCTTTCTTCTCTGTACAGGAATCTTTTTCATTTATTAATTCAATACTTTTTCTTTCTTTCTTCTTTGTACGGAGATCATTTTCATTCATTCGTTTTTCTTTCTTCCTTCTACGAGAATCATCTTTATTTATATATTTGTTTATTCATTTTAATTTAATTCTTATTCTACTGGAATTATTTTATTCATTTATTAATATTATTTCTACGGGAATCATTTTCATATATTCATTCATTTTATAGTTTTTCTTTCATTGATTTTTGTACGGAAATCATTTTCATTCATTCATTCTTTCTTTTTTCTACGGGAATCATTTTCATTTATTCATTCAGTTATTATTTTTTCTTTCATTCATTTTTGTACGGAAATCATTTTCATTCATTCATTCATTCGTTCACCCATTCAAGCTTTTTTCTTTCGTTTTTCTATGGGAATCATTTTCATTTATTCATTAATTTATTAGTTTTTCTTTCATTCATTTTTGTACAGAAATCATTTTCATTCATTTATTAATTCACCCATTCAATCATTTTATAGTATTTCTTTCATTCATTTTTCTACGGAAATCATTTTCATTTATTTATTCATTCATTCATTCATTCACCCATTCAATCTTTTTTGTTTCTTTTTTCTACGGGAATCATTTTCATTCTTCATTCATTCATTCACACGTTCAATCTTTTTTCTTTCTTTCTTTTTTTTCTACAGAAATCATTTTCATTTATTCATTCATTTATTAGTTTTCTTTTATTCATTTTTGTACGGATATCATTTTCATTCATTCATCCCCCCATTCAACCTTTTTTCTTTTTTCTTTCTTTTTTCTTCGGGAATCATTTTCATTTATTCATTTATTTATTATTTTTTCTTTCATTGTTTTTGTTGGAACTTGACTAATGCATGGAATAATAATGCAAACACAAAATGTTCTTAGAATAAAATGTATTGAAACAAGAAAGTGTACACAATATTTACATATAGTCTTTTGTATATTTCTGGGAAGACCCTTCCTGGAGAATGTGTTGACTAAGTCGCAGTTGGGCAGAGTCTCGAGTTGAATCTCTTGATTCGCCTCCCTGTCTTCCCGGTACCAACCATATTTATATCGTCGGTACTCCACTATGCAAATTAGGTGGATCCTACCACAACAGTTTTTGTACAGAAATCCTTTTCATTCATTCATTCATTCACCCATTCAATCTTTTTTCTACATGAATCATTTTCATTTATTCATTCATTTATTAGTTTTTCTTTCATTCATTTTTTGTACGAAATCATTTTCATTCTTCATTCTTTCATTCATTCATTCACCCATTCAATCTTTTTTCTTTCTTTTTTTCTACCGGAATCATTTTCATTTATTCATTCATTTAATAATTTTTCTTTCGTTCATTTTTGTACGAAATTTTTTCATTCTTCATTCATTCATTCACCTATTCAATCTTTTTTTTCTTTCTCTCTTTTTTCTACGGGAATCATTTTCATTTTTTCATTCATTTATTAGTTTTTCTCTCATTCATTTTTGTACGAAATCATTTTCATTCTTCATTCATTCATTCACCCCTTCAATCTTTTTTCTTTTTTTACGGGAATCATTTACATTTATTCATTCATTCATTAGTTTTTCTTTCATTCACTTTTGTACGGAAATCATTTTCATTTATTCATTCATTCATTCCCCCATTTAATCTTTTTTCTTTTTTCTACGGGAATCATTTTCATTTATTTATTCATTTATTAGTTTTTCTTTCATTCATTTTTGTACGGAAATCATTTTCATTCTTCATTCACGCTTTCAACCTTTTTTCTTTCTTATTTTTTTTTTACGGGAATCACTTTCATTTGTTCATTCATTTATTAGTTTTTCTTTCATTCATTTTTCTACGGAAATCATTTTCATTCCTTCATATTTCCTTATTTTTTAATTTCTTTTTCTACGGGAATTATTTTCGTTTATTCATTCATTTATTAGTTTTTCTTTCATTCACTTTTGTACGAAATCATTTTCATTCATTCATTCACCCACTCAACCTTTTTTCTTTTTTTTTTATACGGGAATCATTTTCATTTATACATTCATTTATTAGTTTTTCTTTCATTAATTTTTGTACGGAATTCATTTTCATTCATTCATTCACCCATTCAACCTTTTTTTCTTTTTTCTTTCTTTTTTCTACGTGAATCATTTTCATTTATTCATTCATTTATCAGTATTTTTTACATTCATTTTTGTACGGAAATCATTTTCCTTCTTCATTGATTCATTCATTCACCCTTTCAATCTGTTTTCTTTCTTATTTTTTCTACGGGAATCATTTTCATTTGTTCATTCATTTATTAGTTTTTCTTTCATTCATTTTTGTACAGAAATCATTTTCATTCATTCGTTCATTCACCCATTCAAACTTTTTTCTACAGGAATCATTTTCATTTATTCATTAATTTATTAGTTTTTCTTTCATTCATTTTTGTACGAAATCATTTTCATTCTTCATTCATGCATTCACCCATTCAACCCTTTTTCTTTTTTTGTTTTTCTACGGGAATCATTTTCATTTATTCATTCATTTATTAGTTTTTCTTTCATTTTTGTACGAAATCATTTTCAATCTTCATTCATTCATTCATTCATTCATTCACACATTCAAATCTTTTTTCTTGCTTTATTTGTTTTTTTCTACGGGAATCATTTTCATTCATTCATTCACCCATTCTATCTTTTTTCTTGCTTTCTTTTTTCTACGTGAATAATTTTCATTTATTCATTCATTTATTAGTTTTTCTTTCATTCATTTTTGTACGGAAATCATTTTCATTCATTCATTCGTTCATTCACCCAATCAATCTTTTTTCTTTCTTTCTTTCTTTTTTCTACGTAAATCATTTTAATTAATTTATTTATTTATTAGTTTTTCTTTCATTCATTTTTGTACGGAAATCATTTTTATTCATTCATTCATTCATTCATTCACCCACTCAATCCTTTTCTATCTTTTTTCTACAGTAATCATTTTCATTTATTCATTCATTTATTAGTTTTCTTTCATTAATTTTTGTACGAAATTATTTTCATTCTTCATTCATTCATTCACCCATTCAATCGTTTTTCTTTCATTCTTTTTTCCCCAGGAATCCTTTTCATTTATACATTCAGGTATTATTTTTTCTTTCATTCATTTTTGTACGGAAATCATTTTCATTTATTCATTCATTCATTCCCCCATTTAATCTTTTTTCATTTTTTCTTTTTTCTACGGGAATCATTTTCATTTATTTATTCATTTATTAGTTTTTCTTTCATTCATTTTCGTACAGCAATCATTTTCATTCATTCATTTATTCACCCATTCAATCTTTTTTCTACAGGAATCATTTTCATTTATTCATTCATTTATTAGTTTTTGTTTCATTCATTTTTGTACGAAATCAATTTCATTCATTCATTCACCCACTCAACCTTTTTTCTTTCTTTTTTATACTGGAATCATTTTCATTTATTCATTCATTTATTAGTTTTTCTTTCATTAATTTTTGTACGGAATTTATTTTCATTCACCCATTCAACCATTTTTCTTTTTTCTTTCTTTTTCTACGTGAATCATTTTCATTTATTCATTCATTTATCAGTATTTATTACATTCATTTTTGTACGGAAAACATTTTCCTTCTTCATTGATTGTACGAAATTATCAACCTAATTCATCCACACCCTGTAACCCTTTGTGTCTTAGTGGCTTCACTGCCATGCTTGGGGTGAAAACGATTTAAAATATATATTGTAATGTTACGTCTTTTGCATCTTATTAAAAAAGTGACAAGCACACACGCAGCTAAAAGATTCACTGTCAAATCGAGCACCGGTAACTTACTCACGCGTATACTTGTCACGTCACGTAACCGGCCCTCGGCATCGGTATGCACAAGGTCCACCTTCGCATCAAGAGTACGTCTGACCAACAAAGAAACTCCTCTGGCCAACCGGTCCCCATATGCTGAATAGACGACAAAGTCATCCTCCAGCACACACGTATCGGAAGTGCAAACAAAGTGGGTCTCTTCGATCGCGGAACATCCACGCCGAAGGACAAGAGATCCCGAAGCAGGCGGGCAGCCTTACTCCGATTTCTCAAGCCCGTCGCATTCAGACTGGCTATCTTTATTTCCATTTTCTAGGCCTGCAAATATAAAAGAGAGTTAAGGCAAAGACCTACTGACATACGGGGCGGAAATCTGAGCTGGACAGGACCGCGACGGATTGTCCCAGGCTCCCTACACCCAACTTTGACGTAATACGTCCATCCAGGGCAATACCGCCAACGTCCATGGGGTATATTAATTTGATAGCTCTATATAATGAGGGATGGATCAAAACGGGGACCCTCCCTGCACAAAAGTGTCGCAATTTCTTGATACTGGGGTCATCCGTTTCGAACATTCTGATGTTCAGGAAGGCCTCTTTTGCCTCGAACAGATGACTCCAAACTTGTAAGTAAGCCCCCGTATCCCTTACGCAGGTTATCACACCTGGCGCCTTTGGAAAGTTGCGAGGGTCTTCTGTTGACTTCCGGTCAACCTCGTCCATCTTGAAAAGGAGCCCCGAAAGGGCTTTTCTCTCCTTGGAGAGTCCCTTCTTGTATACTTCTTTGTCTACATGACAAATTGTTTCGGGGCCCTCAAATAGTTTCTTTTTCTTCTTTTTCTTCTCCCTTGAAGGATGGGGAGGGGAAGTGGATGTATGGGGTGGCGTGCTCACAGAACTGGGGGAAGAAATAGAGGGAGAGGGGGATGGAGTATGTGTAGGGGAGGAAGGGAGACTCCTATCTCTGGGGGAAACAGTATGTCTTATTGGCGATGCAGGGAAGGAGTGCCACCTGGTTCTATCCATGCTACGCTCCGCCCTGCTACGGCCAGAGATATTCTTTTCTTGCTCTTCGGAGTCTTCCTCCCTACTTCTTTTCAGTGGGGAAGCTCGAGGCGGAGGCATACTCTCCACCTCCATTGGTGCTTCCTGTTGTTGCTGCATTTGTGGATGCTCTTGCTGCTTCCGCTGTTTGAGTTGTTCATGTTTGTGCTGAGACCGCTGCTGTTGAGGCTGCTGTTCTTGTTGCTTCTGCTGTTGCTAGCGTTGCAGTTTTGGCTGTTCTTCGGGCCGCTTGTTTTGGCCTTCTTTAGGATGTTGTTTAACTTCCACTTCAGACTGCCTTTTTTGCGGAATCTCCTTCTGGGGTGGAGATGGAGCACTTGAAGACTTCCTTCCTCTGGTTACTTTCGTCCATTCTCCACCAGGTTTCGGAATCTCCTCAGGTTTCTTAGCTGTTGTTGTTGCTGTAGTTGCTGTAATTGCTGGACTAGGTGGAACTTGATCTTTCTTTTTAACAGAGCACAACTTCGCCATGTGGCCCACGTCTCCACATAGCCAACAACATGGTTTTCTCCCCTCCACCACCACCAACATTTTTCTCTTACGGCAGATCAAGGTGTTGGGGATTTCTTTAAAACCGTCTCTATCCAGGGTGATCCCATATCCCCTGTCTCTATTCCAGATTTACTGCTTATGGCCCTTACTTCGTTTACCTCTCCATATATGGAGAAGAAGGCCCCCATTCGGTCTTCCGGGATGTCTATTGGCACCCCGTGAATGGTTACTTTGGTTCGGCGGGTGTTTAAAACACATCCAGCCAGCCGCTTGGCCTGTTCTTCTGTCTGGAGAAGAATATCCCACAGTGCATTGGTCCTTCTTGCGAGTATCTTTGGACTTATGTTTAGGGTTTTCAGGGCCTCCTCCATACTTTCCCTGCTCACTCCAATCAGTCTATGTGACTTGACATCAGAGGTAAGCAAGGAAATGGTCCGCATGTTAACAGCTTCAAAAGCTTCCTTTATGGTTAGGAATTCATTCCCATTGAAGCTTTTTTCGTATTTTTCTCTTTTGTTGGCATAAAAAGTGCCATCCTGTTTTGGCGGCCTATTTTGGCTCCAGGCTGTTTTTTCAGGTGACACCGGTATTGTTACCGGTGTATATGGAATGTCGCTGTTTTTGTCAACCATGGTGGCGACAAACCCCACCACAGTCGACGTACAATATAGTTTCTTTTCTCACTTTTTTGTTTTGTTTTAAACATTAAATAATGACTAGAAAAGAAAAATCCAAAGATAATTCAAACAAATAATACGGAAAAGAAACAGAATAATGCAAACAAAAACAGTGAGGGGGGAAAATGCAAGAAGGAGAATAAACAAAAGAGAAAAGAATGTATAAATACAGTTAACCAGAAAAATAAAAGAGCAAAAGTTTTAGCCAATAAAATATCTAAAACAGAAAATAAAATATCAAAACCAGAAACTTAACAGGTCTTTAGTCAATAAGGCTTCTTGCGCGTACGTTCGCTTCAAGCTTGTCCTTCAAAGCAAAACTGTCGCTGATAACTTACTCCTCCCTCGACTACCTACTGACTCCTACTTATAATAGGTGGGAGAGTCTATTATCTATACAAGGTGTCTTTCAGTATAACAGGTAGACTGTTCTATTTCCACGTGTCATGTTTAATGGATGTCAGTTATCAGTTATCTCCTGTTAATTTCCCTCTGAAAGTTCTCCACTGCTTTAGCCGGGTATTGAACTCACACTCTTTGGGTCCTGTCAGTGGATCTAACTAACGCCTTTATTCACTGTGCCATGTGAGGACATCAGTGTATGAATTTCTGGATATATTATGTGTGTGTGTGTGAACATTTGTTTGTTCTTGTGTGAATGTTCGTATTTTGGTGAATGTTCGTACGTACGTGTATGTTTGTAATGTTCATAGCGTCTTCCCAGAAGTGGTAAACGCTGTCTTTTGTGAGAGCTCACATTGTAGCGGTGTTCGCTGAAATGAAGAAATGAAAAAGAGGATTTACCTCACCTCCACGCGAGGTGGGGATGCGGCACGAGGCCTGAAGGAAAGAGAACTAGGCGAGAAGTCGCCCAGTATTTATAGCATAGGGAGAATGATCCCTAGTGACAATTTGGGAATTAAGGAGGAGCTAACTCCGACATGCTCATATAATTTCAGTTAGCTTTAGAAGGTGTTGTTGTTTTTTTGGTAAGATCAATCCGGGAGTAGGCTCTCCAGTCCCATTACATTAGTTCTGTAATTTATAAGGTGTATAATCAATATACACCCGCTGAAGGAGTATCTTAAGCATTTTGGCATTCACCATTCCACCTGGGAAGAGTCTACGGAGGAACAGGCCACCTGGCGCTCCCTTGTAAAGTCCGGAGTGTCTGATTTTAAAGAGAAAAGAATCAAGGAAAAAGAACAGAGACGCCAGAAAATGGAATGTCGCAACTGTAACAGACTTTTCAGGGCGAAGATCGGACTCATTAGTCATCTACGCCCCCCTCCCAGTGATACGAAACCAAGGTCATCTCCACACGAGGAGAATATTCATATAATCAATACACATTAAGTCCTTCGGCTCCTCGAGGCGGTGTAATGTTTAGCAAGCTTGTCTCGCACGAACAATCAAGACTGAGTAGTGAGTTCGATCCTCATTGGGTGCTCCCTACCTTTGGCCTTGTGCTGCATCTAAGCTACGCTTGGAAAATCACTATACATTAAGTCCTACCAGCCATCTCTCTGTAAACAGGAGTGGTTGGTGAGATTAAGAATAATTAGACTTTAATGTTATACAGATTAGCCACTGTCGATATAAAACAAAAATAACTTTTACAACCACATGAGTATCTTGTGGTAGTAAAGCTTTGGCCATTTGAAACATTTCTAGATCCAGTTTCAGAATCTTCTGAAGCGGTGTTCTGGTAATGCCTATTTGAGGCAGAGCGACGACAGGTAAAAGCTGATGGATCCTCAAGGACACTCTGTCGTACAGTTTCCACCGCTGCTTCAGTGGCACCCAGAGCGCTTCGAACTTTTTTCCCGGAAGATAGCCGATTGATCCAGTTCTTTCAAACCGGGTTTCGAATCATGTTATCGCTAGGAGATACTCTAACATTAAAATGTTACTGATATTTTCTCTGAGTTTGAATAATTGATATTTCATTGGAATAGATAAACTCAATGAATTTTACTCCTTGCTGGATATTATACGTAGCAATTTTAATCTCCAATGGACGCTATATAACATGCAGAAAAAAAAATTAAAAACCAATAAGTTATGACTTTTTCAAACCTTTCAGTTTTTCAGTGGAAGCCATTTTTTGTTTGTACATGTTATGGGTCCTTACCTATAACTACAGAATGAACTCTTCCTAACACTATGTATACTACGCCTCTCAAGAGAGAGAGAGAGAGAGAGAGAGAGAGAGAGAGAGAGAGAGAGAGGTAGAGAGAGAGAGAGAGAGAGAGAGAGAGGTACGAATCGAGTCGAGCCGATAGTAGTTCACTCCAAACCAGACTGACAGTCATACTAACACCTTCCACATCTTGTATTATTATTCCGTGTAATATATCTTCGCTATTTCTACTCTTGTGTTCGTGTTGTTCTTCCTTGGTCCTAACCTGGACCATAACAGTATATAAATATAGTCTGGTGTTGTATATCTTTTTTTCTTGTTTTTATTTGGTTACTGAGAGAATATTTGCCTAGAAATTTACTTGACGCTTAGGCAACTAAACACGCATGCGCACAAGTACGAATGTACAGTTAAGAATAACTTTAAAGCTTGTAAGTACGTGACAAGCCTATCCGAATTTTTCATTCAGGTGATTTATGCAGGCAGTGGGATTCTGTTTCTCCAGACAATGGCTCCTATATCATTTTAAATTCAAAGCCTTTTTTAAGACTTGATGTTGAAACTATCGCATCATGTATATTTGGTAAATTTAAATTTAAATGATGCCATGTCCTTTCATGGCGTGGGAAATCATGTCTCTCTACGGACTCCTTTTCTTTATTATCTGTGAATTGTGAAGTAGTCTCCCTTTGCCGTCTCTACAGAGATAGATTGCACTGGCTTTTATCGTAACTATCGTTCTACGCTCATCAGTATACAACTCGAAATGTCTTAAAATAATTGTCGGACTTTGTCCATTTCATAATGTCTGACGTCATTTGTTTACATTTGGATACGCATCGAGCAGATATTAATGTACGAGAGAAAATCATGGATCATTGCAGTTTTAAAAACAGTAAAATCTACCTTGCTAACAGAAACGCTCCTCTGTGGCTCAATCGGTAAAAGCACGTCAGGCTATATGACGGTTCCGTATAGGATACAGTTTCGATTCCTGTCGGAGGACGCATATTTTCTATGACAATTTCTCGGACATTCAGGCCGGTAATTGTCGTTAATACTGTTTATTATAATCATAGCATTTACTTAAATATTTGTATCTATAAAAAGAACGTATAAACATAAAAAGTGTCTTAAAATAATAGTCGGAATTTTTCCATTTCATAATATATATATATATATATATATATATATATAATGAAATGGATTAAATTGAATGTTAATATTGTTTAATTAAAACAGAAACTTTAATTTAAATAAATATTATTTATAAAAGTAACGTATAAACAGAAAATGTATTAAATAATTGTCGGAATTAATCCATGTCATTATATGTTGTCATTGTTTACGTTAAGTTACGTTTCGTGAGCAGATATGATCGATCGAGAAAAATCGTCGAAGGTTGTGTGTTTATAAAAACAGTAATTTGAACTTTGCTAGCCAGACGCTTCTCTGTAACTAAATGGTATCGCACGTCAGATCAAATGACGGTTTCCGCATAGGAATACAGGTTCGATTCCTGTCGGAGAACGCATATTTTCTACAACATTTCTCAAACATTCAGACCGATAAATGTAATTAATACTTTTTAATTAAAAAACAGAAAACTTAATTAAAATGGATCTATAAAAATAACGTGTAAACAGAAAATATATTAAATATCTATCTAACTATATTATAATTAAGTAATTCATCGAGTCTAGAAGAAAGTTCAACAGAATGCAGAAAGCACTGGACGGCCGTTTCGTCCTATATTTGGGACCTATCAGCAGTGCGCATCCACTACCGAGAATTGTAACCCGGGCAGTTACGCTATCAGGCAAACGTCATACCAACTGTTCCAACGGGCATCGGTCCAGAGCGTTAGAAGCCGGTTCAAGCAATGATATACAAGTGATAGAAATTAGGAGGATTTGAGATAATTATAATTAAGTAATTCATCCAGTCTAGAAGAAACCTCAACAGAATGCAGAAAGCACTGCAATGAATTCTCAAGTTGACACTGAAGTTGACACTGGGGTAGACTGTTCTAGTTACACGTGCCATGTCTAATGGATGTCAGTTATCAGTTATCTCCTTGTAATTCCCCTGTCCAAGTTCTCCACCGCCTTAACCGGGTATTGAACTCACACTCTTTGGGCCCTGTCACTGGATCTAACTAACGCCTTTATCCATTGTGCCATGTGTCCTTGAGGACAAATGTCACAGATAACTGACATCCATTAGATATGGCACGTGGAACTAGAACAGTCTAGCCCAGTAACCGAAATAATGTGCTCAGTTCGACATTCCAACCACCTGAAGAAGGCCGACCGAAACGTAATAAATATGGCGACAAAGATGAGGACAATAGTCCAAATAATGTAAATAATGTACATAATACCTCATCTCAGAAATATAGACAGATTTTGAGTTGAACTCGTACGATAATTATTTTTTTTTTAATATCTTCCTTCAGAACGTAGGAGATCATGGCTCTCAACAGATTCCGTTTCTTTATAATCTGTGAAGTGCCACGAATTCTTTGGTAAGATATTGGTTTTCCTGTTGCCATGTCTACGAGTTTGAATTTGGAGTAATCTTTGCCCTTGACTGGATGCCACGCAAGACTTATATAGAGCCATCTACCCTGCTATTTAACCAATATCTAGAGGGAGAAGAGATAAACTCATGCCTTTAACAATGACGTTTATGCGAAAGTGAACGCAACAGAATAGGCCTGAATTTGAACTCCGCTTGCTGTCCGCACATCTCGTACGATAATAACAAATCCCAAAATGGCTGAATTTAGTCACCAGAAATTTAGTGGCTTCGATATCAAACAAGTAAAAGTGGTAATTGTTTGCTGTCGCTAATGTATGAAAATTTTTCGCTGTTTATTGCATTGTAGCAATCATCAAAATAAAACCAAGTATCCCTCTGTTCAGATTTAGAAATCTTATTTGAAAGGAAATTGTTAGCTTAATGGACGGGTGTTGTGTGGGACAGTTTGGTCAGTCGATTGGAGGCCGTGTGGATGACTGTCCAGCACTGCAAGGACGAGATTGATGAGAAGGTCGGTTTTAATTAATCGTTTACTGGACCCCGGCCATATGTAGTGGTCATCTGACCTGATTCGGACACGATAAAATGGCCTCGGTGTCGGCTGAGAGCCAGGCTTGATAGCCGGATTTATTACAAGCGACGACGTGTATGTGTGTGTATGTGTGGTTGGTTCTACGTGTGTGGAAAGTTCGAGAGCTGCGCCCGGAGCCAGGGTAGGCCCGTGAGTAGACCCGACTCCAAGATTAACTGTGTTTACACGGTCATTTCTTGGCAGCATAAAGTGACACTTTACCGATGCAGCGAGAGTGGAAGTTGGAGGAAGCTGAAGATGTTGAAAGCGGGTGGGAGTGTGTTGGTGTAAGTAGAGCGTAGGATTGGTATTAATTGTCGGGGTTAAATAGTTTGAAAAGGCGGGGCGGACGGGTGATAATGCAGAGGGTCAGATGAGAGACGGGTGGCTACTGTTGGATAATCTGTATCAGAAATGGTCAAATGAATTGTTCTCATCAGACAACCGGCCGTGTGTGGGCGTGGGCGCGGACGCAGGCGCGCAGCTCGAAAGGTAAATGCGTGAGTACGCATGCTTCTGTCCATGCGCACGCTTACCGTCCAAGAAATGCGCGTAGCTGGCAGAAGTGGTTGCGTATTTTCCTGCTAATTCAAGTGAGTAGCGTTCAACCCCAGATGTAAAGAAAATCAGAATGTCGATTGCTGATATTAAAAATAGATTCCACTCCACATGAAACACGAGTTACATAATTTTCCCCCTCCCTAGATCAGGGGTGGGCAAACTTTTCAGTGCAAGGGTCACATTAAAAAATTCGGCCGCATAGAATATTAACCCAAAATAATTAATATTTAAAATAGACACCCCCAAAAAAGGTTTTTAAAGACAAAAATGAAATTAATTTTTATTAATTTATATTTTAAAATACTTTAGAAGATTCACATGAAACGCATTGATTTAAAAGACAAAGTAACTCAGTTTAAAGTTCTTTAAAGAAAAAAATATTAATAAGTATTTTTAAGTTGAAGATTTACATGAAACACATTTGAAAGACAAAATGAACGCGTTTTAAGAAACAATTATTTTTATTAATTAATATTATAAAGAAGAAAACATATTTGAAAAGCAACTCTGCGTAAAAAATAAAAAAATAATGCTTACTAATATTTTAAAGTAGAAACTTCAAATAAGACACATATAAAGTAACTTAATTTAAATAAAAAAATTAATTTAGATTTTAAAGTAGAAACTTCACATGAAACTGATTTGTTTGAAAACAAATTAATTCAGTTTAAAGGAAAAATTCTTATTGGTGATTTGTAGTAACCTCACATGAAACAAATTTATTTGAAAAACAAAGTAACTCGGCAACAGTAGGACCTCAATGACTAAATGAGAATAATGTATCTGAGTGCAACCATTTACAAGTTTGTTAAAATTAGGCGTCAAGTTGCTTGTAGCAATTATTTGACGCTGCTTGGTAACTTTCTTTTTCAAATTTAGTAACATTTGGCGGGCCGCATGAATTCTTTTGTCGGGCCGCAGTTTGCCCAACACATTCCCTATATATAGTTATTATTGAATAGTTTTACTTGGTGATTCAGAAATAATTAGCCTATTTTATTATATATCACGTTTTAGTCTTAGTTTCTGAGTAAATGTATAGCATAATAAATGTATAGCATAATAATATAGCAAAATAAATTATAGTAAATGTATAGCATAATAAATATATAGCATAATAATATGGTATAATAAATTATAGTAAATGTACAGCATAATAAACGTATAGCATAATAATATAGCATATTAAATTATAGTAAATGTACTGCATAATAAATATATAGCATAATAAATTATAGTAAATATACAGCGTAATAAATGTATAACATAATGATATAGCATAATAAATTATAGTAAATGTACAGAATAATAAATGTATAGCATAATAATATAGCATAATAAATTATTCGTAAATGTACAGCATAATAAACGTATAGCATAATAAACGTATAGCATAATAAGTTATAGTAAATGTACAGCATAATAAATGTATAGCATAATAATATAGCATAATAAATTATAGTAAATGTAGAGCATAATAAACCTATAGCATAATAAATTATAGTAAATGTACAGCATAATAAATGTATAGCATAATAATATAGCATAATAAATTATTGTAAATGTATGGCATAATAAGTGCAAAGCATAATAAGTGCAAAGAGGGGTAGTAAAATGTCAAGGATATTTCCCCACACTCACGTAGGACAAAATTTATGATATCTCTATCTATTTATATTATCAAAAGCTTTTTTCCCTACGAAGATTACTGTTCCGGATAAAATTGCTGTAGATGTTCTTAAAAAACCTTACCCTAGAATTTTCTCCAATCTTGACAAAGCAGTTTCACTGCTGCCTGAAGGAGAAATGTTTTCGGATCTATAAAACGTCCTATTTTCATGAATGCAGGTGTGTCCTCTTCCCCGTTTTAATATCACCCCATTAGCAAACTCTATTACCAACAAGAAAGTTGTTGATATTCTCTGCAGAAACAGTTTCCTGAGCGACAAACAGTATACATTTCGCTTCTCTAGGTAAATCACTGATGTCCTACAGCCATATCACATTGAAACACTGGTTCTCGTTCAATCACCGAAGTTAATCAACGTCATACCTGGTCAGTAAGAAAGGTGACTGCTTCAGAACACCAGGTGTAGTATGCTCGGATATGCGCGTGGTATAATGGATAACGGCTCGGAAATGGGAATCGGAAAGGTTAGTTTCAATTCCAGTTGGTTTCGTTATATTTGCTTACGCGCAAATACCCTTGGATAAGGTATGGTTCCACCTTTCCTCCCCCAGTTATGGGTTAATTAGTAGGAATTGTATCAGTAAATCATTATTATGTCAAAAATATTCTAATAATCTGAAAATATTTTCTGGTTTTAAATAACCTGAAAAAGGTTGATAAGCCGTAATAACCAATCAATAATTTTACACAGAATCAGCGAAGCACTTGACAATAAATTCGTCACAAGAACGCTTCAGATATCTCAAAGTCCTTTGACAAGTTATGGCATAATGAGTTGCTACACAAACCCTCCAGCTATGGCTTATCTGGCAGAGTCCTCGCAATAGTCAAGTCGTTCCTATTAGGTAAGTCCAGAAAAGAACGTTGAGCGTACCGGAAATAAGAGCAAATCAAAAATAAAGGAGAGAAAGCCCGGAATAAAGGAGAGCAAACCAGAAATAAAGGAGAGCAAACCAGAAATAAAGGAGAGCAAACTAGAAATAAAGGAGAGCAAACTAGAAATAAAGGAGAGCAAACTAGAAATAAAGAAGAGTAAACCAGGAACAATGGAGAGCAAACCTGGAATAAAGGAGAGCAAAGAAGAAATAAAAGCAAGCAAATTAGAAATAAAGGAGAGTAAAGCGGGAATAGAGGAGATTAAACGGAGAATAACGGAGAACAAACCGGGGAAAAAAGGAAAGCAAACCAGAAAAAAAGGAGAGACAAACAAGGCAGAAATAAAGGAGAGTAAACCTTAATCAAGGAGAACAAACCTGAAAAAAAGGAGAGTAAATCAGAAATAGGGGAGAGTAAACCGGGAATAAAGGAGAGCAAACCGGTAATAATGAATAATTTCCCCGGAAGCTTATTCTTTATTTCATATCAGCTTTACTTATTAACGTATAAATTAATATTTTTAATCTCATATGTAAATAAATGCAATTATCTGTTCTATTTTTTTCTTTGTTTGAATTTTCTTCTTCAAAAGTTCGGTTCATCGGAGCTGAAGTCAACGACGAATAATGAACTCATTAACCCTGACATTAAGAAGGGGGGAATGAATGTATTGTAACTAGACTCCACAAGAACGTCTAAGAATGGGATGTTTTGTTTTTACTAAGTGTTGTAGCTTACCTACGGACCATAATGGGTATGTCCCCATTCACATAAATACAGTAGTAAATACTGTATGTTGGTCTGGAGATTCGTCTCCAGCTGTGCTGGTCAAACTCTCTGTCTCCGGGCAGAGAGGATCCTCAGACGAGGCTATGTCGAAGAGCAGGGTCTCGTCTCGGAAAACAACTACCCGACCCCGTTTTATATGCGGTCTACGGGGAATTTTTGGCCGAGTCTACGGGCTCGGATACCCCACATTAAATTCGGCCCTGTGCCACATCTGACCGCGTGGGACGGTTGGGAGATATCATGCAGTTGGAGATTCGTCTCCGGGTGTGTTGGTCAAACTCTCTCTGCCTCTGAGCATAGAGTATCCTCAGACGAGGCTCTGTCGAAGGGCAAAGGATCGTCTCGGGAAACAGCTACCCGATCCCGTTTTATACAGGGACTACGGGGAATTTTTGACCAAGCCTACGGGCTCTTATACCCTACATTAAATTTGGCCTTGTGCCACATCTGAACACGTGGGGCGGTGGTAGATATCCTGTAGTTGGAGATTCATTATGGAATTCAGTTGACTCACTTCTAGCAGTTGACTACTACATCTACGCGCCGCTGGCGAATCTTATATGTGTTGTTCTTGTCCTAAGAATTATAGAACCTTAGTTTGTCTCTTCTATTCAGTAACCTTCCCTAGATTACAACACTAAGATCGCGGGTAAAGTTGAGGACGGCATATTTTTCGAATGATGTTTTGAGATTATCAATTTCTTTTTTGTTTTCAGCTAAAATAAAAATATCATCTACATAGCGGACATATATTTTTGTATTTAAAATACATTGTTTCTACGTGGGACATGTAATAGAGAAGCACGAACCGAGAGAAATTCCTAAACTTATTCCTTTAATTTGAGTGTAAATTTTGCCATTATGGTCGTAGAAGGGGACTTTAGTTGTGCAGACATACAATAATTTTTCGAGAATATTAGGTTTGATGAATGGAGGTGGAATTGAATTATTTTAATATACAGAGTTAAGGATTTTATCAATGCTTTTCATCAACAGGGATATTTGTAAATAAATCTTCTATGTCAAATGTTGCTAGAGTGCCTTGGTTTGGTTGTGTAGTTTTCAGGATTTGGAGAAATACATGAGTTGATTTATTGTTATAATTAGTAGATAAATGTAGAGGAATTTGAGGAATTTCGACAATTGGTAAATAGATGTTGGTATCTGTGCTATACTGTCGTAACAGATATCTGGGTTTATGTATTTTAACATTTCTATATAGGTATCCTGGTTGGTAATCTCCAATAGTTTTGTTGATTTTCAAGGATCCCATAGCATTATTGGATATTATAAGTCTGTTGACAGATTTTTTTTTAGAGTCTCAGTGGTGTTTTATTTCATTTTGCAAATTTAGAGCGATCATCAAGTGTTGTAATGTTTATAATAATTCAATTTGTCCAAAATTACGTATGTATTGGCTTTTTCAGTTCCTCTGGTGGAGATATTAGAATTGATTTTTAATTCTTTTAATTTTATTTATTTATTTTTTTTTTGTTATAATATTGTTATAATTATTGCAAGGAGTGCGATCTTTTAGATCTGCTTTGAGAAGAACTCTGAGGTTTGGATGGAGTTTTATTAATTTATCAGTTTCCACTTGGGATAATGACTGGTGTAAGATTTCATTCTTCTTTGTGAGGAGGTCAAATTTAGGCTGGAGCTGGCAATTTGGTCCAGGATTTAGGAATCCCTTCTGGTCATCAGTAGGTTTATGACTGGATATGTTTACATATTTATCACTGTTGTTGGGAAGTAGAATATTTCCTTGGTATAAGTTGCAAAGCTTTTTAGTAATTATTTGTCTGTGTTTAAGTTTGTCATCATCAATATATATATATATATATATATATATATATATATATATATATATATATATATATATATATATATATATATATATCTGAGGTATTATGTACATTATTTACATTATTTGGACTATTGTCCTCATCTTTGTCGCCATATTTATTACAACGTTTTATATAAATGCATATGTATATATATATTGTATATATTTTTGTCATCCACGCTGTTTCACAACTCATCAGTGTGGCTAGACGTCCGTTTGCCTCTAGCTAGGATCGAAACCCGACTGAACTTGCGTCAGTCCGAACTTCTCCCACTAAGCCGTCAGCTTACGGTACGGGATGAAGGTGAATTTTAGCGTGTTTATTTTTAGATTCGGATAAACACACAGTGAATGAGAGTGACTCAATTCTGTCGAAGAGTCGTGCAGTATTAGCTTAAATAGTCACTGTTTATAAATTCACACATCAAACCAGAGGGCTCAACCGAAATTAATTTTTCAGGAGCTAATATTTTTGTCATCCACAGACAGACTGTTTCGCTGTTTCACAGCTCATCAGTATGTTTGTGTAGTAAGCTGATGAAAGTAATTCGAAAGATAAAAACAACAACAAAATAATACTGATACGACTAATAATATTTATTGCATATTAGTAGCTCTTTTGACCAATAGATGTATGATAAGAAAAGACGTTAAAAATCGGAATTTTCTGACACGTCAGTGTCCTTTCCCAAGGAGAAATTTAAAAAAAATGAATTTGGGCTTTGAGTGGGCTTCACATGTATTATATAATGTAATCTAGTAGTTTGCGACGACTTGTTTGCCATAGTTAGTGCTGTTGAATGTTTGTAGATGTTTTTTGTTTTGTGAACTGTATTCATAGAGTATATCTAAATTCCTATTTAAACCGAGAATGTGTGAATTTATTTTTAAAATGTATTTTAACTACGACATTCTCCGAATTTTGAGCCGAACACTTTATTCCATTCATTGTGGTAGATTGTTCTCGTTCTGTTTTCCATAAGTTATTTATTATATTAGTTAATATTCAACAGTTATATTCACATTTATGTCGTTTGTTTGTTTCTTTCACTGAACAAGAGTATGCCACTAGCAGATACAAGGTTTGATATATTAATTGCTATGTAACTAAATCTATTTTAATCAATCCATGACGCTATGTGTCTCTTAGGCAAGCCACATAGTCAGCTCAATTAAAGCAGGAAATCAAATAACAAGATATAAAGTTATAACAACAATGAAGAACTGTTTAGTTTGAATGCCGTACGGAGTGTTCAGAACCATAATTAAGAGCGAATATACTTCAAGAGAATATTAAATAAATATTAATATTGAACCATAATCGAATTAACCTATATGAAGACAACCGCACCTAAATTCAAATCTAAAGGTAACCATATCAACATAAAAAGCGTGTTTCCATTACAAGCCAGTAATTGTAAGCTGTAAAATGTGTTCAGTCATTTTATTACTTTCATTTCCATTTGCTCACGTGACTGGAGAGGGAATATAAAAAAACAAAACAAACAAACTTTACAATGCTATATCTTAAAATAAAAAATAAAAAATGAAAAGAAGCCGGGTTGAACAATGAAACTGGAAGACTTTGATAAAAAAAATAATAAATTGGAACAATTATTGTAATAAGTATTTCAGCTAACGAAGTTTTATGACTTTGCAAACGAGGACAGCGGAGGCACTTTCTCACACTTTCTGCACGAATCATTTAATTACTGGAATGTCATTATTTCCATTCTTTACACCGGGAAAGAATCGACAATATGGTCTTCACGGTTTCCGGGTTTCCATCATAAGAAAATGCCGAATTCTAAGCAATCGGTAGACGCTTTCAGAAAGCAGCTCACATAATCTGCCCAGACATGTGCCTACACCATCAGCTGTAATGATAACCTGAAAAAATCACTACATTGCAGTTTTGACAATAACACCAACAGTACAAAATGAAAGTAAATATTTGTTATATATACAAACATAAACACCTCGTCATGATCAATATATATCTGTATCTCTCTCTCCCTCTCTCTCTCTCTCTCAATATATATATATATATATATATATATATATATATATATATATATATATATATATATATATATTATAAATTAACTGATTTAAAATATGTTTTTCGCCACACAGTAATAACCATGTTTCAAAAATAGAAGCTAAAACTTTCAAATTTAATTCTATAATTAAATTTGAAGGTTTTAGCTTCCATTTTTGAAACATGGTTATTACTGTGTAGCGAAGAAACCATATTTTAAATCAATTAATTTATAATATTTATGATCTGTAAATTTACACTGAGCACTGTTTTGTAAAAACAAAAATAAAAAATATCAATAAGAACACCGGATTATATATCTTACTGTTCTTTCGTTTTATTTATACACACACACACACACACACACACACACACACACACACACACACACACACACACATTATATATATATAAATATATATATTTGTTTTCATGTCTGCATTTCGAAATGAACTCGGATCGTTTATTTAATAATTTATTTGGGTCTGGGAAGGTGATAGCTATTTTTTCCTCCTAGCAAAGTTTGCAAGTTTTGGATTGGATGTTGTAGGCAGATGATCTTTTCCAAGATGTTTTTGGTGTGAGGTGCGTTTTGTTTTTAATTTCCCAGACATACTTAGAAAGCATTGTGCTGTTCGCTTATTTACTATTCACAATGCGTTCTAAGAATATTTGAGAAATTAAAAACAAAAAACAAATCACAACAAATATCTTGGAAAATAAGGAAAAGATCATCAGCCTACCAATCAAAAACTTGCAAACATTGCTTGGAGGAAAAAATAGCTATCATTACCTTTCCAGACCAAAATAAATTATTAAATATATATATATATATATATATATATATATATATATATATATATATATATATATATATATATATATATATATATATATATGTATAAAGCTAAAACACTAATATTCCATGGTTATAATTTATTGCATTGGAATCGTAATCACGATCCAATTCATCCGTCGTACAAATTTAAAAAGAAATCGGAAAATATAACTCCGAGTATAAAAAAATAAATTTTAGTGAGAGTATGTGTGGGAAACATATATATATATATATATATATATATATATATATATATATATATATATATATATATATATATGTAGGAACTGATCTGCTTGGCACTCATGCGTCGAATTCGACGGGAGAGTCGATGATATATATATATATATATATATATATATATATATATATATATATATATATATATATATATATATATATACATAAATTCCCAAGGGGATAGAATCCAGGTAGAACTCAAAGTGCAGGACAATGTAATGATATAATATAAAAAGCTCAAACACTAATAAATTATATAATATATTATATAATCTATTATATATTAAAATTATAATAATATTATATATTATAATTATAATAATATATTATATATTATAATTTATTACATTGGAATCGTAATCACGATCCAATTTATTAGACCTACAAATTCAAAAAGAAATCGGAAAATATAACTCCGGGTATAAAAAACAAAATTTTAGGGAGAGTGTATGTGTGGGAGTGAGAAACAAGTGTGAGAGGGAAATGTATGAAAGCTCTAGAGAGAGGGTGTAACAGAAGAAAGAAGAACAGGAAGGCCTAAAGGTTAAGGTGGGGGTTAAAATTTAACAGAGAGAAGTTTTAAAGAGAGGAGTTAAATAACGGTTTAAATGAGTGAGATATAGATAAATATGAATTATTTTCAACCCGATTCGCTGACCTAAAATATTAACCACTAATATCTATCTATCTATCTATCTATCTATCTATCTATCTATCTATCTATCTATCTATCTACCACAGTTTGTTAATATCTACGTCATTCTATCTAATTTTACCACATTTAGTTCGAATCGAATTTGTTAATATGCTTTTTCATAAATCCTTTGGTATCTATCTATCTATCTATCTATCTATCTATCTATCTATAACAGTGGCGACTCTAGGTTATCAATGTTTGTCAGGTTTATGACAATCTTTAACAAAATATATTATTTGTATAACTTCGATGCTAAAATATTTCTTTTACTCAAAAGGAAATATATAATTTTTTTAAATCTCTAGCCAGATATGTTTTTTTTAAATCTTGAGTGTGCTTTTGTATATATGTTTATGGTTTAGTGTGTTTCTGCATCTCTTTGAATTTTTAGCTTAATTTATTGTACGTTAGACTACGCAAAGTACGGCACAAGGATCTGATAGAACTGCTCAGCAACCTTGATATATTCGGGGAAGATATTAGAATAATCAAGAACCTATACTGGCAGCAATCAGCACGCATGCGCACAGAGAACGAGTTCAACGAATATACAAAAATAGAAAGTGTCGTAAGGCAAGGATATGTCTTCAAACCGGACTTATTCAACCTATACAGCGAGGCAATGCTGAGAGAATTGGAAACCCTACTGGGATTCAGCATTAGCGGATACAATCTTAACAGCATAAGATACGCAGATGACATAGTACTGATAGCAGACACGGAAAAGAAATTACAAAACCTCCTACAGAAGGTAGCGAAGGAGAGCAAGAAGGGGCTAGCCATTTAACTACAAGAAGACAGAATCCATGGCCATGAGTAAAAGGATGAGCCCGAAACGCCACGTGCAGGTCGGGTACACTAAAATCAAGCATGTGCGGGAGTTTAACTATCTGGGAAGCTTTTTGACATAGGACGGCAAGTGCGACGCTGAGATCCGTAGACGTATTGGGATGGCCAAGGACGCTTTCCAAAAGCTGGGCAGAGTATTGCGAGACAGGAGGATTTATTTGGTAACAAAGAAAAGAATACTGAGCAGTTACGTGACATCTGTCCCCACGCGGACAATTTGACCAGCACAGCTGGAGACGAATCTCCAACTGCAGAATATCTACCAACAGCCCCACGCGGTCAGATGTCTGGAGATCCTCTCTGCCCGGAGGCAGAGAGTTTGACCAACACAGGTGGAAACGAATCTCCAACTGCAGAATATCTACCAACCGCCCCATGCGTTTAGATGTAGCACAAGGCCGAATATAATGCGGTATATCCGAGCACGTAGACTCGGCCAAAAGTTACCCACATACCCCATATAAAACGGGGTCGAGTAGCTGTTTCTCGAGACGAAACTGCCTTTCGACATAGCCTAGTCTGGTAATCCTCTCTGTCCGGAAACAGAGAGTTTGACCAGCACAGCTGGAGACGGATCTTCAACTGCAGAATATCTACCAACCGCCCCACCTGGTCAGATATGGTACAAGGCCTAATTTAATGCGAGGTATCCGAGCCCGTATGCTCGGCCAAAAATTCCTCGAAGACCACGTAAAAAACGGGGTCGAGTAGCTGTTTCCCGAGACGAGACTGCGCGCTTCGACAGAGCCTCGTCTGGGGATTCTCTCTGCCCAGAGGCAGAGAGCATGACCAGCATAGTTGAAGACGAATTTCCAGCTGCAAACCAACATTTACTACTGTATTTATGTGAATGGGGACATACCCATTATCGTCCGCAGGTATGCTACAAAAATCACCCAATGCAAGAAAAGACTGAAAACTCTAGAAGTTGTTGTTATACAAAATTAACAGCCGACATTAAATAAAATAACATTCAGCACAGGTTTGGATTGGTTTGTTTTACGGCATATCAATCTCAATGGGTTATTTAATGCCGACAAAATTTTTTATAGCTGGTAATATTTTGTTTTGTCAAAAATCTATTTCTGGTAATATTTTTCCTACAAAAATGTATTGCTGGTAATAATTTTTTTCAAAAAAGAATTGATGGTAAAAAATTTTTTCCTTAAAAATATATAGCTGATAATATTTTTTTTCAAAAATGTATTGCTAGTTTGGTTTGGTTTGATTTGGTTTGTTTTGTTTTACAGCAAATCAACCTCAATGGGTTATTTAATGCCGACAAAAGTTTTATTGCTGGAAATATTTCGTGTTATCAAAAATCTATTTCTGGTAATAATTTTTTCCTTCAAAAATGTATAGCTGGTAATATTTTTTCCAAAAATGTATTGCTGGTAATATTTTTTTTCAAAAACGTATTTTTGGTAATATTTTTCTTTTACAAAAATGTATTGCTGGTAATAGTATTTTCTTCAAAAATTTATTGCTTATAATAATTTTTTTACAAAGTATTTCTGGTATTAAAGCCTATTTTTACACTTTCATAGTGTTTTTAACCCAGTTTGGGGGTTAACTGTTTGCCCATAGCTAGCACGCTAATAGGTTTTACCACCCCGGGTCAGGTTGGACCTGGCAATACCAGCAATTAAGAGATGGTTCCACGTTCCTCAAATCCTCCTGATCAGAGGCCTTGCTGCTGGACGTAGTTTATCGTTTTACTCAGGACGCGGATGTAGTTTATCGTCATACCTAGGACGCATTCAACACAGGAGATGGTATCTTGAAGTGCATATGATACAATTAATTGTGCGAACATTTTTTATCAGTATTATAATAATAAAAAAATAAAAATTGAAATTAAATTGATAAATAAATAAATCGCATTCTTTTCTGCGGCCTCGTTCCCATTGGCCGTTACACATGACGTCACACTAGACCGTTTCAAACGTTCAAAATTCCCATAGAATACCAGGATGCAGACAAAGGAATTCTATCAACTATGAAGGTGCCATATTGGTTCTTGATAATGACTGCGAAAAAAAAAGAGAGAAAGAAAGAAAGAAAGAAAGAAAGAAATTTCAGTTGAACCGAAAGTCGAAAGTACATGAATAAAAATAACAAAATTTAAACTTCGGCTACTGATTGAACAGTGGAGGAATGGAGGGTTTGTTACTATTCAGAACGCTCTTGCAGAGGCGCCAATAGTCCTTGGAGCCAAATTTGCGGGATGCAATACGTTCGTTCATCCGAGCTGCAAATAGTGCCTTGGCATTGTCGAGGGTACGCTTACACTCATTGCGTGCAGAGGTAAATAGACGTCTGTTGAAGTCGGACATGTCACTACGAAAACGGTGGAAGAAGTGGTTCCTATGGGCAATGGCGGCTGAGCAAGCAGCTGTGAACCAGGGGGAGGAGCGCGGTTTGACCTTGAATTTCCTGGAGGGGATGAAAGCTTCGATACCGGCTTTGATCCAGGAGGAGAACTCAGAAGCACACTCATGAGTGGGGAGCTTAAATACAGCATCCCAGGGGACATATATATATGTATCCATATGAAATGAGAACGAATCGAATATAAATTCCAACGTTCGTAACATTAATTTAAAAGAGGGCTCAATACAATAGTAGAACAATATTCTTTATACACTATTTACATTATTCGGACTATTGTCCTCATCTTTGTCGCCATATTTATTACAACGTTTCGGCCGTTGTTCTTCAGGTTGTCGGAATGTCAAACTGAAACCTTTATTTCGCTCACTGGGGTAGACTGTTCTAGTTTCACGTGCCAATGTTTAATGTAAGTCAGTTATCAGTTATCTCCTGTTAATTCACACTCTTTGGGTCCTGTCACTGGATCTAACTAACGCCTTTATCCACTGTGCCATGTGTCCTTAGTTAGATCCAGTGACAGGACCCTAAGATATAACTGATAACTGACTTCTTGTTCCGTATGCGGTCTCCTTTGCAAATCATTTGCGTGTCTTGAGTGCCGCTAAAGATTATTGCACAAAATTCATAACTGAATCTATTGGTTAAGTTGTCAGATCCTCATAGACGGAAGAGTCCATGATATATATATATATATATATATATATATATATATATATATATATATATATATATTATAATATTTTAAAAAAAATTTTTATTTTAATATGATTGTCATGTTTCAAAAGCGAGAGCCGAGACCCTCTATATAATTTTTGAAATTAAGTTGAATTAAGGTGTCTGGTCTCGCTTCATCGTCAAGCGAGAATTTGGGAATAAGCTATCTTGTGGTTTGCGCGTGTTTATAAGTATGGCCTCTTGCAACATTAGTTACTATGGAAACGGCTAGGGTCCGCTATATTGGTTGGGTGGTAGAAGAGTTAAGAGTTAATTTTTATCTACAGACCAGTCCTCTTCGGAAAGTTTATGTCAGGTTATGTTGGGGTGCCTATTTCAAGTCTGATAGTAGCGATAACCGTCTAGTTAGTCTAAAGGCATTTTATGGCCTTGCGGCAGGTCGTTAAGTGTCGAGAGGATTCTGTTTCATTATTATCTGTCTATTAATCTCTTTATTTATTTGTTTATTCAAATGGCTATTTCTTATACAAACGTGTTGAAATGGATTACAATTTGTTTTTTTGACGACCCGGATCCTCTGCAGTGTCATCAGATTGACACCCAAACACTATGAAATGGTCGTATTGGAGCTTCCGGTGCGAATGCCAAGCAGTACAGCATGCCGTTTCCAAATTTCTGGTGGAGTGAATTGCGTCATGGTGCTCTTTTTCTCACAGATGGTGCCCAACTGGCCCTACTATACTGTGCAGTCGACAAAATAAAATATAAACAGCACGCATGCACGAAATAAAAAAAAAAAAAAAATAATGGCGACAATTTACCCATCGCACCCGCTCTCTTTATTTCTCTCTCTCTCTACACACACACACACACACACACACACACACACACACACACACACACACACACAAGCATCTATATATATATATATATATATATATATATATATATATATTCTGTTTGTACGTTATTTTATTGATACAAGTATTTAAGTAAATGCTCTGTTTATAATAAACAGTTATCGGCCTGAATGTCCGAGAAATTTTCATAGAAAATGTGTGTCATCCGACATATGTATCGTATAACGTATAAACAGAAAATATATTTAAATAATTGTCGGACTTAGTCCATTTCATAATATATATATATATATATATATATATATATATATATATATATATATATATATATATATATATATATATCATTGTCGAATGGTCCGCCCCGAACTTTCGCTTATCATGATGGATGGGTGTTCTCTCAAGGAGGTTCCTTGCTTTGAACCTCTACTGAGGCTGAAGCCCACTCCAGATCTCAAGTGGAACTCATATATTCAATCTATTGCTAAAGATGGTGGGAAAATGGTTGGTTCATTATACCACTAATATTGTAAGTATCTGGATCCTCCTGCTATACTCTATCTTTACAAAAGACAGATCAGAACAAAAATGGAGTATTGCTGCGATATCTGGGTTGGAGCTGCCCAGTCATAACTTGCCTGTCTTGAGAGAGTTCAAAACGTCTAAGCGGCCTCTCGTAAACTGTATCTCTACTTCAATGGCCTATCGCATACACAAGTGTATGTGTGTGTGTATATATATATATATGTATATATATATATATATATATATATATATATAGATATATATATATAGAGATAGATAGATAGATAGATAATATTAGTGGTCAATATATATATATATATGTGTGTGTGTGTGTGTGTGTGTGTGTGTGTGTGTGTGTGTGTGTGTGTATGTATAAATTCCCAAGAAGATAGAATCCAGGTAGAACTGACTCCTGTATTCTCTAAATTGTATAACAATTGCCTCGCTGCTTATAGTTTTCCTCCTTTTTGGAAATACTCATCTGTTGTTCCAGTCTTTAAGAACTTAAGATGTCCCGTCCAACTTTTTCAACTGTCGGACTATTAGCCTTCTACCTCTTTTTGATAATGTTGTGGTGTCCTCCCTCTAAGGATCTATGTTAAATTCTTCCGCCTACTATAAGTTTAGTAGGAGAGAAAAAACAGTGAACAGTCTAAGCGTTAGTTCATTCGAGACACTCTCACTAGTCGTGTAATACTCTTCTGGTGTAGTAACTGTTTAATATACGATATATCTGCAAACCTGGTTTTGTTATTACTTAACCATTTACCTGGTCACAGCAGATAAGCCCCAATCAATGCTGAATTAGTTAAGTATTTCCCAACGTAGGGCTTTACTTCAGAAACGCAATATGGCTTTCGTTTCTCTAGGTCAACTGCTGGTAGATTAACGATTATTGTGGAAAGAATCTATCAAGCTTTAGGTGAAGCTCAGACTATTGCTTTGAACATCTCGAAAGCGTTCGACAAGGTTTGGCATGCCTGTCTTCTTCCCAAGTTGAAAAGTTATGGTGTCTCCAGACTAATATTTGAAAAGATTCAGTCTTTCTTATCTAATTGTGAAATGAAAGTTGTTCTGACCAGCCACTCTTCTGGATCCTTCTAACTAATGCAGGAACTCCGACCTATGAGCTCTATCCTTGGCCCTACTTTGTTTTTAATTTTCATCAACAACCTTCCTGAAGACATCAGCTCTCAACTCGGTATCTGTACTGATGACACAACCAACCTGTCTCAATACTCAATCTGATCAGTTCGATAAGGTCATATTGGCGGCTGATGTCAAAAACAACCTACAGTCTGCTGTTAGCTGGGGCAAAGAATGGCATGTTAATTTTAATGCTCTAAAACAAATCTGCTCTCTATTAAACATTTCAGAGACCCCTTTCTGCCTTCTATCAGTATGGCTGATGCTAACCTTTAAGAGAGTGATTTGTGCCTTCTCAGGTTAACATACTTGACTAACATGAAGTAGAAAAGCTATACTGAATCCATTGCTAGGTCAGCTGCTAAGAAAGATGGTTCACTGTGTCAGGCAAGACAATTTTTCTCTTCAGAATCTATCTTACATTTTTATAAGTTTACCATTCATCCGTGCTTAGAATATTGCTGCCACATAAAGTCCAGTGTACCTGCTATATATTTAGAGATTATTTATAAAATCTAAAGTATAATCAGCAATATTATTGGTCCTGACCTGACATCTCGGCTTCAGTCACTTTCCCGCTGCTATAAAGAATGTAAATTTAACGTTCAAAATTCAGGTGTCCCCCAGGGCTCTATCCTTGGTCCCACTTTGTTTTAAATTTTCATTAACGATCTCCCTGGCGACATCAGCTCTTAACTTGGTATCTATGTTGATGACGCAACCATTTACTCCTGTCTTGATACTAAGTCTGATCAGTTCGATAAGGTCAAATTGGCGAATGATGCCAAAAACGACCTTCAGCCTGTTGTTAACTGGGGCAACGAATGACTTGTTGCCGTCTAAAACAAAACTGCTCTCTATTTATCATCTGAGAGACCCCTTTTTGCCTTCCATCAGTATGGCTGATGCTAACCTCCAGGAGAGTGACTCGATGCGCCTTCCCGGGTTAACGTCGTCGGCTGACATGGATTGGAAAGACTATATTGAATCCATTGCTAGGTCAGCTGCTAAGCAAGTTGGTGCACCCTGTCGGGAAACAAAATGTGTCTCTCCAGAATCTATCTTACATATCTATAAGTCTACCATTCGTCCATGCTTAGAATATTGCTCCGGCTATATATTTAGAGATTCTTTATAAAATCTAAAGAAAAATCAGCAATATTATTGGTCCTCACATGGCATCTCGGCTTCAGTCACTTTCCCACCGCCGTAAGGTTGCCTTTTCTATAAATACTTTCATGGTAATTGTTCGGGTGATCTCTTCGCTATCGTACCTATACGTTATGAATTTAACCGCAGTTCTAGATTGGTAAGAAGATCTCGTCAATTTACCGTTGAATTGGCTAGATCTAACCGTAAGTTCTATGTAAATAGTTTTTTTCTCGCACTTCTCGCTTGTGGAACGCTTTTCTGGCTCCATGCTTTCCAACCAACTTTGATCTTCAAAAAATTAAATACAATGTGTATCGTTTTCTTCTACCTTTCTGATTACTCGACTATTGATCTTTCTCCTTCACAATGTTTCTCATTTTTCTTTTCTTTTTTCCCCAATCAGTAACCCTTTCTGTCTTAGTAGATTTACTGCCTTGCTTGGGGTAAATTGCATTAAAAAAATCGGCCGAAATTACAAAAACAATTATAGACAGGTTCGGCAAACTAAAAACAAACGTGGTTGCAAATTCTTACAACTAAAGTCACTACCCTTCTATAATAGAACCCATGCTACATAAACCCATCTCCATAGTTCAAGAATAAAAGAAAATAGACACAAACGATGTAACAGTAATTGAACATTCCCGAAAATCACTATTATTCAACAACGAAGATATGTGGATGAAGAAAGAAGGGACCTTTGACATTACAATGAGAAGCTTTGATAGTGCTAAAAACCTATGAGCTTATAGGTAAACATTTAATACAAGAACAAAGCAAAATAATCGATAAAAATTATATAAACATCTACGGTCTCCTCATCTTAAGAAACTGTAACAGACAAAAAACAAACAAAATAACTATAAACATTTTTAAAAATATGGGATTCGACGTAGATATACAATCTAACCCAAAAGAAGTAGGTTGTCTACATGCGACATTCATCCCAAGAAGAGGTACATATCAACGATATAGAAAAACTAAGGACAAACCACTTTTCCTCTATCTCTTCCATCTTCCAGTTAAAAAGTAAAAGAGAATGATAAAAAAATATTGTTAGTAACGTTGTATTCGTTACGTAAACACGTGCAACTATAACAACAGAACGAGAAACAGTTAAACATCACATAAATGTAAACGACGGAATAGATGAATATTCGCTGTTTGTATTTTATAATACATGCATTATTATTGGATACAGGCAGGTAACACATCAGTTTATTTAATAAAAATCATATTACTTTTAAACATAGATTACCATCTTTGTTATATAATTTATTATTTAATTTATTGTAATGTACATGTAATCTCTGATGATGGCTTATATAAGCCGAAAGCTTAGACAAGATTGACAATAAAAACATGTATCAACATGATGATTTTCTTTCGTGTTTCAGTGATAATGCTAAAAAGCTTATTCGACAATATGAAAGGAATTTACTTAAAATAAATAGATAAAACTTGTGTATATTATTTAATGAAATATGCATTTATATATATATATATATATATATATACACACACACATATATATATATATATATGTATATATGTGTATATATATATATATATATATATATATATATACACACAGACATATATATATATATATATATTATAATATTTTTTTTAAATATGATTCCTTCGCTACATAAGAGTTCTCATGTTTCAAAAGCGAGAGCCGAGACCCTCAATATAATTTTTGAAATTAAGTTGAATTAAGGTGTATGTTCTCGCTTCATCGTCAAACGAGAATTTGGGAATAAGCTATCTTAATTCAACTTAATTTCAAAAATTATATTGAGGGTCTCGGCTCTCGCTTTTGAAACATGAGAACTCTTATGTAGCGAAGGAATCATATTTTTTAAAAAATATTATAATATAAGATCTACTTCTGTATGGAGCACTGTCTTTTTAAAAATAAAAGCAAAAATACTAAAGAACTCCGTATTATTTACCTAACGTGTTCTTTCCTATTTTTCTGCATACCTGCACGCACACACACACACACACACACACACACACACACACACACACATATATATATATATATATATATATATATACTCCAGAGATTTGTAGATTATTTTTTTCATAATTGTTCAGTCCAGTCAGTCCACACTTCAGGGGATTTCAACATCGAGCACTTTCTCGCCATGATCGCTTCCCTTAAATACCCTTTCTTTCAGACTTTTACTGCTACGCCTGATATATATATATATATATATATATATATATATATATATATATATATATATATATAGTGTTAATGTGAAAGACTGTTTTTTAAGCCAAAATTGCTGGTTATCAGTGGTTTGCGCATAAGGAGGCATTTAAGGCAAGCAAGCTTTGTGGTACAAAAAGAAAAAAAGAAAAAAAAGGAAGGGAGAAGAAGAGAAGTCAACAACCAATCAACACCTACCAAGCAAAAAGGGAAAATAAGATATTCATAGAAGTGCAAAAAATCGAGAAATATTAGCAGTTTAATTCCGCTCCGACGACTGGCCACATCTATATAGCCACGAAACTTCGAAGTAAGCATGAGTTAAGTGAAAAATATTTGATCTTGAAAATATATTTCAATTGAGCAGTGTTGAATGATTGCTAATTCTATAAACAACAGCAACCTTTGCTAATGCAAAGCTCTTCAGTAAAATGAATGGAGCACTTCGGATGGTTGGCATTTGTTTACATTCGTAAAAGCAATACGCTAGCTTTAGCTGAGTAACTCTGCCGAGTGAAGATAGCTCAGTGGTAGAAATCAAATCGTTTGGGTTTCGATCCGAGCTTGAGGCATTTGGATGTCTAGTCGCACTGAGGAGCTGTGATACAGCGAAACAGTACAGTCAGCGAATGATATACACACACGCACACACACACACATATATATATATATATATATATATATATATATATATATATATATATATTTACCAGGTGTAACAGTAAAATTGTTCAAATCGCGTAGCAGTATAATTATCCATCCCACAAAATGTTTAATATCTAAAAACCCACTAAACTAACCGCGTCTCTTTTTTTCTCCAGATTTTCAAATAAGACATTTACACATCTTTACTCCATTTTTCGTAAGAATCAATGAAAAACTCTTTGAGTTAATCAGATAAAAACAGAGCAGGTTAAAATTGATCTG
>OZ038492.1:83789810-83832310 GCA_964036315.1 Acanthosepion esculentum | reverse complement strand
ACTATATCTAAAAAAAAAATTTTTAACTATTGAAATATTTATACACATTTAAAATTCCCAAGTCTTTGTTTAACCCTAGTTCATATGTGTCTAATTTTAAAATCCAGTATTTCTCCTTTTTTCTGCGTGTGTATGTGGAACTAAAATCGGAATCTATCAATAAACATTTACAGTTGTCTAATGAGTTTCTTGATTGACTAAAGTGTTCAGCTATGGGGGAATAAGGATTGTTTTGACGTATGGTTAGTTTATGATTGTTGAAGATATATATTGTTCATATATATATGAAGAAAAGAAACTAACCGGTTATAATTTAAACCTTGTTACGTTTATAATGAAACTCTAGTGCGTTAAGAATTTAAAATTCGAAATTTGAAACAGTATATATCTGGGATCTGATAAGTCCAACAGATTTTGTTATTCACAGACACGAGGAAGGTGTGGGGGGGAGGCTACTGAGTGTTAGAGAATAAGAGAAGAAATAATAAAGAGAGAGAACAAAAAGAGCGCGAAAATTAGGAAAACAGAAGATAATTGATTATGCATTTAAATTTTTGCAGATCAAAGTTGACTAGAAAACCAAAAGCCGGAAGAGAGTTCCACAAACGGGAAGTGCGATAGAAGAAACTATTAGCATAGAACTTACGGTTACATCAAGCCATTTTAACTGTAAGATGATGAGACCTTACCGCCGATCTAGTACTGCGCTTAAATTCATAAAGTCTAAGCACCATAGAGGAAAGTTCATCAGAGCAATTACATTGAAAATATTTACAAAAAAGACACACTAAAGCTACGTTACGGCGGTGGGAAAGGGACTGAGACCGAGATGCCAGGTGAGGACCAATAACATTTCAGGTTCTTCTTTGGATTTATCAAGAATCTCTAAATCTATAGCAGGAGCCCCAGACCATAAGTGGCAGCAATATTAAAAGAGAAGGCGAATGGTAAACTTATAAATATGTAAGATAGATTATGGCGAGAAAAATAGAACGGTGAAGTGATGGATAGCGGCTCGGATTGAGGAATCGAAGTGCCGAGTTCGAATTCCTACGAAACTAAGGAAACCGTCAATATGATGTCGTACCTTAAGCCGAGTTCGAATTCCAGTCGAATCCATTACATTCACTTACGAGCATCCTCTTCTTCTCTCCCCCCACCCCGCCAGCTATGGGTAAATAGCAGAGACCGGGTTCTACAGCCATGTATAGCAACTGATCGAAGGGCTGAGTTCGAATTCCAGTCGAATCCATTACATTCACTTACGTGCTAATACCCTTGGGAAAGGTATGAATCCTCTTCTTCCCCCCCACCCAGCTATGGGTAAATAGCAGGACAGACTGGGTTCTATAGCCTTGGATAGCAACTGATCGGAGGGCTGAGTTCGAATTCCAGTCGAATCCATTACATTCACTTACGTGCTAATACCCTTGGGAAAGGTATGAATCCTCTTCTTCTCCCCCTAGCTATGGGTAAATAGCAGGACAGACGGGGTTCTATAGCCTTGGATAGCAGCTAATCGGAGGGCTGAGTTCGAATTCCAGTCGAATCCATTACATTCACTTACGTGCTAATACCCTTGGGAAAGGTATGAATCCTCTTCTCCTCTCCCTAGCTATGGGTAAATAGCAGGACAGACCGGGTTCTATAATCTTGGATGGCAAGTGGTCTACCTCAAAAAGAAATGACAACCTACTACTGGAAAAAATCTGCCGCGTCAATCATGCATCGAAAGATACATGATCGCCTAAGCGTGTATCACGCATGGCACATAACTTACTGACGACTTAGTAAAATATGTTTCTCATCTGCAGATTTATAAAATCACGAATAAAAAATTATCTTCATATTTATTTCTTTAGAACATGGTAAATAATAAATATTTCATTATAGCTGGATCACATATTTTTATAATCTTGCAAATATAGAAATATTCTCGTAAATAAGCAATCTAATAAATGGTGTTTAACATCTTTGTTGTCATGTCTCAAGAATAGCGAAAAGGTATAAATCCACATTCACAGCTGTAAGATATGGCCTTCCCACCCATCAGTGCGTGTGTGGGTGTATATTTGTGCGTATTTGTGTACGTGTATTTATTATTACTCGTCGTACGCAAGTCCTAATGACAACTTATATAACGTCTGTTTTGTGTTAAACCCAGAGCAGCTATACGAACCGTGGAAGAGTTGATCGATTGATTTGTTTTTTTACGATTTACCAACCTTTTGCAAGTTATTTAAAGCCAGAAAACATTTTAGATTGTAAGAATGTTTAGAGATAATAATGATTTACTGATACGATTCCTACAATTAACCCATAGCCAGGGGGAGAAGAGATGGATTTATACATTTCCCAAGGGTATTTTCTGTAAGTAAATATAACGAACCCGATTGGGATTGGAACTCAGCTCTCCGATTTCCAATTCCAAGCCATTATCCATTACACCACCTGCACATCCAAGATTACAGTACCTGATATTCCCAAGCGGTCACCCATCTACGTACTGACCAGACTTGATGTCGCTTAACTTCGGTGATCGAGACGAGAACCAATGTTTCAACATGATATGGCCGTAAGCCAAAACGTGTTTCTACTGAAAATGAAGGAAAACGGTTTTTAGTGGACAGGGGTCATTCACTCTAGCTATTTGAAAAAGGTACTATCAGTGGTCAGGAATTAATGCAAGTCTTACTGACAAAATAACTTTATTACATGTACAATGTAAATACACTACAAATGATTTTAGAAGTGCACCGTAGAGATTTTCACAATAGAATTACCTTGTAAAAGTACTTTAACATAGAAATAAATTGTTAATCGTTTTACGACAGAAATTCATCGTAAATGCCTTTAATATATAAACGCTTTGTAAGTGATTTTATTATAGGATTTAGTAGAAAGAAATATAATGTAGATGATTTTACTGTAGCAATGCATCGTAAACAGTTGTACTATAGGAATGAATTGCAGATGATTTTACTATAGAACTACACCGTGAAGGACTTTTAATATAGGAATGCATCGTAAATGATTTTTTATTATAGGAATTTTTCATAAAGTATTTTATTATAGTATGCACCGTAAATAATTTTACTATAGCAATGCATCGTAATTAATTTTACCATAGTTGCCTTGTAAATAATGTTATTGTAGAATGCATCAGAATTATTATACTATAGAATGCACTGATTTTTACTATAGAGCATCGTAATTAATTTTACTATAGCAATGCATCGTAAATTATTTTACTATAGATTGTACAGTAAATGATTTTATTATCGAATGCATTGGAATTAATTTTACTATATTAATTCACCATAAAGTATTTTACTGTAGAAATGCGCGGCAAATAATTTTAATATAACATTACATTGCAAATAAGAATGAAAAGGATTGACAGGAATGAAGGCAAACTTTAATGGACGACTAAGGTTAGGTGCCTAATGTTATTCTTAAAGTTAGCAAATATTTTAGAATTTATAGGAGAAAAAAAAGAGACGCTCGAGGTGCGCTCGTCATTAAACCCCGCGAAAATCAAACCCTGGCGTAATGTGCCTCGTTTTGCTTTTGTTTCAGGTTCAAATGCCCGGTTTGTCGTTGGAGTCATTCGAGCGGTCCAGTTACCATTTCGAATTATATAACAAGGAGGTATAGCATTGGGGAGCGACCGCTGGGAAGAAACGATAATGAGGCTGGAGGCAGAAGGCGGGAAAGCAGCAACGACATTCTTGATTGGCCAAGCGCTCAAGGGAAAAATTCAAAGCAGAGAGTTGCAGCTGGGCGCTACTAATAAGCTTTGTTTCAATGGATGACGTCCCATTACTTTCCTGGCTTTGGCCGAGGCGTTGGGAAGAAAGAATTTAGGCGGAAGGTGTCTTTGGTTGAAGAGAGAAACGGTTTTGAAGGAAAAAGAAATCCGAAACTCAAACATAAGTGTCATGTATGTGTATGTGTGTATGTAGAAGCCCGTGTTTTCTGTATGCTCGTGTTCACATACAGGTCCTTATTTTGTCTACAGTAGATCATCCGCTGAATGCCCGATTCCGCGGTTAGTAGCTAACCCTGTGCATACAATGAGTTGCCTATGCATACCTATAATAAAGTGTCATTTCTAAATTAAGGACAATAAGAGATTCAAAACAATAACTAATAATAAATTAGATACACTAATGATTATGTCCCAATCCTTATAAATACGTTGAACACTATTGTAAATGGGGTAATATGCTGTTTAATTAGTCCACCACTAGCAGTGGTTTACCTACTTCACGTCGCTGGAGAGTATTGTATTTTATTGATGTTATAAAGATTACCATTTCATTTCCAACCTCCGTTTTGATTATTCTTCATTCAGTAACACTTTCTACCTTACAACTGAAACAAAGAAAAAAGTACTGAATTGTTATGATAGTTCTCCTTATTTTGTGCAGAGTAAACCATCCGCTGCATGCCTGATTCCGCGGTTAGTACCTAACCCTGTACATATAATGAGTTGCCTATGTATGCCTATGATAAAGTGTCATTTCCAAATTAGGGATAAGAGATTAACAACGATAACTAATAATAAATTAGAACAAGTAGAACAATATACTGTAATAAAAGCTATGTGACTAATAGAAGATTCGTTCTTACTGTAGATCATATTAGACATAATAAGAGATTAACAACGATAACTAATAATAAATTAGAACAAATAGAACAATATACTGTAATAAAAGCTATGTGACTAATAGAAGGTTCGTTCTTACTGTAGATCATATTAGACATAATAAGAGATTAACAACGATAACTAATAATAAATTAGAACAAGTAGAACAATATACTGTAATAAAAGCTATGTGACTAATAGAAGATTCGTTCTTACTGTAGATCATATTAGACATAATAAGAGATTAACAACGATAACTAATAATAAATTAGAACAAGTAGAACAATATACTGTAATAAAAGCTATGTGACTAATAGAAGATTCGTTCTTACTGTAGATCATATTAGACATAATAAGAGATTAACAACGATAACTAATAATAAATTAGAACAAGTAGAACAATATACTGTAATAAAAGCTATGTGACTAATAGAAGATTCGTTCTTACCGTAGATCATATTAGACATAATAAGAGATTAACAACGATAACTAATAATAAATTAGAACAATTATAACAATATACTGTAATAAAAGCTATGTGACTAATAGAAGATTCGTTCTTACTGTAGATCATATTAGACATAATAAGAGATTAACAACGATAACTAATAATAAATTAGAACAAGTAGAACAATATACTGTAATAAAAGCTATGTGACTAATAGAAGATTCGTTCTTACTGTAGATCATATTAGACATAATAAGAGATTAACAACGATAACTAATAATAAATTAGAACAAGTAGAACAATATACTGTAATAAAAGCTATGTGACTAATAGAAGATTCGTTCTTACTGTAGATAATATTAAACATAAGAGATTAACAACGATAACTAATAATAAATTAGAACAAGTAGAACAATATACTGTAATAAAAGCTATGTGACTAATAGAAGATTCGTTCTTACTGTAGATCATATTAGACATAATAAGAGATTAACAACGATAACTAATAATAAATTAGAACAAGTAGAACAATATACTGTAATAAAAGATATGTGACTAATAGAAGATTCGTTCTTACTGTAGATCATATTAGACATAATAAGAGATTAACAACGATAACTAATAATAAATTAGAACAATTATAACAATATACTGTAATAAAAGCTATGTGACTAATAGAAGATTCGTTCTTACTGTAGATCATATTAGACATAATAAGAGATTAACAACGATAACTAATAATAAATTAGAACAATTATAACAATATACTGTAATAAAAGCTATGTGACTAATAGAAGATTCGTTCTTACTGTAGATCATATTAGACATAATAAGAGATTAACAACGATAACTAATAATAAATTAGAACAAGTAGAACAATATACTGTAATAAAAGCTATGTGACTAATAGAAGATTCGTTCTTACTGTAGATCATATTAGACATAATAAGAGATTAACAACGATAACTAATAATAAATTAGAACAAGTAGAACAATATACTGTAATAAAAGCTATGTGACTAATAGAAGATTCGTTCTTACTGTAGATCATATTAGACATAATAAGAGATTAACAACGATAACTAATAATAAATTAGAACAAGTAGAACAATATACTGTAATAAAAGCTATGTGACTAATAGAAGATTCGTTCTTACCGTAGATCATATTAGACATAATAAGAGATTAACAACGATAACTAATAATAAATTAGAACAATTATAACAATATACTGTAATAAAAGCTATGTGACTAATAGAAGATTCGTTCTTACTGTAGATCATATTAGACATAATAAGAGATTAACAACGATAACTAATAATAAATTAGAACAAGTAGAACAATATACTGTAATAAAAGCTATGTGACTAATAGAAGATTCGTTCTTACCGTAGATCATATTAGACATAATAAGAGATTAACAACGATAACTAATAATAAATTAGAACAAGTAGAACAATATACTGTAATAAAAGCTATGTGACTAATAGAAGATTCGTTCTTACTGTAGATCATATTAGACATAATAAGAGATTAACAACGATAACTAATAATAAATTAGAACAAGTAGAACAATATACTGTAATAAAAGCTATGTGACTAATAGAAGATTCGTTCTTACTGTAGATCATATTAGACATAATAAGAGATTAACAACGATAACTAATAATAAATTAGAACAAGTAGAACAATATACTGTAATAAAAGCTATGTGACTAATAGAAGATTCGTTCTTACTGTAGATCATATTAGACATAATAAGAGATTAACAACGATAACTAATAATAAATTAGAACAATTATAACAATATACTGTAATAAAAGCTATGTGACTAATAGAAGATTCGTTCTTACTGTAGATCATATTAGACATAATAAGAGATTAACAACGATAACTAATAATAAATTAGAACAAGTAGAACAATATACTGTAATAAAAGCTATGTGACTAATAGAAGATTCGTTCTTACTGTAGATCATATTAGACATAATAAGAGATTAACAACGATAACTAATAATAAATTAGAACAATTATAACAATATACTGTAATAAAAGCTATGTGACTAATAGAAGATTCGTTCTTACTGTAGATCATATTAGACATAATAAGAGATTAACAACGATAACTAATAATAAATTAGAACAAGTAGAACAATATACTGTAATAAAAGCTATGTGACTAATAGAAGATTCGTTCTTACCGTAGATCATATTAGACATAATAAGAGATTAACAACGATAACTAATAATAAATTAGAACAAGTAGAACAATATACTGTAATAAAAGCTATGTGACTAATAGAAGATTCGTTCTTACTGTAGATCATATTAGACATAATAAGAGATTAACAACGATAACTAATAATAAATTAGAACAATTATAACAATATACTGTAATAAAAGCTATGTGACTAATAGAAGATTCGTTCTTACTGTAGATCATATTAGACATAATAAGAGATTAACAACGATAACTAATAATAAATTAGAACAAGTAGAACAATATACTGTAATAAAAGCTATGTGACTAATAGAAGATTCGTTCTTACTGTAGATCATATTAGACATAATAAGAGATTAACAACGATAACTAATAATAAATTAGAACAAGTAGAACAATATACTGTAATAAAAGCTATGTGACTAATAGAAGATTCGTTCTTACCGTAGATCATATTAGACATAATAAGAGATTAACAACGATAACTAATAATAAATTAGAACAATTATAACAATATACTGTAATAAAAGCTATGTGACTAATAGAAGATTCGTTCTTACTGTAGATCATATTAGACATAATAAGAGATTAACAACGATAACTAATAATAAATTAGAACAAGTAGAACAATATACTGTAATAAAAGCTATGTGACTAATAGAAGATTCGTTCTTACTGTAGATCATATTAGACATAATAAGAGATTAACAACGATAACTAATAATAAATTAGAACAATTATAACAATATACTGTAATAAAAGCTATGTGACTAATAGAAGATTCGTTCTTACTGTAGATCATATTAGACATAATAAGAGATTAACAACGATAACTAATAATAAATTAGAACAAGTAGAACAATATACTGTAATAAAAGCTATGTGACTAATAGAAGATTCGTTCTTACTGTAGATCATATTAGACATAATAAGAGATTAACAACGATAACTAATAATAAATTAGAACAAGTAGAACAATATACTGTAATAAAAGCTATGTGACTAATAGAAGATTCGTTCTTACTGTAGATCATATTAGACATAATAAGAGATTAACAACGATAACTAATAATAAATTAGAAGAACAAGTAGAACAATATACTGTAATAAAAGCTATGTGACTAATAGAAGATTCGTTCTTACTGTAGATCATATTAGACATAATAAGAGATTAACAACGATAACTAATAATAAATTAGAACAAGTAGAACAATATACTGTAATAAAAGCTATGTGACTAATAGAAGATTCGTTCTTACTGTAGATCATATTAGACATAATAAGAGATTAACAACGATAACTAATAATAAATTAGAACAAGTAGAACAATATACTGTAATAAAAGCTATGTGACTAATAGAAGATTCGTTCTTACTGTAGATCATATTAGACATAATAAGAGATTAACAACGATAACTAATAATAAATTAGAACAAGTAGAACAATATACTGTAATAAAAGCTATGTGACTAATAGAAGATTCGTTCTTACTGTAGATCATATTAGACATAATAAGAGATTAACAACGATAACTAATAATAAATTAGAACAAGTAGAACAATATACTGTAATAAAAGCTATGTGACTAATAGAAGATTCGTTCTTACTGTAGATCATATTAGACATAATAAGAGATTAACAACGATAACTAATAATAAATTAGAACAAGTAGAACAATATACTGTAATAAAAGCTATGTGACTAATAGAAGATTCGTTCTTACTGTAGATCATATTAGACATAATAAGAGATTAACAACGATAACTAATAATAAATTAGAACAAGTAGAACAATATACTGTAATAAAAGCTATGTGACTAATAGAAGATTCGTTCTTACTGTAGATCATATTAGACATAATAAGAGATTAACAACGATAACTAATAATAAATTAGAACAAGTAGAACAATATACTGTAATAAAAGCTATGTGACTAATAGAAGATTCGTTCTTACTGTAGATCATATTAGACATAATAAGAGATTAACAACGATAACTAATAATAAATTAGAACAAGTAGAACAATATACTGTAATAAAAGCTATGTGACTAATAGAAGATTCGTTCTTACTGTAGATCATATTAGACATAATAAGAGATTAACAACGATAACTAATAATAAATTAGAACAAGTAGAACAATATACTGTAATAAAAGCTATGTGACTAATAGAAGATTCGTTCTTACTGTAGATCATATTAGACATAATAAGAGATTAACAACGATAACTAATAATAAATTAGAACAAGTAGAACAATATACTGTAATAAAAGCTATGTGACTAATAGAAGATTCGTTCTTACTGTAGATCATATTAGACATAATAAGAGATTAACAACGATAACTAATAATAAATTAGAACAAGTAGAACAATATACTGTAATAAAAGCTATGTGACTAATAGAAGATTCGTTCTTACTGTAGATCATATTAGACATAATAAGAGATTAACAACGATAACTAATAATAAATTAGAACAATTATAACAATATACTGTAATAAAAGCTATGTGACTAATAGAAGATTCGTTCTTACTGTAGATCATATTAGACATAATAAGAGATTAACAACGATAACTAATAATAAATTAGAACAAGTAGAACAATATACTGTAATAAAAGCTATGTGACTAATAGAAGATTCGTTCTTACTGTAGATCATATTAGACATAATAAGAGATTAACAACGATAACTAATAATAAATTAGAACAATTATAACAATATACTGTAATAAAAGCTATGTGACTAATAGAAGATTCGTTCTTACTGTAGATCATATTAGACATAATAAGAGATTAACAACGATAACTAATAATAAATTAGAACAAGTAGAACAATATACTGTAATAAAAGCTATGTGACTAATAGAAGATTCGTTCTTACTGTAGATCATATTAGACATAATAAGAGATTAACAACGATAACTAATAATAAATTAGAACAAGTAGAACAATATACTGTAATAAAAGCTATGTGACTAATAGAAGATTCGTTCTTACTGTAGATCATATTAGACATAATAAGAGATTAACAACGATAACTAATAATAAATTAGAACAATTAGAACAATATACTGTAATAAAAGCTATGTGACTAATAGAATATTCGTTCTTACTGTAGATCATATTAGACATAATAAGAGATTAACAACGATAACTAATAATAAAATCGAACAATTATAGTGATTTTCCAAGCGTAGCTTAGTTGTAGCAAAAGGCCGAAAGTAGGGGGTACCCAGTGAGGATCGAACTCACTACTCCGTCGTAATTGTTCCAGCGAGACAAGCTGGCTAACCATTACACCGCCTCGAGGTGGCCGGATCGAACTTGTATATATATAATGTACTGAAGTAAGTCTTTTAATGTATAGAAGATTCTGTTATATACCCTACTTATAAACACTAATGGTTATTCCCAATTCTCATAAATACGTTGGACACTATTGTAGTGCGGGTAACATGTTGCCTTAGCTTTCTCTTTTAGATCAACCTACGTTACATCAGGGTGGTTTCCTGTAGAGCCTCCCCCCCCGTTAGGTTAGACGAGCTTTGTGTACCTAGTTAATGTAAATGTTGTTCCTGGCCTTCTCCCGGGTGCATCTTGGGTTATGATCCAAGTTGAGATTCCCAACCTCCCCAGTTTGTTTTGGCCCCCTTTTCATCTCGATTGGTTCAGCTTTATATATTCCCCATGTCCGTATATATTTTTTCCTTTCCCACTCCCTTAGCGAGAGAGATTCTTAATTTTGTCCAATGGGCAGAATACAGCGGCCTCCCTTTTTTAAGGGTTGGACGGGTCCTACTAACATAAGTTATGTTTAGTTTGCTTTGTGTTGATATTTAGTTTGTTTTGGGGTTCATTCCCTCCCCTCTCATTCTTCATCATTAGATTTTATATATAATAATTTATTATCATTAAATTTTTATGCTAAGGGGTGCGTTTTGTAGGTCCCCCTTGAGAGGATGCCCTATTGTGGTGTATGGAGGATTGATTGGTGACGGACGAGTTTTTATGGTGAATGCGAAAATTGTAATGAGTGAATGGATCATGAATCGGATTAGCTAGGTATAAGATAGATAGTGATGACCAGCATCAACCCTCCCCACTTTTCGGCCTTGTGCAGTAATTGTGTATTTTCACACAATAAATATCAATAAGTTGCCTAAGCTGGCAGCGTGAGCTGGTAGCGTGGAAATCTCTTGCCGTTGAAACTCTCTGCCACTGGGCAGAGAGAAACCCGGACGAGGCTATGCCGAAGGGCAGAGTCTCGTCCAGGGAGGTAGACAGATACCCGATCACGCGTATGCGGGGTCTACGAGCATTTTTTGCCCGAGCCAACGAAACCGACGGGAGAGACCATTATATATATATATATATATATATATATATATATATATATATATATATATATATATATATATATATATATATATATATATATATAATACAAAGGAAATATAATAATAATAATAATAATAATGTTGCAGCCCCAGTCGACAAAGGCTCATCTTTGACAACGTCAGACTTCGAGATAGATATCAGTAGAATGTGGCACCGCAAGACAGCAACATTATCGGTTGTTACTTAAGCTTTGGGAATGATATCAAAAGCAGGAAAAAAATATGGATTATTTTCCTGATAGCCCTAGAATATGTGAATTGCAAATGATCATATTCTTGGGTACTTCTAAAATATTGCCTAGATTGAGCAAAGAGCATTTTTTTCTTGGCACTTCAACTGTTTGCATCTTTTCATAAGTAAAACTTGTTTTCCCTTGAAGTCTGGTTGAGACTGTGTACAACTCATACCACAAAAAGGAAAGACAAAACAGAACAACAACAACAAAAATTATAATAATAAACGACAATATTTAATAAATAATAATTATAATAATAAAACACAATATTTAATAAATAATAACGGTGAATGGAAAGATTTCAAAAACATTTTTTTTGCAAATGTATCACAAAAGAAACATGCTATATCATCATAATCGCTAATCGCGTGGAAAATTTCACGCAGCAGTAAACACATCGACTATTTTTTATCTTCCTCACACACACAAAGACGTATACATGTATTTATACACGGGTACAATCAGTATTGTAAACGTAATACAAATATTGTTTTTATTCATATATTCATGTGTGCAATTGTGCAACCATCCTGATATATATATATATACTAGCAGTATAACCTGTCTTAGACCAGGTGTTTCATAACTGAGAATTTTTGCCGTTCAGTTGGAGCGGTTTAAGCTTAATGTCACCCCACCCGAATATCAATATTAGCAACAACAATTGGGTGCAACTGAGGCACATCCCCAAATTGGGGGGTAACAATTTGAATGGTGGGTAGCCCTGAAAAGGGGCGTTTTTGCGTTCACAATCTTGCAAGGCAGGAAACTCGTCCTTAGACAATCATAATAATAATAATATACGATAATTTTTATTTATAATATAATTTCTTTTTTATCATTCTAATAATCTTTTGCGTTAGATTTCAACTCTCTAAATTGATTGTACGCTGTTTTTTACAGACATTAAATTTTGACTTTGATTTTTGCACAAAGGGTAAAAACATTATTTTTTTTCGATTTTTCACCTTCAAGGTTGTAATTTTTTCCAACCAATTTGGACTCAAAACCGGCACTGAAGAATTATCTATCAAACGAAAAAAAATCATTGAATTCGGATAAAAACTGTGGAAACGCATAAACAACATCCGATCACACACACACACACACACACACACACACACACACACACACACACACACACACACACACATACATTTTGATACATTGTGTATCCATGATATATATATATATATATATATATATATATATATATATATATATATATACAGGGTGTCCATAAAGCTCGCGTGCCCTTTAAAAAATTTATAACTTTATTTGTATTTGCGATAGAAATAATCTGTAAAAAATGTTATAAAGTTTAATGTACCTAGTTTTAAGTATAGCTAAAATAACTAATGTGATTTCAGCCATTACTGTAAATCAGTTGGCAAAATCGTATTACCCTTTGTATTGCTAATGATGGAGGACATGTGGAAACTTAAATAAAATTTCAATAAAACCTTAAAAAATATAGATTTACTTCTTTCTAATCCTTTTTACAAATTATTTCTATCGCAAATACAAATAAAGTTATAATTTTTTTAAAGTGCACACGAACTTTATGGACACCCTGTATATATATATATATCGACACCAGATAGATTCATATTACTGCACCCCACAGTAAATGACCGAATCTGAGAAAAGAAATAGAAATCGGTTACACCCTGTCACTCCAGTGAGTCTAAAACTGAGCGGCTGGTGAAAGAAAGGAAACTAAAGCGGTTTTTTCAATTCATTCTGCTCAAGGGTGTAAGACAAATATTAGTGGATAAAACCAAAATACTCTACAGTATGCAAGGAAAAAACTCAAAACACCAAAAGCCATTAATATATAAAACAAACAGCTCACATAATATAAAATAACATTCATCACAGGAGACGGTATCATGAAGTACATATGATATAATTAATATGCAAGCGTATTTTATCCATATTATAATTAAAAAATTAATCGTATTCTTTTTGTGCGGTCTCGTTCCCAATAGCCGTTACACTTAACGTCACGCTAAAGCATTTCAAACGTCCAGCTTCTCAAAGAAAACCTGGATTCTAACTACCACACAAACACCGCATCGATTCTTGATAATGACTGTGAAAGTCGAAACTAGAACAAATGACCTGACGATTGCGTTTAGCACGAAACAAACTATCGACTCTGAGCGTTGACTTCAATGTCCACTTTTATATTGACATACACTCTATCCTTGATATTGAGCACTTTAATCCATAAATATAGAATACCTTAAAAGTATATTTTATCATATATATATATATATATATATATATATATATATATATATATATATGTCATTCACAGACAGTACTGTTTCGCTGTATCACAGCTCCTCAGAGTGACTAGACATCCGAATGCCTCAAGCCAGGATTGAAACAAAACTAATTTTGTGTCAGCCAGAGCTATCTTCACTCGATAGAGTTACACAACTAAATCTAGCGTATTGTTTTTACAAATGTAAACAAATGCTAATCAGCCAAAGTGCTCCATTCATTTTACTGGAGAGCTTTGCATTAGTGCAGGTGGCTGTTGTTTATAGAATTAGCTTATCACTCAACAGTGCTCAATTGAAATGTATTTTCAAGAGCTAAATTATGTCATTCACAGACAGTACTGTTTCGCTGTATCACAGCTCCTCAGTTTGACTAGACATCCGAATGCCTCAAGCCAGGATTGAAACAAAATTAATTTTGTGTCACCCAGAGCTATCTTCACTCGATAGAGTTACACAACTAAATCTAGCGTATTGTTTTTACAAATGTAAACAAATGCCAATAAAAATATATATGATAGAAATTGTTAGGAGGATTTGATAATTATAATGAAGTTATTCATTGAGTCTGAAAGAAACCTCAACAGAATGAAGAAAGCACTGCACGGCCGAGGCCCGTTGGAACAGTTGGTATGACGTTTGCTTGATAAGTTAACTGTCAGGGTTTCAATTCTCGGTAGTGGATGCACACTGCCGATAAGTCCCAAATATAGGACGAAACGGCCGTCCAGTGCTTTCTGCATTCTGTTGAGATTTCTTTCAGACTCAAAGAATTGCTTATATTTATATATATATATATATATATATATATATATATATATATATATATATATATATATATATATATATATATATATATATATATATATAATATTAGTGGTTAATATACACATATATATATAAACATACATACACACACACACACATATATATATATATAAGTTTCCAAGAGGATAGAATCCAGGTAGAACTCAATATGCAGGATAGTGTAAGAATATAATAAAAAGGCTTAAACACTAATATTCCATGGTTATAATTTATTAGATTACGATCTAATTCATCAAACCTACAAATTCAAAAAGAAATCAGAACAAATAACTCCACGAATAAAAACTAAAATTTAGTGAGAGTGTATGTATGAGAGTGGGGGACGAATATGAGGAGTAAATGAAAGCTCTAAAGAAGGGTAACAGACAAGAGAAGAACAGGAAGTCCTAAAAGTGAAGGTGGGGATTAAAATTTAACAGAGAGAAGTTTTAAAGAGAGGGGTTAAAAGACGGTGAAAATCAGTGAGATACAGATAAATATGAATTATTTTCCGATGCATTATTCATTACTGATTGCTGACCTAAATTTAATTAAAAACCGACAGCGGAAACCAGTGTATACATATGTGGTGACACTACGAACAATAAAAGACGATATGATCTAAACTTAAAAATCAGAAGATGAGAGAGAGACAGAGAGAAAGAGAGAGAGAGAGAGGAAAGAAAAGAAAAGAAAAAATGCGGAAGATTTTGAATTTGTAGGCCTAATGAATTGGATCGTAATTACGATTATAATGTAATAAATTATAACCATGTAATATTAGTGTTTAAGCCTTTTTATATATATATATATATATATATATATATATATATATATATATATATATATATATATATTGCAGCAGATTTCATAATATTTCTTTTAATTTAGTATATAATAATCAATGCAAAAAAAAAATGACTAAAAATTCTGGAAGCGGTTGTAATACCAAAATTCAACTAACATTAAATAAGGTTTCTTTCTTCATATAGGTTCGTCATTGTCGAGATTCAGGTGATCCGGAAATATAATCTTTATATATATATATATATATATATATATATATAAAGACATTTTTATGTTTAACATTGTTTTATAGATACAAGTATTTAAGTAAATGCTCTGTTTATGATAAACAGTATTAAATAACATTTACCGGCCTGAATGTCCGAGAAATTTTCATAGAAACTATTCGTCCTCGACAGGATTTTCTATGAAAATTTCTCGGACATTCAGGCCGGTAAATGTTATTTAATACTGTTTATTATAAACAGAGCATTTACTTAAATACTTGTATCTATAAAAACAATGTTAAACAAAAAATGTCTTTAAATAATTATGGAACTTTGTCCATTTCATAATATATATATATATATATATAAAGGGTATTTCATTTCGGATTATATATAAGGATGTTTCATTAAGACGGATCAAAGTCAACAGTAAATAAATCAGTGTTATTTGCGAAAATTTATTTATTTCTCTATTGGATCGTATTATTTAAGTCATAGCAATTATGTGTGAAAAATAATATTGGCCAAATGTCCGCCAAATCTGAAAGAAAAAGAAAAAAAATCATCAGGCGCTTAAACTTAATCCAAATTAACATCGGCCCAAGTTATTGGAACACCCTTTATATATATATATATATATATATATATATATATATATATATATATAGTTACTTATGATAACAGATGAAGGTGGTGTCTTGCAGTTCGAAAAGTATCGGTAATTAATTTACTATTGTTTGCCATAGAATTTTATTATTATTAACCAAAATTAACCAGAACCATTTTAATAATAAATTTCTGGACTGTTGATTAATTGCTTTGTCTTAACTGTTATTGTAAGTAACTGTATAGCGACTTTATTGCCACCCTGTTACATATATATATATATATATATATATATATATATATATATATATATATATATATATATATATATATATGTGAATGATACGCGTGAGATATATATGTAGGCGGCATTGTTAGTATCCTGCTGCGTGTTAGGATCCGGCATATGCCGAGATCATGCCTGATATATGATAGGTGTGCGTATTTTGTTCTTGTTGGTATGGACACACACATATGAGTCTATTCGTAACTATTGCTTCAGTGTGTGAGTCTCAAACTGAACGTATTTGTTCTATGCGTACACGATCTCTGACAGTCTTAAATGTGCTCAGTGAACTGTATAAGTAATATTACCGGCCGTGTGCCAAAAGTGAAACGTCTGGGTGTTCCATGGATGACCACACTTTCACCTGAGCGGAAACTCGCCATTTTTCTTTCTATCGCTTCCAAAGCTCTTTTCGTTCCCCCTTCACTTCCGGTGTTGATGATTTCCTTCCTCTTCCGCCAAGAAAATCTTAATATCCAAGTCTTTTTATTTTATCCATTTTTATTTTTGCACATTGTCCTCATATTTTTCTTTTCGCTGCCCACGGGCTTCATATTTCATCATTTCCCACCTCGGTCACTTCTGTCTTCTTTTCCATATTCGCTTTCCTTTGTTAGTTTGATAAAATATTTAAAATAATACAATTCATAAAATATTTGGTTGCTATTATTTTTCTTCTTTTACCCCCAATACTTTTCGTTTTCTTCTGTACGATTTCACTTTTTTAAAATTCTTTTATTTAATTTATTTTCTTTTCGTTTTTTATCGAACTTATTTTTCCTTTCCATTTTGTTTTCGTTCATTGTATCATTCTTTTGACATTTTTATTGATTCAGTTGTCGTCCTTTTTCTTTTTAGATTCTCCTTTTTTTCTGTTTCTGCTTTCATTTTCTTTTTTCGTTCATTCTTCCGATTATTCTTTTTCATTTTGTTATGTTTCATTCTTTACATTTGATTTTATCTATGTCTTTCATTCATTTTCATTTTCATACTTTCTTTCTGATCTGTGACAGAAAAAGTTGATGTTTTTCTTTATTCTTCCTTTGTTTCTATTTTTACACTTTCTTAATTCGTTCTTCCTTCCATTCGTTTTTTCTTTCTTTCGTCCTTAATATTTCCTTTTCCTGTTTTTTTTTGTTCTTAATATCACCAAATTCTTTCTTTCTTTCTTTCTTAATATTTCCTTATTCTTTCTTTCTTCCATTATTTCAATATATCTCAACATTTTTTCTTAATATTTACTCTTTCCTTTAACTTTATTTTATTCTTCCTTTTATCTTCTTTCCTTCTTTCTTTCTTAATATCTCCACATTCTTTCTTTCTTTCTATCTTTCTTTCTTTTTTATATTTTCCTGTAAAATTGTATTCTTCGAAAGAATTCATAAATTTCAACTGACCAGCACTGGCTGTTCGGTCAATGACTAACGAATGTTTCCTTATGAGGAAACGATTAATATTCTTTTTATCATTAGCAATGAAGAGAACAAATACTGCATTGTAATTCCAATCTGATAGCCACGTTTATTTGTTTAGCGGCATATCAACTCTTTATGGGTCATTTAATGCCGAAATTTAATTTTCTTGCCAAAAAAAAAAAAAAATTACCGGTAATTTTTTAAAACTTTTGCTGGTAATTTTTTTAACTATGAAAATGTATTGCTGGTATTTTTATACTTTCATTTTGTTTTGACTCAGCTGATGATTGAAGAAAAGCGAAAAACAAGCAACACTAGACGCCCAGGTAATGAATGCAGAATGTTTCCTTACAAGATGGTGGTTGATATTACCATTACTAGTCTGGCATAGTAGCAGAACAGAAAACTCAGTGAAAATCAAGCCAACGAAGAACTAACTTGTTAACCATCACTTTATGGTAAACACCTGTGTAGAACTTTTTTAGTGGCATTTCAATGTTTTTAGGGTTATTTAATGCCATGATTTGTTTAATGGGGGATATTTCCGTTTTAATTTGAAAGTTTATTTTAAATTTTTGGATTAATATTCCGGTTTGTACAAGATAATAAAATTTTACATAGTAAGCCTCTTTCACATGATAAACCTCTTTTTCATGATAATTCTCTTTTTCGTGTTAAACCTCTTTTTAATCATAATTTTTTTCGTGATAATTCTAGTTTTTGTCCAGTTTTATTTTATGAAGATAACTTTCTTTTTTGTGATAAGCCTGTTTTTCATGATAATTCTCTTTTTTGTGATAATTCTTTTTTTTTCATGATAATTATATTTTTCCGTGATAATTCTCTTTTTCCAGATAATATTCTTTTTCATGAAAATTATATTTTCCGTGAAAATTTTCTTTTTTTTGGATAACTTTCTTTTTTGGAGATAAACTTTTTCGTGATAATTCTAATTTTCGTGAAAGTTCACTTTGTGATAATGACCTTTTTCATAATAATTCTCTTTTTTTCTTCTTTTTTTCCATAACTCTCTTTTTCATGATACGTCATGGCTCATACCAATCACTCTCCTTCGACTTTCCGATGAGTAATGAATCATACAGAGCAGGGACTTTCAGCTCCCTGGAGTATTTCACATACACGCATACCTAGGGGTATTTACTCAAATTTGTATTGTTAGACAAATGCTCACAATATTAGGACATGCTGTGAAGATTAAATATACTTTCAGGGTCTTCAATTTACTAAATTTAGCGCCATCTATCGTTATCTTCATTTTCTCTTTTGTTATTATTAAATTCCGCTGATAGGAAGGAAGACGTTGGCAACAACAGGTCTTTCTCCGCCTTTATTTTATTCCCAAAGCATGGCTTACTTTGGGCCAAAAGCCACAATTATGGGGCATTCAATGAAGATCGAACTCACTACTGAGAAGTAAGGGCGAAATAGGCGATTTCTGCATCGAGATGCTCCACTCTAAATTCTTGCTGACTTTGTGTACGTGTGTCCGTCTATTCGCCTCATGCTTTGTTTGGTTATCTCCCCTTTCTTCAATTACTTTTTCATACTTCTTCTTCTTCTTCTTCTTCTTCTTTCTCTTGCTTTTTTTTCCTTTTTCTTCGGATAATTCTAAAACATAGTTTTTTTTTTCATTTTCTAAGCATCACTTTGGCACAAGTAGGGGGGCAGCCTGTGAGAAATACACTCACTAGTCAGTAGTAATGGTCAACTAGGCTAGCTCGTTTCCCATTACGAAGATGTTTTTGTTTGCTATTTTATCGATTTTGTGTCCGTGCGTACGATTGTCGGTCCATAAACGTCGCCATATTTGATTTTCTTCTTCTTTTCACAATATAACCTAAATATTTCTTTCAGCCTTTTCACAAAAGGATACAATTATGGCGCACTCAGTGAGAATCGAACTCGCTATTCATATGTAATGGTTATCTAGACTAGCCCGTTAACCATAACACAGCACCGAAGCGCTCATTAGCAATACGAACCTTAGCTTAGATTTAGCACAGATCAACAAATATGGAGAACCCAGTGAGGATCAAACTCACGACTGGTGGTCAAACAGACTCATTCGATATTCCAATGTATGTGTGATACGGGATCCCCACCCGTTCTAATACATTTCAATTTTTATAACGTAGTATTCATTATAATATTTTTATTATAATAGATTATAATAAAAACATTTTATATTGCAAACAAAAACTTTCACGTTTCAATACTAGGATTGTACTTCTTCAGGCGATGGTAGATAATAGATTTTATTTTTTGGCCCCTTTAAGAAGCTTCCTGAATATAAAAAAAAGTTTAAAAAAACATTTGTTTCTGATAACTTTATGCCTACTTCAACAAACCTGAACATCCTAATTGGCTACATCCATGATACATTTGTCGCTGGCATGTTTCCTACGATCATTGGAGGACATGTCCACGCGTCAGTTTATCTTTACATGAAAAAAATAAAACACCCCACCTCCTCTTCTGACCATATTTTTATTTTATTTTAGCGAAGATTTAGTCTAGATTAACCAATTTTAATTGGTTAATCTAGACATACCCACAAGTATATTTTTAATTATGACCTTATGCCACCCACCTTTAACTTCTGAGAAAAGGTAATGATTTGTTTATAATTTCCCTAATAAATCACTTTTATCACAAGTTATCTACAATCGCCTGAAGAAGTATAATCCTTTTATTGAAACATGAAAACTTTGGTGTAGTGATGTAAAATGTTTTTATTATAATCGATTATAATAAAAATATTTTAGTAATAATTTGCTCTACTTTGTATTGAGCACTTTTTTAAAGTAAATTTTACAAACAGTGGATTTTTACTCCATCTGTTCTTTCTCTTATTCAGATAAGGCAGTATTTATATAAAATAGAAATTTTTATTGTAACTTAATTATATTCAGAAATAGATCATATGCAATATAGGTGAGCAATTCAACTAGAAAAATTGAAAACAAACACAATGTACACCATTTACATTATTCGGACTATTGTCCTTATCATTGTCGCCATATTTATTACAACGTTTCGGCCATTGTACGCTCCGACCTTCTTCAGGTTGCTGAAATGGCGAACTGAACCCTTTATTTCGCTCACTGGGGTAGACTGTTCTAGTTCCACGTGCCATGTTTTAATGGATGTCAGTTATCAGTTACCTGCTGTTAATTCCCCTCTCCAAGTTCTCCACTGCCTTAACCTTTATCCACTAAAGGGATAAAGGCGTTAGTTAGATCCACTGAGAGAACCCAAAGAGTGTGAGTTCAATACCCGGTTAAGGCAGTGGAGAAATTGGAGAGGGGAATTGTCTTTTTACCCAATTCATGGAGTATGTTGCTGTATCGGCTACTAATGTCAAAAGTTGCCATAAGTGTTCCCGGATTTACCTTTTGTGGAATGCTGATAAGGAAATGAATATCGTCTCTGATGTGGCTTTTAATTTGCTTAGTTAATGGTTGCAATATTATGTTTAGTAGGTTATTGAGTTTGCTAGTTGGACAGGCTGGTCCTGCTACTATTGGTCTGAATGTAAGGTCACTGGTGTTTGGGATGCTAATGTATTCAGATTGTTGTGTCTATATAGCTGCTTTTAATTCACTCGATTTGTGAATTTTAGGTAGTCCGTAAAAATTGCTTGTTTTTGGTACAAAGTTTATTAGGAAATCCTTCTTTTTTTTTTTTGGTAATATTTTATTATGTGTTGTGCAGAGTTTTGAAATTTTTGATATAATGTTTTTGTCTATGTTGGTGTCAATTAATTTGTAGTTGTTTCTATCCTCTAGTGTTTCTAGAATTTTTGTTTTATAATATGTTCTGTGCATTATCACTATAGCGCTGCCTTTATCTGCTTCTTTTATAATTATGTTATTATTTTTTCAGATGCTCTCTAAGGCTAGTCTTTGTCTGTATGTAAGTTTGTCGAATGGTTTGGATTTTTCTTGTAGGCTGAGGTTCCAGAGTTTCTCAAAAATATATTTAGCTCATTGGTATTATTATTTTTGTTTGGGAAGAAATTGGATTTGATTTTTTACCAGTGACTCATCTGTAATATTTTTGTTATTATTAAATATTTCTTTTAGTCTCAATTTGCGTTAAAATTCCTTAAGGTCTTTTTTTAGGTCTGCTATATTGCTTTTCAGAGCAGGGCATAATTTTTGGCCCAATTTCAATAGGTTGATTTCGTCATTTGTAAGTGTATATGTAGGTAAGTTTATTATTTTGGGTTTGTGTCATCTAAACTGGTTTTATATATATATATATATATATATATATATATATATATATATATATATATATATATATATATATATATATATATATATTGAGAGAGAGAGAGATTGTGTGTATTTAGGCAGCATTTTTTCATTGATGCATGTTTCATTATTATATTATATGCACGAGTTTGTCATTGCTTGGAAATCTTCCATGTAAACAGAAAAAGACTATCATCACTGTCTTGTGCGTGTAATGCTTAATATATTGAAATGCTGTTGTCATCTTTGATGATGGCTTATGTAATCCGAAAGCTTAGTTAGGATTAAAAAATATGTATCAATATTGTGGTTTTCTTTCTTCGTTTAATGATAATGTTATTAAGCTTATCAGACGATATGAAAAGAATTTACAGAAAATAAATAGACCGCACTTGTCTATATTATTTAATGAAACATGCATCAATGAATATATATATGTGTGTGTGTGTGTGTGTGTGTTTGTGTGTGTGTGTGTTAAAAATAGGAAAATCAACCACTTACTCTACCATGGTTTCAACCATTGCGGTTTCGTCAGGCGGTTGAGGATAATTAAATTCCTAATTAATTTACAACCCGACATGACTTCAGACCTCTCATTTAATAGATTTTTTTTATCTGGATACGTTATTATTGCTAATTTTTCCTCTTGACGCAGCCTGAAGACCTCACTGCCATCACTGTAAGTCCTGGCTCTTCTCAATATTCTCAAGCTTACATGAGGGCGTTTATTATTTTTTTCCTTTATTTCCCATACATGACTGGCCAGTCTAGTACAATTCCTGTGGATTTCTAGTCTGGACTAAAATATAACGTTTAAAGTAATAATTATATATATTATCTGTGTGTGTGTGTGTGTGTGTTTGTGTGTGTGTGCGTGCGTCGTTGACCACGCAAATCTGAATAGTGCCTTTAAACAGAGATATTTTTTTCTGATACTTGAAATATCTACTAAATTTTGTATCATAACTTAAACAAAGCAATTTGTAAAAAAAAGGGGTGGATTTTTTAAATCATTAATTTGGCCTCCTGGAAAACCCATATCTGCTAACTTTATTTAAATGTAAACAAAGTAATTTCCAAGGAGTTAATATTTTAAGATGATTTCAGAGTTAAACTATTTTAAAACGATTTCAGGGTTCAAGTATTTTAAGACGATTTCAGAGGTCAAATAATTTACGAGAATTTCAGAGTTCAAATTCAAGACTGTTTCAGAATTCAAATATAATCTCCAAATATTCAAATGCAATGTCAATCGACATCTTCAGATACCTTGATATAATTTCCCGCCCTTCTCTTCATCCTTTCCTCTATCACGCTTCTTTACTGTTGATCCCACTCTCTGTAACCCGTTGCGTGCTAGTGGCACTCCCGCCTTGGGGTGAAAAAAAAAAAGAAATTATTTCAGGGTTCAAATAGTTTCAGATGATTTAAGAGTTCAAATAATTCAAGAGTTCAAATAATATAAGTCTATATCAGAGTTCTATTGATTCATGACTATTTCAGAGTTTAAACATTTTAAAACGATATCAGAGTTCAAATGGGTTAATACCATTTCAGAGTTCAAATAAATTACGAGCATTTCAGAATTCAAATAAATCAAGACTATTTTAGAATTTAAATAAGTTGTTAAGAAAATTCCAGAGTTCAAATATTTTACGACAATTTCGTAATTCAAATATTTTAAGTCTTTATCAGAGTTCAAATACTTCAAGACTATTGGTCGGTAAGCCGAGTTCAAGTTCCGGCTTAATCTACGGCGTTCACTTTAACAGTGATAATTTTTTCCTCAACTATGGATTAAATAGCAGGCTAGACTGTGTTCTCTTTGGAAACAGTCTATCTCGGAGAAGGGCGACTCTGAAATTAAAACCACAGTGAAGACAAGATGTAACCACCGTACTATCTTTCTAAGCAGTCATAACAATGAATCTGCGGAGAGCCATGATCACGTAAAGGGACTTGACATTTTTAATACTGGAGTGAGATAGATCTTTATTAACCGTATTATTATAACCTTGTGCCAGACTAACGTTAGTAATTGTTTACATTCTCAGTAGTAACACTAGTAGTAGTACAGCTCATTCGACGATTAGTCATATACAGTCTGCAGTGAATAATAAAATATGATGTGAAACGTCGTCCTCAGTTGAGGTAGGCATCCTGGGAGATTCCATTACACCCAGATCTTTGCCAAATTCCTTCCGTGCGGACCAAACAAGATCCAAAATCGAACAAGCGGTCATATTCAACGGTCTTTGCCAACTGATCCCCTTTTCAGCACGACCTTTCACCCCGGCGATCGACTAACTGGAAAAACCTTTGACAGTTACTCAATGGTTAAACTTTTATCTCTATTCTGACAGCGAGTTAATCTCGCAGGCAGTTGTAAGTGAATTCAATTCTCACCGCTTTCTAATGATGGCCTTGTGCCAAACAAGGTCGAACTTAGTCAATAACCTTATGACACCTTTCAAAAATCTATTCTGACAACAACCTGATCGGAATTAAAACATGTCTTCGAACGAATTATACGGGACTAGATTACCGTTTACTGGACACGCTTAGGAAAATCGAATTGCCGGTGTCGTGTGATGGATAAGGGCTCCGAATGAGAAATCGGAGAGCCGGGTTCGAATTGAAGTCAGATTCGTTATATTCACTTACACGCAAATTTCCTTGGGAATCACTCTCTTCATCCTTCAGCTTGGGAAAGGTATGAATCCATCTCTTCTTCCTCCAGCTTTGGAAATGTATGAATACATCTCTTCTTCCTCCAGCTTGGGAAAGGTATGATTCCATCTCTTCTTCCTCCAGCTTGGGAAAGGCATGAATCCATCTCTTCTTCCTCCAGCTTGGGAAATGTATGAAGGCAATCTCTTCTTCCCCCAGCTTGAGAAAGGTATGATTCCATCTCTTTTTCCTCCAGCTTTGGAAATGTATGAATACATCTCTTCTTCCTCCAGCTTGGGAAAGGTATGATTCCATCTCTTCTTCCTCCAGATTGGGAAAGGTATGAATCCATGTCTTCTTCCTCCAGCTTGGGAAAGGTATGATTCCATCTCTTCTTCCTCCAGATTGGGAAAGGTATGAATCCATCTCTTCTCCTCCAGCTTTGGAAATGTATGAATCCATCTCTTCTTCCTCCAGCTTGGGAAAGTTATGATCCCATCTCTTCTTCCTCCAGCTTGGGAAAGGTATGATTCCATCTCTTCTTCCACCAGCTTGGGAAAGGTATGAATCCATCTCTTCTTCCTCCAGCTTGGGAAATGTATGAATCCATCTCTTCTTCCACCAGCTTGAGAAAAGTATGAATCCATCTCTTCTTCCTCCAGTCTGGGAAAGGTAGGAATCCATTTCTTCTTTCTCCAGCTAACTGTGTCCTATATAAGAAATAAATGGGAAAATTTCCTTCCTCGTCAGTCATGAATCACGTCAAAAGAGACGTGTATCACCTATGGCACTTAACTGACTACTAATAAGTACTTTTTTGTAAGATAAATCGCTACCACTTTTCCAGAAACAGACGACAAATCGCTATAGTTTTGATCAGGGTGTCCGGTAAATGGTAGCCACGTCTTGTATATGCCATTTATGCAAATTCTATGATTCAAATTGCAAAACCAAGGTTTTTTCTTCTTCTATATGCCGCGTGCCGTCAGAACATAAGCGATCATGACTCTCAAAAACTTCCTAGCCAGGGTGACCTTACCAATGGGAAAAAAACTGCTGTTTTCCTCATTTGTTAAGTCTCCTGACCAGGGCCGAGGGAAGGGCCTCGTGTGCCCTCAACGAATCTATGATACGTCCACCATCTCAATTTATGATACGGGGCCCCCATTCTGCTTCATGTGAATTGTCATCAGGTAGTATTCATATAAAATCCACATTTTATTGTAATCTAATTATGTACAATAATGAATCATATACAATATAGATGAACAATTCAACTAGAAAAATTGAAAATTAATACAATGTATTTTAATACAAATTAGAGATATGTCATAATAGATCATTCCATCTTAAAGAAATCAACAATGATTTGCGGTAATTTTTAACATCCACTTGAGATTTTTATTGTTAAAATGTCGAATAATTTGAACACATTCAACATAGTAAATTTATATAGCCTTTCTTCGTCATTCGCAGACAGTACTATTTCGCTGTATCACAGCTCCTCAGTACGACTAGACATCCGAATGCCTCAAGCCAGGATCGAAACCCCACCGATTTGGTGTCAGTCAGAGCATCTACCACTGAGCTATCTATATTCAGTAAAGTCAGATTGCTAAATCTAGCGTATTCTTTTTTACGAATGTAAGCAAATGCCAATCAGCCGGAGTGTTCTATTCATTTTACTGAAGAGCTTTGCGTTCACGCATGTGGCTGTTGTTTATAGAATTAACTTATCACTCAACAGTGCTCAATTGAAATATATTTCAAGGGCTAAATTATGTCATTCGCAGACAGTACTTTTTCGCTGTATCACAGCTCCTCAGTGCGACTAGACATCCGAATGCCTCACTTATATAATCTTTTTTCGAGATTATATAGTCTTTTTTCGATACTTATATAGTCTTTTTTCGAGATTTAGCATCAGCAAAAGAAATTCACGGATTTAGACAAAAAGAAAAAACCCAGAATGACGCCTAAATCCGTGAATTTTTTTCATTCTTTAATAGTCAGTTGTGCTTAGTTTAACTTACGTATATATATATATATATATATATATATATATATATATATATATATATATATATATATATATATATATATATATGAATAATATTTTTTTAAAATAATACAACTTAATTGTAATAATTATATTGAGGGTTTCTGGCTCTCGCTTTTGAAACATGAGAACTCTTACGTAGCGAAGGAATCATATTTTTTTTTAAATATTATAATATAAGCTCTACTTCAGTATGGAGTACTGTCTTTTTCAAAATAAAAACAAAAATACTAAAGAACTCTGGATTATTTTTTTTTTTTAATCATATCACCCCAAGCAAGGCCGGAGGCCACTATCACGCAAGGGGTTAAAGAGGGGGTTAGAGGAAGAGCAGATAGGGGTGGCAAGGGAGGGGATGTGGAGAAAGAGAAAGACAGTGAGTCGATCAAGGCAAGGGGGCCAAAAAAGATCCGGAGCGAGAGCAGATAGGAATGAGAAATGAAAGGATGTGGAGAAGGGAAAGAGACAGAGAGAGAGAAATCCGGGGACCCCTTCCTAGACACGAAACAAGGTTTGGGCCTCTAAACGTGTCCAATAGAGGGGGGAGGAGTGTAGACCGGGCGGTAGGAAAGCCTACCTACTCCTATTACGTATAACATTCAACGAAGACAAGACAGAACAAAAGAGGGGGGTGTAGTCGGGAGAGAGTACTGGGCGATAGGAATGAGATACCATTGTATGTGTTCAATAATGAGTATTGACATTAATAGTAAGTTTTAACTTAGTATAAGTCCCAATGACCTATATTTAAAAAAAAAAAATTACCACTTACGTTAGAATAGTTGCTACTAAAATAAGACGTGGGGGGAAGGACGGTTAACAAAAAGCAAATTACAGAAATACAAATGAATAAAAAACAAGACATTAAATAAATAATTTACAATAATCTTTTGGAAATACATTAACAAGTTATATATACATACACAAGGAACGCGGCATCAAATAGGTGGGGGGGGGGCATTTACAGTTAACAAAAAAAAAAAAAAAAAAATATCAATTTAAAAAATAAATATTCACTAATACCAAAGTTTTCAAATATATTAGTTACATATGCAAGGAATACATAGAACAGGCTCGATTCACGACCATAAGCTATCCAAAAGTCACGTCCGAAATTAAAGGCACCAGTCACGCTAGTGATTTACCTAACGTGTTCTTTCCTATTTTTCTGCATACCTGCATATATATATATATATATATATATATATATATATATATATATATATATATATATATATATATATATATATATAGGTAGAAAAAAAAGCAAATATTGATAAGATAATAAGTGCCACAAAGAACTGCCCCAAGCCCACAATCAGGCGTGGTCTCCCTCCTCTCGGTATGTTCGGGGTGTTACGCACCGGTCCTACTCCCAACTCCATTCCGTGATCGATCCACATAAAATCGTCAGGTAGATGACTCGCTGCCTTCCTGTATCTATCTTGGCCTCAATATACCATGTGAGGGTTAAATTTTCCAAACCCTCAATCCTCAAGTGTCCAAGGAATTTCAACTGTCTCTTCCTGGTTCCGAGCATAAGTTTTCTTTATGTTGACATTTTTAAGACTTCCTTCTTGCTTAATCGCGCCGTCCATGAAATTCTCAGTATCCTTCTGCAGAACCACATTTCTGTTGCTTCCTTTTTTCACTTCATCCGTGTTGAGATTGCACAGTACTCACTGTCATATAAGAGGATAGGTATCATATAGCAATCCAACAATCTTATCTTTGTCACTAAGGATGTTTAATGTTGTACTTCGGATTTCGCTGTCACATTTTCCATCCTCTCTTGAAACATTTCCCAGATATTTGAACACCTGTACATTCTTGATGTTGATGTCTCCAATTTATCAGACATTTTTGCTGATGACCATATTTTCTGTCTTCTTGCAGTTGAAAGTTAGTCCTTCTTTCTCTCTTTCTTTTACTACCATTTCTAGGAAATCCAGTAGTTTTCTATCTGTGTGTGTGAGTATCTTATATTGTTAAGATTAGGTCCATCAGTAATAAATCCTGAGAGAATCGCCAGCTCCCTAAGGATAACATCACTCTAGTCGTTAATTAAATCAGGAGAAGACACGCCCTTTTCTAACCTCCCTTCCTATTTTTGTATAGCTACATTTTCTATCCGTATGCAGCAACCATTTTATATAGTTTAATTACACGTTTTCAGTCATATCTATACTTCTGTTATAAATATGAATTCTGAAATGGTATTCAATTATTTTAAGTTTGAAATTGACTTAAATTGTTAAGATTCTAGAATAGGCTTGAATTCTATGAATTCTGGAATAGTCTTCAATTATTTGAAATCTGAAATGGTCTTCAATTATTTGAAATCTGAAATAGTCTTGAGGTTTACGGCAACATCACGTTAAAATTGTGGTTTCCGTATGATCACCAGATTAGAAAACAAATCCATCAAATAGTCTTGAATTATTTGAAATCTAGAATGATCTTCAATTATTTGAAATCTGAAATAGACTTAAATTGTTAGGATTCTGGAATAGTCTTGAATTATTTGAACTCTGGAATGGTCTTCAATTATTTGAACTCTGAAATAGTCTTGAGGTTTACGGCAACATCACATTAAAATTGTGGTTTCCGTATGATCACCAGATTAGAAAACAAATCCATCAAGTAGTCTTGAATTATTTGAACTCTGGTAAGGTGGTAAATTATGTGAACGCTGATGGAAAAGTTGATTATTCAAGAATTTCAAAAGAAAAGCTACTTTTATATTAGTATATCCTTTTTTTGAAATTTCAGGATGTCTCGCCGATGTATTTCTGAGCTGCATTTTTTCATGTTCTATTTTGGTAAACTCTTATTTCTGACGTAAAGTTAATTGTTTGTTTAACTTGGATTAATATATATATATATATATATATATATATATATATATATATATATATATATATAAGTGAAAGAAGTTATTATTTTGAAATAATCATAAATAAGTAATTCATCGAGTCTAGAAGAACCCTCAACAGAATGTAGAAAGCATTCGGCCTATATTTGGGACTCATCACCAGTGCGCATTCACTACCGAGAATTGAAACCCGGAAAGCTACGTTATCAGGGAAACGCCATATCAACTGTTCTAACGGGCCTCGGTGACGAAGAGGTAGCGAATTAGAATCGATATAGCGCTCGATCACACACACACACACACACACACACACACACACACATACATACATATATATATATATATATATATATATATATATATATATATATATATATATATATATATATATATATATATATATATATATATATATATATATATATATATATATATATATATATATATATATATATATATGAAGAAAGTGTTGACTTCTATGTTTACTTTATATATATATATATATATATATATATATATATATATAATGAAAAAGCTTAAACACTAATATTCCATGGTCATAATTTATTCCATTGGAATCGGAACTACGATCCAATTCATCAGACCTACAAATTCAAAAAGAAAACAGAAAAAAAACTCTGGGAATAAAAAATAAAATGTAGTGAGAATGTTGTATGAGAGTGTGGGACGAATGCTAGAGTACATGAAAGCTATAGGGAGGGGTAACAGACGAGAGAAGGACAGGAAGGTCTAAAGATGAAGGGGGGGGGTAAAAATTTAACAGAGAGAAGTTTTAAAGAGGGGAGTCAAAGTCGGTTTAAGTGAGAGAAATATGAATATTTTCAAATGTCTAATACATTAAAGATACACCGGAAAAGAGTATACATTTTGTGGTGACATAGACACACAATAGACGATATAATCTTAAAGCTCACAAGATATATATAGGCGTGTACACACACACCCATACATATACACACATATACATACATATATATATGTGTGTGTGTGTGTGTGTGTAATTTGGCAGCAACTTTTCTTTTAAACATGTTGTGTTGAATGTTAAAGACAACATCGTCCTGCATATTTTCTTTTGAATTTTCTCCTATTTTCTAATGAGACTTTTTATTTGAAAATGATATCGAAATAAATATTGTCCGTACGATAACCTAGTACTTTCGAACATCATTGTTCATCTTCAGGGTCAAAATTTTTAGTCAAAATTTTTTAAAAACATTTGCCAATTGTCTTGTAGCGGAATCATGTTGTTACATTTTTTTTACAAACTAAATAAACGTTAAAATCCTTTTAATTTCAAAAGACGCGATGATGTTATCACGTGCATGGCGAAAATTTTTAATCATGTGACGGCGTGAAAAAAATTTTATTATACAAGCCAAAAGATCGAAGAATACGTTATAAAATTTAAATATATTATAAACATTGTAGGATGTTTCCAGAAATATTGTAATCTATACGATTAATAAAATATTAAAAGCAAAAGATCTCTTTTAGATTACAATATTTCCGGAAACATCCTACAATGTTTATAATAACGAAACCGACACCGATATGAAAAAGTAAATGAATTGACAATAATTACTGATACGCAAAAATTTAACAAGACAGTCAGGAAACTAATTCAAAATGAAAACTAATCATGGTATAGACCAAGGGTCGACAACCTTTTGAAAAAAGCGGGCCAGACAGTCTCGGGGGAGGGCCTTGGATATTATATGCACTATAATAAATTATCTCAACCTCAAACGGCTTAGTCCAGAAGGCTATCTTGGTCTGGGGGTTTAAAGAAAAACAACAAAGTGAATATCTGTCTATATCTCTAAGATGAGGTATTATGATTACTTGCGTCATTCGGACTGTTATCCTCATTTTCATTGCCATATTCACAACGTTTCGGCCGTTGAGTGACCCGGCCTTCTTCAGGTGATTGGAATTTCGAACCGAACCATTTATTTCGTCCACTGGGGTAGACTGTTCTAGTTCCACGTGCCTACCTCTTCCGGACGTCTCAGTTATCTCCGTTTAATTCAACTCTACAAGTTTTTGGTTCACCACTGCTGTGGCCTGGTATTGAACTCACAACTCTTTGGGTCTAGTCACTGGATCTAACCAACGTCTTTATCCACTGGGCCATGTGTCCTTGAGGACATCTGTGCATGAATTTATGGGATAACAGTCCGAATAATGTAAATGATGCAAGTAATCATAATGCCTCATCTCAGAGATATAGAGGCCGAAACATTGTGAATATGACAATGATGATGAGGATAACAGTCCGAATAATGTAAATGATGCAAGTAATCATAATGCCTCATCTCAGAGATATAGAGGCCGAAACATTGTGAATATGACAATGATGATGAGGATAACAGTCCGAATAATGTAAATGATGCAAGTAACGAAGTTAATGTTCTATTATTGAAACAAGGCTTCTTAATTCACTGCATGATTAACATGATAACAACTAAAAATACAAATTCCTTATTACAAACAAAACAGAAAAGGGTAAATTATTTAATGAGACTCTTTTTTCTGCTTATTGTTCGATAACTTCTCGGTTGAAATATTTCTCAATGACAGGCGCAAAACGCCCTTCAAGTGGGCATACCAAACCTAGTTCTTAAATAACTTTTAGAATATTTCATTTTCGAAAAAAAGTTCTTCACAAGCATATATACTTCCAAATAATATTACCATCATATTCGTATTATTCGATAGGCTCTTATATTTTACGCTTGGCAAAACATAATTCTTTTAGAAGTCAGCAGTGAATTTAGTATGAAATTTTGATTTTAAAAACTTCGTCGTATTGTAAAGTCAGTTAACTCCAACTGATATGTTTTTTCTGCCACTTGCTCTATATCTGTTTTGTGAGGAGTACCAAATAATTTGAATTGATTTCCATGGTGTCAGAAGTCAGCGAAACGGAAGAGGAAGTAGTTTCTCAAATTCTGAATAGAGTTCACAAAGATGTCTAGTATTATATCTCTTTTGTGATTTTGAAGATTTGGAAAATGAGAATAATTTCCTTTCTGAAGTTGTGATTCCCACAGGAAACGTTTTCTTTCAGAAGTGTTTTTGGCCAAACATCTCAAATATAAGCTTGTTCTTTCCTTGAAGCTCAAAATACAAAGTGTTCATGTGGGTTATGATGCTCACTAAAAATGGTAAGCTGACAATCCACTCTGAATCCTGAAAGTAAGAATTATCTTGGTCTTTGATCCCCAAAAGCATAGCAATCTCGCCTCTGAATGCATATACACGTTCCACCATTTTTCGGCGGCTAAGCCATCGAACATTTGAAAAATATGTAAGGATACTCTGCATCAATTTGTTTTAAAAATTCTTGAATCTGGCGAAGATTTAAGTCCACTTGACAGTTTGAAATTCACTGTTTACACAACCACTGTTATGATCACTATTTATATTATTCGGACTATTGTCCTCATCTTTGTCGCCATATTTATTACAACGTTTCGGCCGTTATACGCTTCGGCCTTCTTCAGCTGGTTGGGATGTCGAACTAAACCCTTTATTTCGCTCACTGGGATAGACTGTTCTAGTTCCACGTGCCATGTCTAATGAATGTCAGTTATCTCCTGTTAATTCCCCTCTCTAATTTCTCCACCGCCTTAAACAGATATTGAACTCACACACTTTGGTGAGCGAGATAAAGGGTTCAGTTCGAAATTCCAACCACCTGAAGAAGGCCGGAGCGTACATCGGCCGAAACGTTGAAATAAATATGGCGACAAAGATGAGGACAATAATCCGAATAATGTAAATAGTGTACATAATACCTCATCTCAGAAATATAGACAGACACTGTTATGATGTCCTTAAAATTCAATGACTTTGCACATAATGCATCCTGATCGATAATGCAATGATGTTTGATTAGTTTTTGATCAATACAAATGTTTTCTTGGAGCAATGCTACAACTTCTTGTTTCTCTCCGATCATCGCTTGTGCTCCATCTGTGGTTACTCCAATAAATTTTGATGAATCAAGATTTGTTTCGGTTAACCATTTTTATCAAGTTTTCAAAAATATCTGTTCCAGTGCCAGTGTAGTCCATGGGAATTAATTGTACAAATAATACTCCAGATTAAACAAAAAATCATCCAAGCCACTTTTGACATTTGCTACCAGTCCTTCGATTCGCCTTGTTCTTTCCGATAAACTGATCGCAGAAAAAAAATCGCTCTTTTCAGGACAAACAGCACCCACTACATTCAATATGTATTCTTTAAAGAACTCTCCAAAACTAAAAAGTTTCATCCTTTCTGCAATTAGTTTTAACACGTCGTAGCTAGCACGAGTGTTTTTATACTCTTCAACCATTCTAGTAAAATACGATAATTGCTTTTTTTTAATAATTTCTAGTCGTTCGAACTTCGTTTTCTGGTGCATTTCCAGTGAAATTGTTATGATGATTATGACGAGTTTCATAATGCCATTTAATATTTGAAACTTTCTTCGCGGCAGTGGTTTCTTGACAAATTAAGCAGGCAGATTTTCCGAAGTGCTCGAAGAAAAAAAAAATAGCTAAGCGTCCAGCCTTCTTTAAAATCACACAAAATCCACTTGTTTTTGTTCGGGCAAAAAAAGAGACTTCTGGAAATGAATGACAAAATGATTACGGTAATTGAGTTGATTTACGGTTAAGTAGGTGAACCAAAACAAAACAAAACAAAAAAAATAAACAAAAAAAAAACACCTTCGCGAGTCGGCTGTGGCCAGGGATTGTCGACCCCTGTTATAAACTAATAGAATATCACCCATAGAACACCTAAAATTTACGCTCTCCCTAAAACTCACTTAATGTACCCCATTATTTCAGGTATTGATAACGCTCTCCACAAAGTGGCGAGAGTCAAAACATTTTTTTAACTGCCTTCTTGTTCTTTCCGATAAACTGATCGCAGAAAAAAATCCCTCTTATCAGGACAAACAGCATCCACTACATTCAATATGTATTCTTTAAAGAACTCTCCAAAACTAAAAAGTTTCATCCTTTCTGCAATTAGTTTTAACACGTCGTAGCTAGCACGAGTGTTTGTCATTTTCTACAACCTTTCTACTGAAATACGATGATGCCTTTGTTAAATAATTTCTAGCTGCTGCAACTTCGTTTTCTGGTTCCTTTCCAGTGAAATTGTTATCATGATTACGACGGGTTTCATAATGCCATATGATATTTGAAACTTTCTTCGCGGCAATGGACTGCCTGAGTAGTTCTTATACACTGGCTACTACTACTTACGAGCGTAAAGTTTTGGAGTTCTTTGTGTGATATTCTATTAGTTTATACCAGTGGTCGACATTCCCGGCCACATCCGACTCGCGAAGGTCTTTGAAAAAGTGTTGGTCGAAAGGTACCTAAAGTATAACATGACGTCGGTTTAGTTTAAATCTATGTTTTATTTCTGTGGGTACAAATCACTTTATATATATATATATATATATATATATATATATATATATATATATATATATATATGTGTGTGTGTGTGTGTGTGTGTGCGTGTGTGTGCGTGTTTTGTGTGTTTTGTGTGTGTTTGTATACAGCTAGTGGTAATAAAAGAATTATTTGAATATTGAAATAGATTTGAATTATTTGGACACTGAAATGTTCTTAGAAAATTTCAAAATCATTCCAAACATTTATAGCAAATAAAGAATGGTGGTAATACTGCCATAATTACGTTGGATATAACACTTAAACCCAAAACTTACATTGGGAAAGGCAATAGATGTAATTTATGCCTTGTAGAAAAGTTAGCTCTCTTTAAAATAAACTTAAATAACGCTAACTTATTAAACAAGGGAAATGAATTGATGGTCACGTGTAAGCATAAAAATAAATACTTGTTGAAATATGTTGATCCTGATTAATTTCTATTGTAGATTATAACGTTTCCTTCTTATTGTCTTCTATTTACTTATCTTCTGTCGAGCAAATATAATTTTCTTTTCTTTTGTTTATATGAATGTCTTTGCATGAGCTGTAATTACTTTCTTCTACCTATTTGTATATATGTCTTGATATTTTTTCTAATTACAGGTATGTTTATTTTAAATCCAAAAATTAAGAAAAAAACATAACTCCGTTTATTTTAAATATAAAATATAAATCTCGTTTAAAAAATAAAAATAGAAAAAAAGTAATCCCCGTAAAATATATGGACTGGGCCAACATTACGTTAATCAGATATATGTATTAAAATTTAAATTTTGCAATGGTCAGTCTATATTCATCACTTGAGCCTTAGACTGGCACTTTGATGCCGGTCAGGATATTGTTCTTCGTCTAGGGAATTTAGGCATCCCCGCCCGTATTTAGGATAGAGGAGAGTTTAGGGTTGTTTTTGTCTGTTTAGTTTCTTCATTCCCGGTTAACTAGGGGTTGTATGAACATTGGACCCTTTTGTTTCTGTCCCCATTTCTCTTTAGTTTGTGCACACACACACACGCACACACACACACGTATAAACACACATGGCAAAAGTTTGAGGCCACCCCTGGTAATTTTTAATTTGTCCAATAAGTAGTTCTTTTTTACTTTAAATAAGAAAAAAAATTATCATACATGGTTAAAAAAACGTCAGACATGATTTTTTTATTAGTAATTTTATTATGAAAAAAAAAAAGTAGCATTTTCTGATTAAGTTTTGGTCTGATCAAAAAATCCTCTTTTAGCCTTAATTACCGTCTCACAAATTTCTGGCAGTCGTTTCTCAAAGTATAAGTTTGATAATTGATTCCATATATATATATATATATATATATATATATATATATATATATATATATATATATATATACCTGGTGTAACAGCAAAATTGTCCAAATCGTGTAACAGTATGGGATAATTGTCCACTTCACACAATGTTTAATATCTAAAAACACACTACAAAGGAAAACTGGATCAGGAGATCACAGCAGCAAGAGGGATCATCATTTCAGCATAGAGATAAATACATTCTTATTGTTTTGAGTCCAATCGCGTTATAAAAACCTTCGAAGAATTCCAGTAATATATCTTTAATAATTTCTAATTTAGAACGGTTCAAATCTTAATCAAACAATTGGCAATTTTGCTGTTTCATCTGGTATATATATATATATATATATATATATATATATATATATATATATATATATATATATATATAAGCTAATTCTACAAACAACAGCCACCTACACTAATGCAAAGCTCTTCAGTAAAATGAATGGAGCACTTTGGCTGATTGGCATTTGTTTACATTTGTAAAAACAATAGGCTGGATTTAGTTGTGTAACTCTACCGAGTGAAGATAGCTCTGGCTGACACCAAATTAGTTGTGTTTCAATACTGGCTTGAGGCATTCGGAAGTCTAGTCGCACTGAGGAGCTGTGATACAGCGAAACAGTACTGTCTGTGAATGACATAATATATATATATATATATATATATATATGTACCAGATATATATATATATTCGAGCATGTTTGGTTAAATAATTTAGACGTATTATGTCTATTTTAGTTTTAATCTTTTTATTTCCACGAATTAATTTCTTGGTGGTTGTAGAAAATTGATTAAGGAAAATTCCAAAATTTTCTTTCAAATAATTATTTTTTTCACCAAGTACTTTCAATCTCATCTGAGATCATCTTCAAAAGGATACAATATCTCTGGATGCGTATACACTAGCTCCGTAAATTCAAAAATATTCATTCATTCATTTCATTTACGGCTTTCCAATATATATATATAATGAAAATATGCTGCCTATATATATATATTATAAATTAACTGATTTAAAAATATGGTTTCATTAGCGATGAAACCACATTTTAAATCAGTTAATTTATAATATTTATGCTCTGTAAATTTACATTGAGCACTGTTTTGTAAAAATAAAAATATCAATAAGAACACCGGATTATATATCTTACTGTTCTTTTTTTTTAGTGTAATATATATATATATATATATATATATATATATATATATATATATATATATATATATATATATATATATATATATACTTATGTATGTATATATGGAGAGCGAGAAATAGCGAGAACAGAAAAGAATGAGATAATATATTTTTGAAAGATATCTAAATTTAATAGGTGTACAAATTACAATGAAAAATTAATACGATCTTTTATAATACTAAACCATTTGCAGATCGATGACTACGCCAATCATGTGTAGAATAAATCTTGCCCATGTCTGTCTATTCACATACGCCCACTCAGATGTCTTCGTCGAAGACCATCCTTCCTTTCTGTTTTCGGCCACCAGTCTGACCCGCCACCCACGTCTGCTCTATCTACCCAATTCTCTTTAGCGCCATATTAACACATTCTGCTCGATTATTACACCAAATTAGCACATACCGCCGTTATGTTTGTCGCTCTCTTTACTAGGTACCTGTACAACATCGGTGTCAGCTCGGACGCCAATAACGCCACCTTGTGGGCCCTCTGTGTACAAATCTCCCTTTCATGTGCTGATATTGTCGATACTATCCCCCTAATGGTTTCGTTTTGCCTTTTATGCCGGACACCGAACCCCGTCATTCGAGACTGCTGTCTATCGTGTTTATTGTATTATTTTTTTATTAATGTCACATGACGCGTATTATTCTATACCATTGATAATATTAAAACAGTGGCCATATTTAAGGTAAATTAAAACAACGTGACTTAAAGAAAGCTTCTCACTGCGTCAATCGTGTGGGAGGGAAGTTATCCTTATGTAGATATTGGTCTGGGTGTTGGCACCTGACATAAAGCGATGGTTACCAGACCGAGGCTATCAGACGTTGAGTATGAGATCGATTCTCATTGTATGGTTTTACTAAACTAAATTTGGAAAATATCTGCTTGTCAGGGTTTACGCAAACGTGTTTAATTATCTGTATGTCGGTGCGGGGTAATGGTTAACGAGGTACGTTTGGTTGACAATACCGAGCAGTGAATTTGATCCTCACAGTATGTCCGATACAAAAATTCCACATTCAACGCTTGACATGCTGGAATATCATCCAAACAAATCGAACTTTTTTCTACACTACAGTTCCAAAGTTTGAAGGTACCCCACAGAATTATCAGAGTGGAACCATTCCATCCAAAAAATAAAAAAAGAGCTCTTAGAGTCAACGGGAAAAGAATGGAACCAACTATCAAACTTATACTTTGAGAAACGTTTAGCAACTAATGCCAAAAATTGTGCTGCAGTAATCAAGAATAAAGGAGTATATTTTGACGAGACCAAAACTTAATCATAAAATGCTTTTGTTCTTTTTGTCATAATAAAATTTGTAATAAAAAATCATGTCTCACTTTTTTTTAACCATGTATCGGAGGCATGGTAGAATAATGGATAGCGGCTCTGATTGAGGAATCGGCGAGTTTACATTCACTTACTTGGGAAAGGAATGAATCCTCTTCTTCTCCCCCACCCAGCTATGGGTAAATAGCAGGACAGACCGGGTTCTATAGCCTTGGATAGCAACTGATCGGAGGGCTGAGTTCGAATTCCAGTCGAATCCATTACATTCACTTACGTGCTAATACCCTTTGGAAAGGTTTGAATCGTCTTCTTCTCCCCCTAGCTATGGGTAAATAGCAGGACAGACCGGGTTCTTAGATGGCAACTGATCTACTGCAGAAAGAAATGGTAACCGACTGCAGGAAAAAAATCTGCCTCGTCAGTCATGTATCGAAAGATACATAATCGCCTAAGCGTGTATCACGCATGGAACATAACTGCCTGATAGAAATTTTATCTTGTTCAAAACAACTATTTTTGGGGCCAATTTAAAAAATTACCAAGGATCGCTCAGACCTTTGAACTGTAGTGTGTATATATACATATATTTTCTCTTCATACGTTATTTTAATAGATACGATTTATTTAAGTAAATTCTCTGTTTTGTTTTGTTTTTTTTTTGTTGTTATTTTGTTTTTTTTAAATAAACCGTATTAATTACATTTGCCGGCCTGAAAGTTCGCAGAAAATATGCGTTCTCCAACAGGAATCGAACCTGTGTCCTAGAGCGAACCCTCAATTGATCTGATGTGCTATACTACTCAGCTATAGAGAAGCGTCTGGTTAGCAAAGTCCAAATTACTGTTTTTAAACAACAAATCTTCGATGGTCTTTTCTTTATGGCTGAGTGGTATAGCACGTCATATCAATTGACGGTTCCGTTTGAAAAAGTTCTCTTAGAGTCATTGAAAAAAGAAAGGAATCTGTTATCAAATGTATACTTTGAGAAACTTTAGCGATGAATGCCAAAAATGTGTGCTGCAGCAATCAGGACTAAATGAGGATATTTTGACGTGAGCAAAATTTAATCATAAAATGCTCATTTTGTCATAATAAAATTTCTCATAAAATATCATGTATGACTTTTTTTTTTAACCATGTATGATGATAATTGTACAAAACAAGTATGTTTATATATTTCGTTCCACAGTTATTCACTACCAGATTATAATTGCAGGGTAATGTGCATTACAAGATACAGGCAATTGACCACTTTAAACAGTGTATCTGTGAAGGTTCTTCAGTAAAAAAAAAAAATTACTGAATATATATATATACTCTACAGTTCAAAAGTTTGAAGCCACCCCCAAAATTAGCATGGGATGAACTAGATGAAAGAGTGAAAAAAAAAAATGCAAAAGAGCTCTTAGAGTCACTGAAAAAAGAATGGAAACAATTATAAAACTAATTTTTTGAGAAGCATGAGCAACGGATGCTAGAAATGTGTGCTGCAGCAATCAAGACTAAAGGAGGATATTTTGACGAGACCAAAACTTAATCATAAAATGCTTCTGTTCTTTAAGTTATAATAAAATTTCTAGAAAAACATCATGTCTCACTTTTTTTTAACCATGTATAATAATTTTTCTAATTTAAAGTAAAAAAAAACCTACTTTTTGGACAAATTAAAAATTACCAGGGGTGGCCTCAAACTTTTGCCATGTGTGTTTGTATATATATATATATATATATATATATATATATATATATAATAAATATATAATGTATGTGTGTATGTGTGTGTGTATGTGTGTGTGTGTGTGTGTGTGTGTGTGTGTGTGTGTGTGTGAAGAATAGTTCCTGTCATAGAGCAGGTATAGACAATCTTTTCCGAGCACTGGACCACATGAGATAAAGTTAATCATAACGCGGACCAAGTAATAAAAATTAGGAAAAATTATACTTAGCCGACGCGTTTCGTCATCTGAGGGACTTCATAAAGGGAAATATAGAATTTATATTGTTCCATGTGCTTATATACAAGAGCATGGATGTCATTGGTTTATAATATATATATATATATATATATATATATATATATATATATATATATATATATATATATATATATATATCTTGAATATTACTGGCTTATTTTTGTCTTCCCTGACTTTTAATTATTGCACTTTGTGTCCTCCATATGTTCTGACTGATCTTTCAACCACTTGAACGGTCATGAACGTTCTCAAATTTAATAGTTTTGATAAAAAAAAAATAACATCCTTACCTTTGTTTTTAAACACGTGTAACAAAATCCTACATTTGCCTTGTATAAGTCCCTCAGAGAACGAAACGTGTTGGCTAAGAAAAGGTTTTCCTCTTTTTTATTCATATATATATATATATATATATATATATATATATATATATATATGTATATATATATGTATATATATATATGTATATATATATATTATTTATAGTATTAACGATACTTACCAGCCTGATGGTCCGAGAAATTTCATAGAATATATGTATCCTTCGAAAGGAATCGAACCTGTATCCTACACGGAACCGTCATATAACCTGAAGTGCTATGCCATTTTGCTACAGAGGAAGCGTCTGGTTAGCATGATCGAATTACTGCTTCTTTCTTTATTTTTTTTGACCAGATGCTATATATATATATATATATATATATATATATATATATATATATATATATATATATACAGTGTAACCGGGATATAAGAGACCCGGATATAAGATAAACCCGGATATAAGAGAAATCCGGATATAAGAGAAATTTTATCTGGTCCCAAATTAGAGCCTGTATTAATGTATATATAATAGGCCAAACCCGGATATAAGAGAAAACCCGATATAAGAGACTTCTTCTCCGGTCCCGACAACTCTCTTATATCCGGGTTACACTGTATATATATAT
>OZ038492.1:83777310-83787310 GCA_964036315.1 Acanthosepion esculentum | reverse complement strand
AAATAAATGAATAATCGCAAGACGTGCGGTTTGGTAGGAGGTGAGGAGGAGGAGGAGGAGGAGGACAAGGAGGAGGACAAGGAGGAGGACAAGGAGGAGGAGAAAATCAAATGTATTGGAAATGTATCGGTAGGGGATTAAATGAAATATACATACGTTCTTTGTATCCCACGTCAAAGGAACTCAAAATGAACTTTTAAACATATATATATATATATATATATATATATATATATATATATTATAAATTAACTGATTAAAAATATGTTTTTTTTTCGCTATACAGTAATAATCATGTTTCAAAAATGGAAGCTAAAAACTTCAAATTTAATTTTATAATTAAATTAAAACATTAGTTCCATTTCATCTTCAAGCGAATATTGAAGTTACTTATTTTTTTAAAATTTAATGAGTTTTAAAGGCACAGAAAAATTCATAATTCATTTGTTACAAGGATACTGTTGAGTCTTGACTCATTGTTGAATCTCGCCTAATGCATGGAATAATAATGCAACACAAAATGGACTTAGAACAAGAATGTATTATAACAAGAAAGTGTACACAATAAGTACATATAGTATTTCTGTATATTTCTGGGAAGACGTTCCTGGAGAATGTGTTGACTAGTCGCAGTCGATCAGAGTCTCTAGTTGGATCTCGTGATTCCTTCCTCTTCCGTCTTCCGGTACCAACCACTATTTATATAGTTGGTAGTCACCTATGCAGATTAGGTGGATCCCACCACAACACCCCCCTCCCAAGCCTTGGAATCCTTTTAGATTTCAAACTGGCTTCTATATGGGATGATGATTTTGGTTATTTCTTTGTAGATCCCCTTTGCATAGTTCATATGTATATCTGTTTTTTTTTTTTTCAATATCTTTTTCGTTTTGGATTCACGTCCAATGGGTCCGTGAACTTTCGTTTCCTACCGGATCTTCTCGGTTCAGGAGCACTCTGCGGAGGTTCTACTTGAAAAGTATCATACATTACATCAATGGTATCTTCCTCCTCATCCGGTATACTCTCTTCATGCTCTAGCACGTAGCATTTTTTTAGTTGGTTCTGGTGCCTTTTATGAGTATTCTTCGGCCCTTTTATTATGTAAATCAGGTCACCGATTCTCTTGTCCACTATGCCTCGCTCCCAGAACTCAATGTTGTTTCTATAGCACTTGAAAAAGACCTTCTCTCCGGGGGTGTATCTTTTTCTAGCTGTATACATAGTGTTCTTTATTCTATTTCTTCCTGGCAAAAGCTTGTCAAACACTGACTTAACTTTCCTAGCGAACATTAGTTCAGCTGGTGCCATGTTTGATGGTGTTCTCTGGTTAGGCGTGATTCTGTATACTTGTAGGAATTGCTGAAGTGCCTTTTCCGTTGGAACTCCTGAGGCTTTCTTCAGAGCGCGCCTTAACGTATCTACAAATCTTTCTGCAAGTCCATTGTATCTCGGATGATACAGCGGCGTCGTTATGTGGTTAATTTGATATAACTCACAAAATTCCTTAAAATCGTCAGAAGTGAATTGTGTACCATTGTCACTCACAATACACTCTGGCACACCGAACCGTGCAAATAGTTCATGCAAAAAAGTTGTTGTGGTATTGGACGTAGGCTTTTTGCAGCGTAGAACTTCCGGCCATTTTGTAAAGCTATCTACCACTATTAAGTAGTAATAATCTTCTACTGGACCAGCGAAATCAATGTGTAATGTTTCCCACGGATGATCCGTCTTTGGCCATGGTTTGTGTACTATAGGTGGTGCCTTAGCTGCTAACGCACACCCTTTACATCGATGAACCATGTTTTCGATATCCACATCCATTCCTTTCCAATATACAAAGCTTCGCATTAAGCTTTTTGTTCTATTAATCCCCGGGTGACCCATATGAAAGTCCCGTAGGATTCTTTTCTGCAACTTTTTTGGTACTACTACTCTCTCTACACTTGCGAAAGGCACGTTACGTTTCTTTTTAAATATAGGCATAGTATTTTCTTTTAATTCAAATTTAGCTTCAAAACTCGTTACATCTTCCAAGACCAGGTGTAAAGGTTTCCGGAAACTTTTTCTTAAATTCATCTTTAATGTCCTGTCTTGTTTGCGTATTACTTTCTACTTTTCTGCAGAATGAGTTTAACGGTTTATCCCACAATTCGAATGTTTCAATAAAATCTGTACCCAACAAGTTTTCTCCATTTCTCAGAATGAAAACTTTTATTTTTTTAACGATCCCATTCAATTTCATTGGAAGTACAACCTCGCCTTCGAAGTTAATTTGCTTTCCAGTTACCGTTCGAGCGAGTTTCGTTGACTTCATTATTGTAGGCCTTTTTAAAATTTTCCCTGTTTTATCGTTCATTATTGTTAAATCTGACCCTGAATCGAGTTGAAATTTGATATTCTTTTTGAATATTTCAGTCGTCACATATTTCCTCAAATCTCTATCTGATTTGATATTCGAATTTGTTTGTCTAATTCGGCTCTTGAATTTTTTTTTCGTTTTACAACACGATCCTTTGTGACCATTCTTTTGGCACACGAAACATTTCTTATTTCTATATGGGCAATTTACCTCCCAATGTCTTTCGTTACAACGTCTGCAATTATATGGTGGGACTTTTTTATTTTCGTTCTTTTTATTTTCTTGTCTATTATTAAAGTACGCTGAATTTTTTCTCCAATTTTTCTCTACTGGGTACTTTGACTGCTTTTTTATTTTTTTAATATAAGCAATACCAGCTTTTTCGATTTTTTGCGACTCTTTTTTTAAACTTACGGCCCGTTGACACTCCTCTGCTAACTTTTGCAGGGTAAGGCCTTGTTCAGATTCGAGTTTAGACAAAACTCTACGTCTTATTTCGGCACTCTTACTGGATACCAGTCCTTGAGCAAAAATTAAGCACTTGAATTCTTCAACCGTAATCTCTGCCAATCTGAAATTGTCACAATGTCTATTCACTATAGATGCATATGTTAAGTAATCCTGATCGTCGGATTTAGAGACATTCATGCATAACCATCGCTTATGCCAAAGCGACATATTTGCTCCAAACAGCTCTTTTAGCAATTTCACTGTTTCCGAGAATTCCAATTCAGTTGTTTTTCTCGGTAGAATAAAATCTACAAATTTGCTATGTTCTGCTGTACCTAGCTTTCTTAGTAATAGACTGACTTTTCTTGAATTCGACCAGTTTTCACAGTCTGTGTAGAAAATATCTTCATATCGTTTAAAGTACGCTTCAAACGTTTTTTCTTCGTCTGGCACATAGTTGAAAATTTCCAGCGAATTAAATATGGTGTTATTAGAATATGAAGAATTTCCCCCATTTGCCTGATAGTTGTTTAATTTCTCCAGTGTTAACTTTTGAATTTCCAAAAGTCTTTCAACTTGTTTTTCTTGATATTTTTGTTGTCTTTCATCTTGACGTTCTTGATATTTTTGCATTGCTATCAGTTGTTCTTGCTGTGCTATCTGTTGGGATTTGAATAATTCGGATATGACTTTGGATAGTTCATCCATCTTTAGCTGATAGTGTTCATGCAACAAAGGAATATACTTTTAATTTGTGTATCCACGAATATCATATAAGCTGACCAAAAAAATCGAAACAACGTACGACTTTTAATTTTTATGACTTGCTTTTACATTCACGCCCGTGCTAATCAACTTTGGTATTTTTTTTTCGTGAACAGAGTGTCGGACTTTTTTTTTTCGTTTTCGACTTCTGTTCGCGTATTTCAATGACAACGTCTGATTTTCTTATCAGAGGTAATTCGTCACTATATTGTTGAACAAATAAAAGAAACAATTTTTTTAAAGTTCGTTACCTTTCAAAGTCGACACGGTGTATTTGTGCTCCTTTTAATCCATGCATGTTTTTGTAGTCGGCCAATTTTTCTTTTTAGAGGGTGTCTCGTTGTAGATAATTTTTTAATTTAAAATTACCGTTATTCGTTTACGACACCTTTCCAATTTTTCTGAGTGAAGGTTCCTTTATGCTTAGTCGTCTTTTAACGAGTTCTACATATCCAGAAGTTCAGAATCCTTCGTCGTTACGTTAACGTTGGACTTTGAATTAATAGTTTTTTTTTTTCAGCCTGGGTTCTTCAATGACTTGTCCCAATTGTTGAAAACTCTCACTATTAATTCTTTCTTCTTTCCGTATGGTTCGTTCTACTTCTTTGCCATTGTTGAAACTTGGCGTATGGTTCGTTCTACTTTGTGGCCATTGTTGAAACTTGACGTATGGTTCGTTCTACTTCGTCGCCATTGTTGAGTCTTGACTCATTGTTGAATCTCGCCTAATGCATGGAATAATAATGCAACACAAAATGGACTTAGAACAAGAATGTATTATAACAAGAAAGTGTACACAATAAGTACATATAGTATTTCTGTATATTTCTGGGAAGACGTTCCTGGAGAATGTGTTGACTAGTCGCAGTCGATCAGAGTCTCTAGTTGGATCTCGTGATTCCTTCTTCTTCCGTCTTCCGGTACCAACCACTATTTATATAGTTGGTAGTCACCTATGCAGATTAGGTGGATCCCACCACAACAGATACAGAGAAATCCAATCATTCAGACATTGAAACATGGTTATTATTGTGTAGCGACAAAAACATATTTTAAATCAGATAATTTATAATATTTATGCTCTGTAAATTTACATTGAGCACTATTTTGTAAAATTAAAAATATCAATGAGAACACCGGATTATATATCTTACTTTCTTTTTATTTACACACACACACACACACACACACACACACACACACACATATATATATATATATGTGTGTGTGTGTATGTATATATATATATGTGTGTGTGTGTCTATATATATATATATATATATATATATATATATATATATGTATATATATATATATATATATATATGTATGTATATATATATATTCTAAGGTAATCAATTTTTATTATAAATCCGACAGATCTTTACCACTTTAAACGTTATTTTTAGTGGGTACTCATATGTGAAAAGAGACTCCATTTATTTATTAAACGGTATATTTCTTTATTTTTATCAACCGGCCTAAATAATCGAGAAATCTTATTAAAGAATAGCGCTTAGTTTTCTTTAATAAGATAGTATATACAGGCCGGTAGGCGAAAATAAAAGTAAATAAATACACTGTTAAATAAATAAATAAATGGAGCGTCTACTTAAATATGAGTATCCACTAAAAGTACCGTTTAAAGAAATATATATATATATATATGCATATATATATATATATATATACATACGCATATATATATATATATATATATATATATATATATATATATATATATATACCAGGGTCATTCAATAAATAAGGTGAATTTTTCGGTATAAGGACGTCTAATACAGATAGAAGCTTACTTTTTTTTTCAACGTAGTCTCCCAGCACTGTCACACACTTTTCCCATATGTGCACAAGCTTCCGTATTCCCTCAGCGTAAAAATCTTTGGACTGATGTCTCAGCCAGTCGCTCACAACACTTTTGACTTCATCGTCACTTTTAAACTTCGTGCCTCTCGTGAACGCTTTTCAAAGGACCAAACAGGTGAAAGTCTGAAGGGGCAAGGTCTGGGCTGTAAGGTGGATGAGGGAGCAGTTCCCATCCCAGCTCGTTGATGGTTTGCACCGTTTGGGCTGCTGTGTGAGGCCTTGCGTTGTCATGATGCAAGATGACTCCTTCTGACTGATGACCCCTGCGTTTGTCCCAACAGATAAGCTCAAAGTCCTTGCAATGTCATCCACTGTCACCCTTCTGTCAGACTGAATGAGGTCATTGACTGATTCGATCACCTCAGGAGACCTCACTTCTGTAGGCCTCCCAGGCCTGTCTTCATCCTCAACACTGCTCCGTCCTTCTTTAAACAATTTAGCCCACTTGTAGACATTATTTTGGCTGAAACATGTGGCACCATACACAGTTGACCTTCTCCTATGAATTTCAACTGGTTTGCACCCTTCAACAACCAAAAAATTGATAACTGACCGCTGTTCAATTCTGGAGCATGCTTCTTGGTCGGCCATCTTTGTTAATCGCCAAAACTCTCAAAGTTTTTTTTAATCTGCAAAAGAAATTAAATCCATGTGAAAAAGAAGTAAAACAAAAACAAATATAAAAAAAGAGTAAGCTTCTATCTGTATTAGAAATCCTTATACCGAAAAATTCACCTTATTTATTGAATGACCCTCGTATATATATATATATATATATATATATATATATATATATATATATATATATATATTGTCATCCACAGACAGACTGTTTCGCTGTACCACAGCTTATCAGTGTGGGAGGTTTGTCGTATCAGATTCAGAAAACTGTAATTGTTTTTTTTGTTTTTACTTATTTCATTCAACATGTTTTTAGTACGAATATTGGGTTGAATAGGACCATCACATCAGAAATTTCGAAAGCCTTTGAGAAGATGTGGCATTAAGGATTATTACACAAGGTCTCTCGTTATGGAATCACTGGAAGAGTCTTCTCAATTATCAAGTCCGTACAAAAGGGTAGGTCCTTAAAGGTAGTTGTTAACGACCCGTCCTTCGAGTCTCAAGTGATCAACGCAGGCGTCCCCAAGGTTAGCTTCTCCGTCCACACCTCTTTCTACTTTACATAAATAATCTGCCTAAGAGTATTCTCCGTTCATTTGTGAATATCTATGTTGATGACACAACGGTATATGGGTGCACCTCCAAAACTCTAGATGACCAGAGATTGGTAGCTGCTCTCTTCTCTGGTCTGGTGACATTCAATGCCTCAAAAAGCAAACTAGTTACATCCCATCATCGCCGATCGGACCCTGAACTATCATCAATCATGGATGAAGATGAGATTTTGATCAAGAGAAATGTGGTTCTGAGAACACAACGGTATATGGGTGCACCTTCAAAACTTTAGACGACCAGAGATTGGTAGCTGATCTCTTCTCTGGCCTAGCTCTAACATCTCAGTGGAAGGAAACTGGCTGGTGACATTTAATTGCCTCAAAATGCAAATTAGTTACATACTGTCATCGCTTGGACGCTTCGACGTGATGTAATGGTTAGCAAGCTTGTCTCGCTAGATCAATTACGACTGAATAATGAGTTCGATCCTCACTGGGTGCCCCATGCTTTCGGTGGTCTGGCTGGTCACATTCAGGTTGCACGGGTTTTCCCACAGTCCCTACTCGAGTGTCATTTGATTAACTTTGATTAAAAGGCTCAAACACTAATATGTAATAAATTATAACCATGAATTATTAGTGTTTGAGCCTTTTATATTATATTCTTGTTCTGTCTTGTACATAGACCTCTACCTGGAGTTTATCCTCTTGGAAGTATATATATTCACCACTAATATAATCAATATCTCTGTCTATCTCTCTCTCTCTCTCTCTCTCTCTCTCTCTCTCTCTCTCTCTATATATATATATATATATATATATATATATATATATATATATATATATATATATATATATATATAAGCAGTAATGTTTTAGTTTTTCAAAGTTTAACTGAATCTTAACCAAAGTTCTTTCTTGAAGATTTTTTTTTAACTTTTTGGGCCATTTTTTTCTGTTTTCTGTAGAGAATGTGAATATGAACATTCGGAGTGTCTTTCTAGTACTTCCAGCTTTCATGAATCTTTATCAAAGATTTTTTTTCTGCCTTCATTTTACTTGACTCTCTCAGTATACAATGTCTTTCGAATGTCAAATTTGCATAATTCTGTGGGTCTTTTCAAGTTTCGCATCTTCACAAGTCAGTTTGTGACAATGTGGCGTTTTTTGCTGGGCGTAATCAGTTCTGCTATCAGTTACAAAAGGGTGGTACACATTTGTATCTGTTCTTTGTGTTTTGAGCGACCCAATTCGTTTGTCCTCCTGCATATCTTCTCGTATTTACTTGATCCACCGGTGCTCTTCAGAAAATCTCGTTTTCTTCATAGTATGTTCCTAATAAACTATTTTAATAGGGTTAACGTTTCATTATTATTTTTTTTACCAATCTTCAGATAAAAGTTGATGCTAATTCAGTTCTTCATATTCCTTTCACTCATATTCCTTTAACGATTACATTATGAACATGAACAGGTGCAGCTTCCTCTACTGCTCGGCAATGAATGACTTATTTGACCTGCAACTAAAAAAAAAAGTGTAAGTTTAAATATATGCGAACTTGCTCCGGAGAAAAACCTTTGCCTGATACATTTCCCCTATAACAAGATGGAGTAATTCCTGAAATTAATTATCACAGCACGTTTAAACACGATGGTTGTACTGAAAAATTCTAGGTCCCACCAGGATGCCTTCCTCCTCAAAAACAGATGTTAACGATGTGTGATTGGTGCAATGGAAAGATCAATCGCCGAGAAAAGTTCGGATTCCAACCTCGTCTGTTGTATTCTCTTTCGCACTAATGCCCTTGGGAAAGGCATGAATTTCTCCCAAAACTATAAATTAAATAGCAGGGTAGACGGGTTTGTTTAATTTTTAGTAGCATCCAGTCTAAGAGAAGAACTACCCTGAATTCAAAACAGCGAAGAAGGCAAAAAAGATCTAAGAAGGCATGGTAATTAACAGATAATAAAGAAAAAGAATCTGTGATTGCTTTCGTCCTGAAGGGATTTAGGCGTGATTACCCAACTCCCCACGGTGATAGAATGTGTTTGATCTGGAGTGCCCATACGTGTACATATAAGTTAAAGACAAAAATAACCCAGCCCCCGCAATCACTGATAATAAATGTGGTAATATAATAAACACATCCCTTCTCCCCTCTCGCTTTTAACCATCCATCACAATAAAATAACGTTTTTCAGCGCTAAGCAGAATGAGTCAAATAAAGCTTCATTCTACTTAGAGCTGTTACTATATTACAATACAACAGAAGATTGCTATGCAAGAAATATTTATTTTCCCATTTGAATTTCCCCAGTTATGGGCATTATTATATCCGTTATATAACAACACCACACGGGTGTAACCGAATAGGTGAATTGAAAAAGTATAACAGACATGCTTAGTTCTTAGAGAGAGTTTTTTCAAGCTACGCCGTACACAATGTTAGATATATACACATATACACGTGCCCCACGCAGAGAAATTATAACATATATGCAACAACAACCGGTGTGTAAAAAGAAAGGGCAGCCTTATTTGTAATATTCCCCGAAGGCAAAACTTGAGTTACGATGGTCTCTATATAAATCTGGATAGGCCATCTAGTTCTTCCTGTAAATTTATTGCTGTGAGCTAGGGACGCCCTTCTTCTGCGGGCTCTACATCGCAACTGTTCTTCGTCACCCTATCCCCTGATGTTATCCGCCGACCGTCACACGAACCTAGTCACTATCTCAACGAAAGGGAGAGGAACGCTGTTTGAATCCCTACAACAATAAACAGATGGAATCTGTGGAGAGCCATGATTGTCTGCGTCATGGAAGGGCATGGTATTTTATTTTTTAAATAGCAGTCTTGGATGTGATTAAAAATAACAGTTTTAAATGGTGTAGTAGGCTAGTATTTAAAATTTTGCTACTGCAAAATAATTCCTCACAGATGGAATTTGCAGAATCATATATATTGTTTGCATTATTAAACGGCATATTTTATTGTGAAAACAAAATTACAATCCCTTTCATTGAATATAAGTAAATAATTATTTAGCCAATCATCAAAATGTTTCAAGGGTGCGTATACATTTTCGAGCGTGAGTAGACGTTTAACGGCAAGAAGACAAGTGTTGGTTACGAGGTGCCATGTCTCTGAAGGGCGTAAAGTGTGGAAAATGAGGGGAGGCGAGGCTTGCATCCATTGAATTCTTCAATGTCATATCGTAGCGCGGTGGCTTCTCTTACGTGACAATATGTCAAGCGATTCTACGCCGAGGGACCATATTCCAATCTGCATTAGCCATAATCCGACGTCATAGTCTGACAACAGTGTGTCAGATGGCAAACACGCTATTACGACTAGA
>OZ038492.1:83724810-83772310 GCA_964036315.1 Acanthosepion esculentum | reverse complement strand
GTCCCACTCCTCATATCACCTCAAGGTTCTAGAGTCCTTGTATATCAGATCCCGTGGGCCTTCCCGTTGTAAAGGCAAGGCGGGAAGCCACTAGCATCTAAGGGGTTACAGAGGATTTGGAGTGAGAGCAGATAGGAGTGATAGAGGAAAGGATGAGGAGAATGATAGTGGATAGATCAAGGCAACTGGAAATGTCGATTGGCATTACATTTGAATAGTTGGAGATTATAGCTATCAGGGAAACAGGAGTAGGGAAGGGAGTTCCACAGATGAGAGGTGCGAGATATGAAGCTATTGGAGTAGAAGAGACGGCTTCATTTAACAGTTTCAACAGTGAAAGGGTGAAAGCGGGATGCCAGCCTCGTAGAATGCTTGAATTCACGAAGTTTGGGAACCAGCGAAAGCAGCTCATCGAAGCAATTACCATGAAAGTATTTGTAAAAAGACAGAGAGAGAGGCGACGGTGCGTTTATGAGAGAGCGACTGCAGACGAGATGCCAGATCTTGGCCAATTACATTGCATATCCGTCTATGGATCTTATCAAGAACCCCAAGGCAAACAGAAGGGGCTCCAGACCGTATATGGCAGCAATACTCCATGCAAGAGCGAATGGTTGATTTGTAGATTTGAAGGATCGATTCCGGGAGAAAAATTTCCTGGCGCGGTACAGGGAGCCAACTTTCCTTGATTTAGAGATATGTAACGGGGTAGACATTAAAGATAGATGAGTCATAAAACGCACAACAATATAACAAGAAGAAGACTTGAGACACGTGTTGACATTAATAACAAGAATTTGTATTTTTCTTTTACGTGGTGTGAATTACAGATATCTGTGTCGTGTGTGTTAAAAAGTTCGCAGTGTTATTGTGCCTTTTTTTAAAGTTTGTGCTTATTTTTTTTCTTGTTCCGAGAATTTCGTTGGTGAGGATAACGTTTGAGATTGTCAGTTTTAACATTTTTCGGAGCGATGGTGATACGTTGTTTGTGTTCATTTTTACTACTGTTCTTGCTACTCTACTCTAGTCTACGGACTCTACTGACTGCGTGTCCTAACTGCCATCCGTGTGGTGGAAGGGTCGTTTTTATAATCAAATTTTAGAATGATGAAATATCCTTATTTCCTATCATCACTGATGGCAAGGTTATTTTAGAATGATGAACTTTTTTGTCTTTTTCAGGGACGATGAAATATCCTGATTTTTTTATCATCACTGATGGCAAGGTTATTTTTAGAATGATGAAATATCACCATCATTCTGGACCATAACATATGTCTGACCACCAATAGATGGAATCTTAATTGAGTATTAACGTTTTATGAGTATTAACGTTTTATTAGTTTATGGTATTTATTCACCTTATCTCTTTTCTGACATCGTGAAATAACGAAAGATGCCTTCCGAGAGCAAAACGAAGTATTAAATAATAGGTAAATTTAGTTAGCAACAAAGAAAAGATTGCTGAACTGCTATACAATATAAATCCTCCTATATTATTTGGGTTGTTTTGTTTTACGCCATATCAACCTCAATGGGTTATTTAATGCTGACAAGATTTTTAGGATAGATTCGTATGAATAGAATATGTATTCTTTGTAAGAAATCAGTTTGCTTTGGTTTATTTTGTTTTACGGCATATCAACCTCAATGGGTTATTTAATGCTGACAAGATTTTTAGGATAGATTCGTATGAATAGAATATGTATTCTTTGTAAGAAATCAGTTTGCTTTGGTTTATTTTGTTTTACGGCATATCAACCTCAATGGGTTATTTAATGCTGACAAGATTTTTAGGATAGATTCGTATGAATAGAATATGTATTCTTTGTAAGAAATCAGTTTGCTTTGGTTTATTTTGTTTTACGGTATATCAACCTCAATGGGTTATTTAATGCTGACAAGATTTTTAGGATAGATTCGTATGAATAGAATATGTATTCTTTGTAAGAAATCAGTTTGCTTTGGTTTATTTTGTTTTACGGCATATCAACCTCAATGGGTTATTTAATGCTGACAAGATTTTTAGGATAGATTCATATGAATAGAATATGTATTCTTTGTAAGAAATCAGTTTGCTTTGGTTTATTTTGTTTTACGGCATATCAACCTCAATGGGTTATTTAATGCTGACAAGATTTTTAGGATAGATTCGTATGAATAGAATATGTATTCTTTGTAAGAAATCAGTTTGCTTTGGTTTATTTTGTTTTACGTCTTATCAACCTCAATGGGTTATTTAATGCTGACAAGATTTTTAGGATAGATTCATATGAATAGAATATGTATTCTTTGTAAGAAATCAGTTTGCTTTGGTTTATTTTGTTTTACGGCATATCAACCTCAATGGGTTATTTAATGCTGACAAGATTTTTAGGATAGATTCATATGAATAGAATATGTATTCTTTGTAAGAAATCAGTTTGCTTTGGTTTATTTTGTTGTACAGCATATCAACCTCAATGGGTTATTTAATGCTGACAAGATTTTTAGGATAGATTCATATGAATAGAATATGTATTCTTTGTAAGAAATCAGTTTGCTTTGGTTTATTTTGTTTTACGGCATATCAACCTCAATGGGTTATTTAATGCTGACAAGATTTTTAGGATAGATTCATATGAATAGAATATGTATTCTTTGTAAGAAATCAGTTTGCTTTGGTTTATTTTGTTGTACAGCATATCAACCTCAATGGGTTATTTAATGCTGACAAGATTTTTAGGATAGATTCATATGAATAGAATATGTATTCTTTGTAAGAAATCAGTTTGCTTTGGTTTATTTTGTTTTACGGCATATCAACCTCAATGGGTTATTTAATGCTGACAAGATTTTTAGGATAGATTCGTATGAATAGAATATGTATTCTTTGTAAGAAATCAGTTTGCTTTGGTTTATTTTGTTTTACGTCTTATCAACCTCAATGGGTTATTTAATGCTGACAAGATTTTTAGGATAGATTCATATGAATAGAATATGTATTCTTTGTAAGAAATCAGTTTGCTTTGGTTTATTTTGTTGTACAGCATATCAACCTCAATGGGTTATTTAATGCTGACAAGATTTTTAGGATAGATTCATATGAATAGAATATGTATTCTTTGTAAGAAATCAGTTTGCTTTGGTTTATTTTGTTGTACAGCATATCAACCTCAATGGGTTATTTAATGCTGACAAGATTTTTAGGATAGATTCATATGAATAGAATATGTATTCTTTGTAAGAAATCAGTTTGCTTTGGTTTATTTTGTTGTACAGCATATCAACCTCAATGGGTTATTTAATGCTGACAAGATTTTTAGGATAGATTCGTATGAATAAAATATGTATTCTTTGTAAGAAATCAGTTTGCTTTGGTTTATTTTGTTTTACGTCTTATCAACCTCAATGGGTTATTTAATGCTGACAAGATTTTTAGGATAGATTCATATGAATAGAATATGTATTCTTTGTAAGAAATCAGTTTGCTTTGGTTTATTTTGTTTTACGGCTTATCAACCTCAATGGGTTATTTAATGCTGACAAGATTTTTAGGATAGATTCGTATGAATAGAATATGTATTCTTTGTAAGAAATCAGTTTGCTTTGGTTTATTTTGTTTTACGGCATATCAACCTCAATGGGTTATTTAATGCTGACAAGATTTTTAGGATAGATTCGTATGAATAGAATATGTATTCTTTGTAAGAAATCAGTTTGCTTTGGTTTATTTTGTTTTACAGCATATCAACCTCAATGGGTTATTTAACGCTGACAAGATTTTTAGGATAGATTCATATGAATAGAATATGTATTCTTTGTAAGAAATCAGTTTGCTTTGGTTTATTTTGTTTTACAGCATATCAACCTCAATGGGTTATCTAATGCCGACAACATTTTTAAGATAGATTCGTATGAATAGAATATTTATTCTTTGTAATAATCAGTTTGCTTTGGTTTGTTTTGTTTTACGGCATATCAACCTCAATGGGTTATTTAATGCTGACAAGATTTTTAGGATAGGTTCGTATGAATAGAATATGTATTCTTTGTAAGAAATCAGTTTGCTTTGGTTTATTTTGTTGTACGGCATACCAACCTCAATGGTTTATTTAATGCCGACAAGATTTTTATTGCTGGTAATATTTCTTTTTCCAAAAATGCATTGCTGGTAATAATTTTTCTCCAAAAATATATTACTGGTATTAAAACCTATTTTATACTTTCATAGTGTTTTGACCCCTTTGGTGGGGGAAGTTAATTATTTGCCCATAGCTGACACCCCTAACAGGTGCGTCTCCACCGGGTCAGGGTGGACCTGGGAACAGCAGCAAATAAGAGGTAGTTCCATGCCCCTCACAACCTTCTGATCAAAGGCCTTGCTGCCGGATATAGTTTATCGTCTTACCCAGGACGCGGATGTAATTTATCGTCTTACCTAGGACGCGGATGTAGTTTATCGTCTTACCCTGGACGCGGATGTAGTTTATCGTCTTACCCTGGACGCGGATGTAGTTTATCGTCATACACAGGTCGACCTTCTATATGGCAGTGAATACTGGACGATTTCTTCACAGATGAAAAAGAGCAGTCCAGAAACTAAACGAAATATTAAGGGAGATCAAATTTTCAGTGGAAACAAAGAAAAGATTGCTGAACTGCTATGCAATATCAGTCCTCTATATTAGTGCTTCATAAACAATGGGTCGCGACTCCATTTGGGGTCGCAAAGCGAAATGCTGGGGTCGCGAAAATTAAATTAAAACATTTGTATATCAGTTTCTGCATTATTTTAAAAAAGCACAATATTCGACGTGATGCGCCAAGCAAGAGCTGTGGTAGCAAAACGCGCGTGCAATGACGTTGCGACTCGTGCAGCAAGGCCTCTGATCAGGAGTTTCTAAGAAGCGTGGAATCACCTCTTAATTGCTGGTGTTCCCAAGTTCACCCTGACACGGTGTGGTAGCACTTGTTAGGGTCCCAGCTGTGGGTAAATAGTTAACCTTCCCGTCTCCCCCCCCCCCGGAAACCGTGGTCAAACACTACAAAAGTGTAAAAATAGGTTTTAATACCAGCAATAATTTTTGTAAAAAATTATTACTAGCAATGAACTTTTGAAGGAAAAAATTATTACCAGGAATATATTTTTGAAAAAAAAAAATTACCTGCAATATATTTTGGAAGAAAAAAATATTACCAGCAATACATTTTTGTAAAAATTATTGCCAGCAATAAAAAATCTTGTCGGCATTGAATAACTCATCTTTATGGTCCAAGTTCCTTGTACCACGGTGATGGTCCAAGGTAGAACCAATGAAGAATAACTCGAACACAGGTATGGAATAACACAGATATATTACAAACAGAAATATGTACAAAGAAGTAGAAGTATTAGTAATGAATACCAGGTTGGTTAGAGTGAACTATGTTGACTCGACCAGTATCACTATTCCAATGTCTTTCAGTAACCGTCTGACTCTGAACTCTGACTCTGAACGACTTTCACTGCTGCTCCCTCTTGAGACACAGTATTTATGATGTACGGAATAGTCCATTATTATTATGGGTAAGTTCTCATAACACTCATTGAGGTTGATATGCCGTAAAACAAAACAAAGCAAACCAAAGCAGCAATAAAAAATTTGTCGGCATTAAATAACTCATTGAGGTTGATATGCCGTTAAAGAAAACAAACCAAACCAAACCAGCAATAATAATCTTGTCGGCATTAAATAACTCATTGAGGTTGATATGCCGTAAAACAAACCAAACCAAACCAAAGCAGCAATAAAATTTTTGTCAGCATTAAATAACCAATTGAGGCTGATATGCCGTAAAACAAAACAAGCCAAACCAAAGCAGCAATAAAAATCTTGTCGGCATTAAATAACTCATTGAGGTTGATATGCCGTAAAACAAAACAAACCAAACCAAACCAGCAATAAAGATTTTGTCGGTATTATATAACTCATTGAGGTTGATATCCCGTAAAACAAAGCAAAGCAAAAACAAACAAGCAACTCTTGCAGTGACAACGGCTGTATTTTCAGTGTAGTTGGTTGATTGTGTTTATATTAATAAGCATATAAATAAAAATACATGCTACTGTTTTATTCGATTGAGGTCGGTATTTGTATTAAAAAGTTGAGGGTTAACATATCGTATGTACAATATCTGTCATCAGGTTCATGATTAAAGTTTCACGTTTCTAGGCCATACTGCATGGTCATTTTTATTATTTATTTGTATATAAAACATATTAAGCTTGCCCGTCAGTTTCACTCCGATCATTTGTGAATATCTATGCTGATGAGAAAAAGGTATATGGGTGCACCTCAAAACTCTAGACGACCAGAGATTGGTAGCTGATCTCTTCTCTGGTCTAGCTCTAACATCTCAGTGGGAGAAAACTGACTGGTGACATTCAATGCGTCAAAAAGCAAACTAGTTACATGCCATCATCGCCGATCGAACCCTGAACTATCACCAATCACTATGAAAGGATGTACTCTCAGTATTTATTTTATAACGTAGAAGATGCTTCGCGTCCAGCAGTGTCAAATATTACACCAATAAATACGTAATAATTTACAGTATTTACATTAGTCGGACTATTGTCCTCATCTTTGTCACCATATTTGTCACAACGTTTCGGCCGTTGTATGCTCCGGCCTTCTTCAGGTGGTTGGAATTTCGAACCGAACCAATTATTTCGATCACTGGGGTAGACTATTCCAGTGACAGACCCAAAGAGTGTGAGTTCAATACCCGGTTCAGGCAGTGGAGAACTTTCAGAGGGAAAATTACCAGGAGATAACTGATAACTGACATCCATCAAACATGGCTCGTGGAACTAGAACAGTCTACCCCAGTGATCGAAATAAACGGTTCGGTTCGAAATTCCAACCACCTGAAGAAGGCCGGAGCGTACAACGGCCGAAACGTTGTGACAAATATGGCGACAAAGATGAGGACAATAGTCCGACTAATGTAAATACTGTACATAATACCTCATCTCAGAAATATAGACAGACATAATAATTTATTATGCAAAAAAAATAAAATAAAAAAGCACTCCCGTCACATTACACACATCGGTTTCTTGTGTTTTTTTTTGTTTTTTTTTACTTTTGTTTATTTTTGTATTTGCAACAAATCGTAAGACTAGATATTGTTCAGCCAAAAAAATAAATGATTTATCTATTTATTTGTATGTTTTATTTCATATTTAATACCTGGGATCGCGAAAAATCTCATGATGAAAAATGGGGTCATGAATAAAAAAAAAAAGTTAAAGGAGCGCTCATCTGTACAAATACTGGACAATTTTCCCACGGATGAAAATGAGACTTGATCATGAGAGATGGGGCTCTTAAGAAGGATGCTGAGAATACCATGGACAGAGAGTGTCAGCAACGAAGTTTTCAAGATAAAAGATTATAGTACTGAGTACTCTATTATGAGTCGACATTTCTGTGGCGTATAATGAGGAAAGAGTGCTTGGGGAATCTAATACTCAAAGGAAATATTGAAGGTAAGACGTGGGGCAAAGGAAAACAGCGAGTCTAACGAGCTTGTGTACATGAACGGCAGAACAAGGACTGAGAGGGATAGTAAGAGGACAAACAATGCTTGGAGTTACAACGGGTAGGAAGATGTGAAGAGCCATAATTACATAAGGCCTGAAGAAACATGGCACATAAAAGAAGAAGATTCTCTAATTTATATTAGAGAATTTATATAACAAAATGTGACTGTACACATCAGACTTACACACACGTTCGTGTGCGCATGCGTGCATACACATACACTGTATAGAAGGAGGGGTTAGAGTTCAGACAGGCTTTTGAGGCAAATGAAAAATTAAATTAAAAAGAGATTTTTGACTCGGTTAACCTCCCCCAGCCTTGCCGAATTACTCATCATAATTATCTATTAACGACTATTACTGTAGAAATGACCGATTTACTCACCCCAACGTACTTCAGACTTCTTCCCCCACGTCACATATCTCTTGTTTTTCTTTGATTTTTTTTATTTTTATTTTTGCTTCCATATTGTTATTGTTGTATCCGACCTCTGCCTTGGCATTGATAGGTCACAGAGATAAAAAGCCTTATGCCTTCGTCCAATGATATCAATTTGCTTTTATTTTTTTTTCTTCTTTTCATTTCGTTATGATTTTGCCCAACACGGCGACGCTAGACACAAGCACATCAGATAGACATGTATTAAAGTAACATCAGGGGAAGCTGGGCGGAAAGGAACGTTTCAGGCGCATGCGTACACACAGAATTACGAGGCAGGGCGAGTTAACAGGTTTTCAAATGCCAACAAAACGGACATGATTAGATACGAATTATTAGGCACAGACCGACAACTGCACGCATGCACTCTCGCCTCTAAATGCGTGTCGGCGGGAGCTGCACAAACGAACGTGCCATCGCGAATAGACTACATGATTTAAACAACACAGGGAAAGACCATAAATATACGGGGTTTATTGTCAGAATTGTTTCTGTATACGTTCGTATTTTCTGTTTTATTTATTTATGACTCCTTCCACCCCGCTTTTCGCGAGATGATGAATGAGAATTTCAGAAAACATATCTCTCGGGTCTTACGCTGATATTCACGTCATTTTTTTTTTGTGTGTGTGTGTGTGTGTGTGTGTGTGTGTGTGTGTGTGTGTTAATATTAACTTGCAGGACACAGGAGCAAGGGAAGAGGGTTGTCAGTGTGGGAAGGGATATGGGAGGAAAATTTCGATTGAGAATGTTACCTCCAAACCTATCTAAATAATTGTTGAAGAAAAAGTCGTTTTTTTTTTTTCATCAATTACTTTTTTTCCTTTTTGAAAATAAATAAAATATCTGCATATGTCTCATCTTCTTCTGCTTCTTATTCTTCGTATTATTATTATTATTATTATTATTATTATTATTATTATTATGATGATGATGATGATGATGATGATGATGATGATGATGATGATGATGATGATAAAAAAAAAAAATTGTCGTCGACTTACAGCTTATGCGACTTACGACTGTTCTAGCTTACAACCACGACCGCGAATTGACATAGGGCCCACGACTGCATCGCATCTGGCAGCGTGAGTGTTTCGCTGCTTGCTGGACGACAATTTCCGCTCCAGCTCCCAACATCGATGATCCATAACCAAATACCAGCGGCGGCTTAATAAGATGTTTTGTATTTGTAACTATTTATTTTTTTTGTATGTTTCACAAATATTAAACAAATCGAAACAAGAGACAAAACAATGTGTAGAAAGATGATACAAAGGATATCAAACGAAAAGAAATTATGAAAAAAAAAATACCATGCCTAACGAAAGATAGACAGACTGCAAAATTAATTATAGACCTACTTACGACCAGATCGATTTTTGACCTGCCGGTCTTAACCAATTGTGCTCATAAAGTCGACGACAGTTTGTCTTCTTCTTCTTCTTCTTCTTCTTCTTCTTCTTCTTCTTCTTATTATTATTATTATTATTATTATTATTATTATTATTATTATTATTATTATTTCATTTCTGTTGTATACTTAATTTCCTTCCGGGTCCTAACCAGAGATCTATGGTCAGAGATGCGTAAAGAAAGATAGACAGACTGCAAAATTAATTATAGACCCACTTACGTCCAGATCGATTTGCGACCTGCCGGTGGTAACCAATTGTGATCATAAAGTCGACGAAAGTCTGTCTGTCTTCTTCTTCTTCTTCTTCTTCTTCTTCTTCTTCTTCTTCTTCTTCTTCTTCTTCTAATTATTATTATTATTATTATTATTATTATTATTATTATTATTACTAGTACTATTATAATAATTATTATTATTTTCTTTCTGTTGTATACTTAATTTACTTCCGGGTCCTAACCAGAGACCTATGGTCAGAAATGGCGCCATTACATTTTACGCTTAACATTTTCGCAAATAAAATATTAAAAAAAAACAACTTAACAACATACACATTTTACATAGCTAAAGCTCTTCGTAAGGTAGATTCTGTGCTCGTGAGAACATAATTATTATTGTTGTCGTCGTTGTTGTGGTCTTTTCCCTCGATTTCTGTTGTATTCGCATCTCCTTCCTGATCCCAACCAGAGACCTGACGTCAGAAATGTCTTCATGATATTTTCCACTGATCATTTTTCCTAAAAAGAACAAACAAACAAACCAAACCAAAGATCACACACATTTGGTATAGATAAAGTACTTGGTAATGTGTGTGCTTTACTTGTGAATACAACTGTTTGTATTTCTTTCAGGCATTGGCTACCAGGAATCCCTTCAATGAGTCGATTGGAACCTTTTCCAATCAATCCGTGCGCTCCAACCACAACTGGAATTGATGTCCTCACGTGCCACATTTTTTATATTATTTTATATTAATATTTTATTTCCTTTGATTTCTGGTTTGTATACATTTCTTTCCGGGTTCCGCCCAGAGACCTAAGGTTAGAAATGGCATTTCACTGACAAAAAAATAAAATAAAAAATACATAGATAAATCCCTTCGTAAGGTGTGGGCTGTACTCGTGAGAACAATTTTTTGTATTTCATTAAGGCATGGGCTTCTAGGGATCCCTTCAATTAGTCTACTGTAATCTTTTTGGACCAATCCGAGGGCTCCAACTACAACATGGATAGTTGAAGTTTTTTATCTGCCACTTTTTTGAGATTTCGATTTCAAGGTCATTGTATTTTGATAGCTTTTTGAAGATCTTCAACGATGATGATGATTATTATTATTATTATTATTATTATTTGTTTATGTTATGTTTCCTGCTTTGTATCCTGTAGAGCCGGGTTCAAACTATGGCCCTTAGGCCCTATAGGAAAATTGTCATTAAACTGATATCAATTTTCTTAGTATATGGGATGTTCCTAGTAGGGCGATCTTCTAGATAACCTGTATGTTGATGTTACCTGGGACACTGTTAGTAAAATTGTCCATTCCTTTTCTCACGAGGCCCAGAGCTCTGAGTTCTATTGTTACAGTCTCAGTCTTCATTCCCCATATCCTTTTAATCTCGATCTCCAGGTCTTTGTATTTGGACAATTTCTCGATAGTTTTTTTGGAGGTGTTTCTCTCAGATGGCACTGCTATGTCAACAATAAGCATACACTTCCTGAATTTCTTCTTCTTCTTCTTCTTCTTCTTCTTCTTCTTCTTCTTCTTCTTCTTCTTATTATTATTATTATTATTATTATTATTATTATTATTACTATTATTATTTATGTTATGTTTTCCTGCTTTGTATCCGGGTCCAAATTATGGTCCTTAGGCCCTAGAGGAGAATTGTCATTTAATTAATAGCATTTTTCTTGGTGTATGAGATACTCTGGGCAACTTTTATGTATACCTGCGACACTGTTAGTAAAATTGTCTATTCCTTTTCTCACGAGACCCAGAGCTCCGATTACTATTGGTACAGTCTCAGTCTTCATTCTCCATATCCTGTTAATCTCGATGTCCGGGTCCTAGTATTTGAATAATTTCTTGATAATTTTCATGGAGGTGGTACTGCTATGTCAATAAACATACATTTCCTGAATTTCTTGACTTTTATGATAATATCAGGTCTGTTGACTTTTATTTCCCTGTCAGTTTGAATTGGCATATCCCAGAAGATAATTACATCGTTATTTTCGCTATGTGAGGATTGTCCTCGGCGTGGTTTTCCTCTAGTTCTCGATAGGTAGAGTTTGTTCCAGTTGCAGACTTATCGATCCCAGTCTCGTTCCTCACTGGGGATCGCAGTCCTTGTTGACCCGCGTGACGTCCGATGCGGTTTAGCAACACATTTTCGTTGTGTCAGCATTACAGCTAGTTCGTATTCACGTGGGGGCTGATTTGTGGGCGACAGAGCTTATCCATACAATGGAGGGCCATCACTTTCAAGGGCCCAAGCCTCCCCCTAGCTAATTTATTATTATTAATATCATTTTATTTCCTTTGGTTTCTGATGTATACTTATTACTTTCCGGGTCCGAACCAGAGACCTAAGGACAGAAATGGCATCACGACATTTTTCACTGAGCAGTTCTGAAAAAAAAAATCACACATATTTTACATAAAGCCCTTCGTAAGGTGTGGGCTGTACTTGTGGATACAATTTTTGTATTTATTTAAGACATGGACTAACATGGATTCCTTTTATGAGTCTATTGGAATCTTTTCCAATCAATCCGAGGGCTCCAACTACAACAGGGATTGTTGATGTTCCCATGTGCCACATTTTTGAGATTTCGATTTCAAGTTCCTTGTATTTTCATAGCATTTTGAAGATCTTAAAGATATATTGCAGTCTGCAGGGACTGCCATGTCAATAAGGAGGCATATTTTGTCTTTCCGGTCTCTAATCACGATGTCGGGGCGATTATATTTGGTTGTTCTGTCTGTGTGTATTTTAAAGTCCCATAAAATTGTTACAGGTTCTATCTCTGTAACCAGGTCTGGATGGTGTTCATACCAATTGCTTGCAGTTTCCTTTCTGTAAGTGTTGCATATTTTCCAATGAAAATATTGACCCACTCTGTCGTGTCGTGTTTTATATCCAGTGGGTGCCAATACCACGCAACCTGATACCAGATGGTCAACTGTTTCTGGGTATTTATCACAGAATCTGCATTTGGGGCTAACACAATTGTTCAGTATGAGTGCCTGGTAATTTCTAGTTAGCAAGCATTGGTCCTGTGCAGCAAGAAGGTTTCAGCTTTTAAGTCTGTACTACGTAGCCATATTAGCTTGTTTGATACGGGCAGAGTATTGATCGTGAAGACGTTTATCTTGCCATCGTTTCTGCATCTGGTCGGTTGCATTTGCCTTCGCTGTCTTTTTTAAGCATTTTGCAGCTTCAGTTGGTATATTATGCTTTATTTGTATTTCTTTAACCACTTGAAACTCCATTTTGAATTTGTTGATTTCCTTTATACCTGAATAAAGTTTATTGCTACTTTTATGTTCTTTGACGCAGATCCTCATCCTCTCTTCTGTAGTTTCTAAGTATCTTTGAAGGCCAGTTGTTGTAGTTTTGTAAGACAGTTTCGTTTAGCTAATCCTCTGCCTCCTTAGGATCTGGGCACACACAGACGATCAACATCAGCCTTGGGGTGATTCATGCGGTGGAAAGTGAGAAGCTTTCTCGTTTTGACGTCCATTCACTTAATGTCAGCGATGGGTCAGTTAAAGACGTTGAAATTTAACTGTACCACGGGGACAACTAAAATGTTTATGGCTGATATTCTGTTTTTGAATTCAGATCGTTATTCAGTACCAAACGCACACGCCTGTAGTACTCCATTCTTAACTTCTCCTTTATTTGGATATGCTGTATCTCACCTCCCCTGATAATTCCTAGGTATCTATAGGCTTCTTCTTGTTCCAGTTCCCTAATCTTTGTAACAAAATCTAAATCTATTGAGTGTGTTTCTGTAATTAAACAGACGGCGTGAGAGGGAGTCACAATGAAAGATTCCTCGTCGGATATTCTAAACAGAAGGGTTGACAGGGAGTCTCCTTGAAAGATTATTATTATTATTATTATTATTATTATTATTATTATTATTATTATTATTATTATTATTCATGAGTAAGGGGGGTTAAGGACATACAAAACAGACGGGGTGAAAAGGAGTCACAATGAAAGATTCCTCGTCGGATATTCTAAACAGAAGGGTTGACAGGGAGTCTTCTTGAAAGATTATTATTAATATTATTGTTTTATTTCCTTTGATTTCTGGTGTGTACACATTTCTTCCCGGATCCCACCCAGAGACCTAAGGTTAGAAATGGCATCATGACATTTTCCACTGAACAACAACAAAAATTTTACACAGATAAAGCCCTCCGTAAGCTGTGGTCTGTACTCGTGAGAACAATGTTTTGTATTTTTTAAGGCATGGACTACCAGGGATCCCTTCAATTAGTCTCCTGGAATCTTTTCCAATCAATCCGAGGGCTCCAGCTACAACAGGGATTGTTGATGTTCCCATGTACCACATTTGAGATTTCGATTTCAAGGTCCTTGTATTTTGATAGCATTTCGAAGATCTTCAAAGATACATTGCAGTCTGCAGGGACTGCCATATAAATAAGGAGGCACCTTTTTTGTGTGCTGTTTCTGATTATTATTATTATTATTATTATTATTATTAACAACTGTTTCCATACATAGCACTTTCCACGTTTATAGACTGAAGAGTTAGTGTTACCAAATGTTTTTATTAAAATAGTTTTTCATGAAATTAGAGTTGTTTCGGCCACTAAATGTTATAGCTCTTGTGTCGATAGTGCTTTCCACCTAACGTATTGTTTTTGTTCGCGTAGAAGCTTAACTGCTTAATTAGATCATTTTCTATTATTTTTGTTATTACTGCGACTGGAAGTGTTTAAACGATGGGCTATTTGTTATTTGGTAAAACTCTTCATTTATGATTATGTATCACCCGTCTATAGAACCAAATGAATGGTCATCATGGGTTTTATAGGATTCATTTGAAACCATTTTTAACTACTGATCTAACGAAACCGGCGTGTACAGATTATGTTGTAAGGTCATTAGGCATTTATTGATCGAGCAGCCAGTCCTAATCAAATTACGCTTTTCTCAATTCACTAGACATCGATCAAAGTGTAGTATCCGTTCTCCTAATCTCTATATTAACGGTAATACTAGCCGTCTCCTTATAAGGAAACATTCAGTATTTATTAACCGAGCTGCCATTGCAACTCAAATTACGCTTTTCTCAACTCACTAGTTATCGTGCTTGGATCAAAGTGTAGTATCTCTTCTTCTAATCTGTAATGTAAACGGAAATATTAACCGTTTCCATATAAGGAAACATTCGGCATTTATTAACCGAACAGCCAGTGCAACTCAAATTACGCTTTTCTCAACTCACTAGTTATCGTGCTTGGATCAAAGTGTTGTATTTGTTCTTCTAATCTGTAATATAAATGGAAATATTAACCGTTTCCTTACGACATTTATTTACCGGCCAGTCAGCGTTACTTTCGGTTGAAATTTATAAAATATTTCTCAACTCCTGTAACTGGAATCGTTTTTTCCAGTAGTGATGGGTTTTTTTCTTCATCACGTTTTGTTTGTAGCTGTGTTTAATGTCAGCATCTAATGACATGTGCTATCCATTTTAGTTGCTGTTGTCGTTGAAAACCCTGAGGGGAACTGGTTTCTCTTATTTGGTACATATGAGTTTCAATCTCGTGTTTGGCGAACTACGGTTGTTGATCCCTAGTAAGTCGTATTGGCTTTCTTGAGGCGAATACCACAAAGCCGCCATATCTCATTTTCTCACGAAATCCTTCTTTTCATTATTCGGACTACTGTCCTCATATTTGTCACCATATTTATTACAACGTTGTACGCTCCGGCCTTCTTCAGGTGGTTGGAATGTCGACCTGAACCCTTTATTTCGCTCACTGGGGTAGACTGTTCTAGTTCCACGTGCCATGATAAATGGGTGTCAGTTATCAGTTATCTCCTGTTTATTCCCCTCTGCAAGTTCCCCACTGCCTTAACCGGGTATTGAACTCACACTCTTTAGGTCCTGTCACCGGCTCTAACCAACGCCTTTATCCATTGTGCCATGTGTCCTTGAGGTTTTCTTAATAATAAATATCACAGTACAATGGTGTCTGTATTGTTAAGTTTCATTGTTTCCAACAAGGAAATGTTGCCGGCTACTTGTCAGTATCGGAGTGGGTGCAGTTAGTGAGCAATCTTTCCTACCACAGCCCTTTTTCTAGAGCATCTAATCGCTTATCAAGTCAAATACCTCACTAAAGAACTTGGGATGTAGGGGCTCCTTTTTAATCAGTAAACTTCTCCTAGCTAGTTGCTGATTCATCATTTCACGGTCTAATGAAAATTAACCACCATATCCTGCTTGTTTTCCCTTTAACTGAAAAGGGATTAATTTCTTGACTTAAGTAGGAAAAGAGTCATCTATGCTGCAGTTGCCTAGATCTGCAGTTAAGAACAAATTTTCTATCTGTTGGATGCCGTTTATATTATTTTATTCCAGTCTATTGTTATAATTGTTCTATTTTATTATTAGTTATTGTTGTTAATCTCTTATCGTAACTATTTATAGAAATTTAAACTTTATTACAAAAAACAAAAAACAGAGCGGCTACTCAAATACGGGTATCTACTCAAAGTAACGTTTGAAATAATAAAAATATACCGGATTAAAACAATTAAATTCATTGGTCCATTAAAAAATACTTTGTTTGCGTTTCGGATACGAAACTAAACAGATATGGCTTTAAAAAAAACAAATCTAAACGAGTGAATAGGCATTAAGACAAGTAGAACTCTACTTGACTCTGAAGCTCTCTGTAGCCGAGCGGTCAATGCACACCGGATAAGACAGTAGATTCTCTTTCTAAGGAGGACGCAGATTCGAATTCTACCTAAGTGGTGGAGGGGGCATTCTCTTTTTTAACGTTTCTCGAGTGCGCAGGCCGACAGAGAAATAAAGAATGTCAATAAATAAAGAAATAAATAAAAACAAAAAGAAAAACGGAGCGTCTACTCAAATTCGGGTATCCACTAAAAATAAATATTTCAGGTTATAATCTCCTAGCCACGGACGTCTTTCGTATAGTAAAGACGTTAAAATGTCCCTTACTCACAGCCGTGCGATGATAGCTTGGGAGTAGAATCTCTGACTAATGCCAAATCGGTCCGGTTTCAATCCGGCTTGAAGCAATCAGATGTCTAACCACACTGATGACCTGTGATACAGTGAAACAGTCTGTGGATGACTATATATGTATACATATATATTATATAACAAGTTTGTCTTTATATATATATATATATATATATATATATATATATATATATATATATATATATATATGTAAGAAAGAATCGGCGACTTACAGTTTAAAATGAGGAAGAATGAATAAGGAAGATGAAAGAAAAAAGAAGGGAGGAAAGAAGGAAGGGAGTAAGGAGAGAAGGAAAGAAAAAAGGACAAAGAAAAGATAAAAGAAAAAAGGAAAGAAGGGAGATGAAGAAAGAAAGAAAGAAGGAAGGAAGGAAAAGACAGGAAGATTAAAGAAAAATGGCGGAAAGAAAGAAAAAGGAAGGAAAAACAGAAGGAAGGTGGGAGGGAAAGAAGAAAGAAATAGGAAGGGAAAAGGGAGGATGATAAAAGAAAATGGAAGGAAAAGGGAAGGAAGGAAAGAAAATATGAAAGAAATAGGAAGGAAAGGAAAAAGGAAGATTAAAAAAAGGAATGAAGGAACTAAAGAAAGGAGGAAAGAAGGAAGTAAAAAGAAAGAAGGAAAATGATGGATGGAAGGAAGATGAAAGAAAAAGGAAGTAAGTAGAGAAGAAAAGAAAGAAGGAAAAAGGAAAGAAAGGAGATGAAAAAGGAAGGAAGGAATAAAAGAAGGAAAGAAAGAAGGAAATGGCAGGAAGATGAAGGAAGGAAGGAGAAGGAAGGAAGAATGGAAAGAAGGAAGGAAGGAAGCAGGGAAGGAAGGAAAGAAGGGATATGAAAGAAATATGAAGGAAAAGGGAAGGATGAAAGCCGGAAGGAAAATGAAGGAAAGAAATAGGAAGGAAAGAAGGAAGGCAGAAGGAAAGAAGGGGGAATTTCAGATGAAAGAGAAACAAGAAAGTAAATAAAAATAAAAGACGTGACTAGAAGACGAAAGAAATCAATTCTTCTTTAAGCTCCCCGACCTGTCTCAGCCACAAACTTACTTGCTGTGCGTCCAACTTGCTCGAAGTTCTTTCCCAGCCCACATGAAAAAAATGACACTTCCTTCGCCTTTATCTCAGATGTCCTCGGTGCCAGTCTCACACCAGAGTAATTATCACACCAACGAATAAAAGCGCTAACCCGGACGGAAATGGTTGCATCGAAGGGATAGATAATAACAGTTGGAAGGGAAACAACCTTCAGTCTTATTACCTTTCCGCCATGACAAAAAGCCGCGAGGAACGAACTAATGGGGCTGTTTATTAATTTGGTTTATTAATGAGTTTCTTTAATTCTTTTCGTGGCTAGAACTACTAGAACAGTGGAGGAAAAAAAATGGGGGTACTACTACGATCATGACTCTCCACAATTTCCTGTTCTTCGTAGCTCTTAATAAATATTATCTTTTTGTTATTTCTTCTAAATTTTGTTCCGCCATCCATTTACTCAAGCTCACTAAATATGTTATGCGTTGTCTTCTTCTGTCCCTCTTGCCTTCGATCTGCCCTGTGAGTATCAGATTTTCCAAGCCATCTTTCCTCATTATGAGCCCTAGAAATTTCGACTGTCTCTTCCCGATGTTAAGTATAAGTTTCCTTTTTCTTTCCATTTTCCTCTAAAAACTTCGCCGTTGCCCACGTGTTCAGTCCATGGCATCCTCAGCATCCTTCTGTAGAACCACATTCCTGTTGCTTCAAGTCTCTTCTTCATCTGAGAGGAAATTGTTCAGCATTCGCTGTCGTATAGGACTGATGTCCCGTAACAGTTCTACGAAACTCGCCATTTGTTTCGACCTACCCCGATGAGGACTCAAGAAAGTCAAAGGCTTGGTCCCTATTTTTCCGAAATGAACTTTGAACAATTCCTGTTGGAATTTCCTCCTTATATGAAAAGTCTTATTCGTAATTTGGAAAAGTCGATCAATAAAATTAATCAACAAAATGTCTGTTGTCTGTAATAATAATAATAATAATAATATCTATATATATAATATATAATAATATCTATATATATAATATATAATAATAATGTCTATATATAATAATAATATCTACATATATAATATATAATAATAATAATAATATCTATATATAATAATAATAATATCTATATATATAATATATAATAATAATAATATCTATATATAATAATAATATCTATATATATAATATATAATAATAATGATAATATCTATATATATAATATATAATAATATATATCTATATATATAGATGTGTGTGAAAAGTGTGCGTATATATATAATTTGTTGGATAGACAATTATGCTGTTACACGGTTTGGACAATTTTGCTGTTACACACAGTATATATATATATATATATATATATATATATATATATATATATATATATATATATACGTTGCAATGTGTGTGTATATATATATATATATATATATATATATATATATACGTTGCAATGTATATATATATATATATATATACGTTGCAATGTATATATATATATATATATATATATATATATATATATATATATATATATATATATATATATATATATATATATATATACGTTGCAACGTATCAGGGAGGTCTTCCATACCTTTTAAGTAAAATTTCGCAGATTTTGATGTGAAAACGATTTTGACGAATTCTTGAACCGGGTTTTCATGAGAGAAAGTTTTCCATATCAAACTGTTTTGAAGCGATCGAAAGAGCTCATAATCGGTTGGTGCCTGGCTGGGTGAATATGACAGTTTGGGTAGAACGGACTAACCGTGTACCAAAATCTTTTCCTCTTATTCTTTTTGTATGTTGTCCGATGTTGTTAAGGAAATAAAGAATTTTTTTCCTATTGACAGAACAGAGTGTGCTTTACGAGCAAACTTTTATGGACACGTTGCAGCTGATGGACGTGCGTTTCGGGTTTCCTTAAGTTTTAAGAACTCGAAATGAATAATGCCCCGACGACTCATACACAACAACAATACCTTTCTTCCATGGAGTTCATATCTGGAGTCGATTGAAGAGGTTTATCCTTGTAAGCCACACTGCCTTTTGCATTGAACAATGTTGTATATAATACGATATAACATTGTTGTATATAATATGATATTATATTGTTGTATATAATGTGATATAACATGTAGCATTGTTGTATATAATATGATATAACATTGTTGTATATAATATAACTTATAACATTGTTGTATATAATATGACATAACATTTTTGTATATAATATGATATAATATACATTGTTGTATATATGATATAACATATAAGATTGTGTATATAATATGATATAACATTTTTGTATATAATATGACATAATATACAACATTGTTGTATATAATATGATATAACATATAAGATTGTGTATATAATATGATATAAAAATTTTGTATATAATATGATATAATATACAACATTGTTGTATCTAATATGATATAACATATAACATTGTTGTATATAATATGATATAACATTGTTGTATATAATGTGATATAAAGTTGTTTTATATAATATGATATAACATTGTTGCATATATGATATAACATTGTTATATGTAACATATAACATTATTGCATATGATATAACATTATTGTATATAATATAACATTGTTTTATATAATATAACATTTTTGTATATAATGTGATTTAACATTGTTGCATATAATATGATATAACATAGTTATATATAATATAACATATAACATTGTTGTATATATGATATGGCATTTTGTATATAATGTGATATAACATATAACATTGTTGTATATAATATAACGTATACCATTGTTGCATATAGCATATAACATTTTTATATATAATATGATATAACATTGTTCTATATCATATGATATAACATTGTTGGATGTAATATGATATGACGTGGAAATAGGACTATTTTTTTTTGTCTGAGAAGCATTGTTCGTAAATTGGAAAAGTCTATAATTAAAATTTATCGACACGAAATGTCTGTTGTTTTAATATTTACCTAATGGGCAAAAGTGCCCAATATCAGGAATCAGGCGCGTGGAAATATAAAAATGAACACTGTGGTTAACACCAAGTGGCGAGAGTCCGTTTCAGGCTTGGACGCAATATACAGGGTGCGATGGATAAATTGTCATCTAAAAGAGGCAACAATGAAAATAACACTGACATCTCCTTTTAACAGATATATGTACCTAAATTAAATAAAAATTTCTTAAAATACTAACGAGTAAATTTATTCAATAAAATCGCCATTGGCTTCAACCACGGCCTCCAGACGACTTCAGAATCTCCTGTTACTCTTCTGGACGGTCTCCTTGTTTAAGTTGGGGAATGCTGCCATAATCCATGCCAACAGTACATATTTGGTGTTACAAGGAGTTTTGTTGGTCTCTCGCTCAACTGCGCCCCACACATATTAATCAAGGGGGTTGCAGTTTGGGAAGTAAGGTGGCCAGATGTAAGAGGGGATGTGGTCGCAGAAATTGTCTGACGGTCATGACTGGGTTCTCCTGCTTTTGTGGCATGAGTGAGTTTTCCGAGCTGCTGTACCTTCATAATCAGCATTAGACTCGTCCAACTCTTTCTAAATACTCTGCACGGTCGTCAGATTGACAACCAAATATTCTGAAATGTTCGTATTGGAGCTTCCGGCGCGGATGCCAAGCAGTACATCAAGCCGTTTCCAAATTTCTGGCAGAATGAATTGCGTCATCATGGTGCGCTTTTTCTCACAGACGGTGCCCAACTAACCATACTATATTGTGCAATCGACAAAATAAAAAACCATAAAAAGCGCATGCGCGAAATTAAATATATAAAATGTCGACAATTTACTCATCGAACCCTATTTGTGTGTGTGTGTGTGTGTGTGTGTGTGTGTGTGTGTGTGTGTGTGTGTGTGTGTGTGTGTGTGTGTGCAAATATGTAGAAAAATAGGAAAGAACACGTTAGGTAAATAATCCGGAGTTCTTTAGTATTTTTGTTTTATTTTTTAAAAACAGTGCTCAATACAGAAGGAGAGCTTAAATTATTATTATTTTCGCTACATAAGAGTTCTCATGTTTCAAAAACAAGACCCAAAAACCTCAATATAATTATTAAGATTAAATTGAATTAAAGTATCAAGACCTGACTTTAATTCAATTTTAATTCAATTTAATTTTAATAATTATATTGAGGATTTTGCGTCTTGTTTTGGAAACATGAGAACTCTTATGTAGCGAAAGAATCATATTTAAAAAAAAATAATTACATACATATATATATATATAGGGTGCGGTGGGTAATATAGATAAGATATCGCACGTTGATTGCTGGTGTTAATCAAATAGTGATCGAAGTACAAGTATATATATTAAGAATATATTAATTAATATACATTTGTCCTCACCGGTGGCACGACAACGCAATCTTCAGATGCTGGGTAGAGTCTCTATTCAACACCTGAAGATCGCGTAGTGCATGAAACTCCGAGTCGTGCTACCGGTGAGGAAAATTATGTGAATATATATATATATATATATATATATATATATATATATATATATATATATATATATATATATATATGTTAAACCACGAGAAAAATCCGCCAAAAATAATAATCTAAAATAAGTTCCATACAGGAGTCTGTGGAAGAAAATGTTTTTTGAGGAATTTGAAGAGATATACAGATGTGAATTATTTAGTTAATCGCTGTTGGTTTGAGTAAATTCCAAAACATTCGAAATTATAATCTTTGCACACATTCCAAAAGTTCAGCTCGCCAACATAAATCCTAGCCAACATAAATACTCGCCAACAGAAATCCTCGCCAACATAAATCATCGCCAACACAAATCCTCACCAACACAAATCCTCGCCAACATAAATCCTCGCCAACACAAATTCTCGCCAACATATATCCTCGCCAACACAAATCCTAGCCAACATAAATCCTCACCAACACAAATCCTAGCCAACACAAATCCTCGCCAACACAAATCTTCACCAACACAAATCCTAGCCAACAGAAATCCTCAACAACAGAAATCCTCGCCAACACAAATCCTCGCCAACAGAAATCCTCGCCAACATAAATCACCGCCAACACAAATCCTCGCCAACAGAAATCCTCGCCAACACAAATCCTTGCCAATACAAATTCTCGCCAACATAAATCTTCGCCAGCATAAATCCTCGCCAACATAAATCCTCGCCAACATAAATACTCGCCAACATAAATCCTCGCCAACATAAATACTCGCCAACACAAATACTCGCCAACATAAATATTCGCCAACATAAATACTCGCTAACACAGATCCTCTCCAACATAAATACTCGCCAACATAAATCCTCGCCAACACAAATCCTCGCTAACATAAATCCTCGCCAACACAAATCTTAGCTAACACAAATCCTCGCCAACATAAATCCTCGCCAACAGAAATCCTCACCAACACAAATCCTCGCCAACACAAATCCTCGCCAACACAAATTCTCGCCAACATAAATCCTCGCCAACATAAATCCTCGCCAACACAAATCCTCACCAACACAAATCCTTACCAACACAAATCCTATCCAACAGAAATCCTCACCAACACAAATCCTCGCCAACATAAATCCTCGCCAACAGAAATCCTCACCAACACAAATCCTTGCCAACATAAATCCTCGCCAACACAAATCCTAGCCAACATAAATCCTCACCAACACAAATCCTAGCCAACAGAAATCCTCAACAACAGAAATCCTCGCCAACACAAATCCTCACCAACACAAATCCTTACCAACACAAATCCTATCCAACAGAAATCCTCACCAACACAAATCCTTACCAACACAAATCCTAGCCAACATAAATCCTCACCAACACAAATCCTAGCCAACATAAATCCTCGCCAACATAAATCCTCGCCAACACAAATCCTCACCAACACAAATCCTTACCAACACAAATCCTATCCAACAGAAATCCTCACCAACACAAATCCTCGCCAACATAAATCCTCGCCAACAGAAATCCTCACCAACACAAATCCTTGCCAACAGAAATCCTCGCCAACACAAATCCTCGCCAACACAAATCCTCGCCAACATAAATCATCGCCAACACAAATCCTCGCCAACAGAAATCCTCGCCAACACAAATCCTTGCCAACACAAATTCTCGCCAACATAAATCTTCGCCAGCATAAATCCTCGCCAACATAAATCCTCGCCAACATAAATACTCGCCAACATAAATCCTCGCCAACATAAATCCTCGCCAACACAAATACTCGCCAACATAAATATTCGCCAACATAAATACTCGCTAACACAGATCCTCTCCAACATAAATACTCGCTAACATAAATCCTCGCCAACACAAATCTTAGCTACCACAAATCCTCACCAACATAAATCCTCTCCAGCATAAATCCTCGCCAACATAAATCCTCACCAACACAAATCATCACCAACATAAATCCTTGCCAACACAAATCCTCTCCAACATAAATCCCTCACCAATATAAATCCTCGCCAAGTTTCCGTTCGTTAAGAATGCTTGCTATAATATAAACAGAAGATTCTTAGAAAATTCGGACAGATTTTGACAATAATTACCCAATCATGTAGAAAGGTTTATTTAATTTAAAAAAAAATGTACACGTTCGAACCCCGTAGAGTTCTTCGTTCTTGAGTCGTTTAAAAGCACGCCAGGCTCTTTCACCTTTCATGTTTAAATCTCGCTGAAAGATACATTTTCTTCATTAAAGACTCTCAAAAACTTCAAGCTGGTAGACGTGAACTGTTCTGTCTTAAAACAAATACAGACGTCTACTAAAAAACGTGTATCCACTAAATATACCGTTTATAGTACTGAGAAATAATGCCAATTGTAGACAGGCCCAAAATCATCTAATTAATCCGAAGAATCAGCAATATGACTGGCCCTGATCTGGCATCTCGTGTTCAGTCAATTTCCCACCGCCGTAAATTTGCATTACTTCAATTTTCTATAAATACTTTCATGGTAATTGATCGGATGAAGTCGTCGCTATGGTACCTAGACTTTATGAATTTAAAGGCAGTACTAGACTGTCGGCAACGTCTCACCAATTTACAGTTGAACTGGCTAGATGCAACCGTAATTTCTATGCTAACATCTTATTTTCTTGTACTTCTCGCTTGTAGAACTCCCTTTCGGCACCATACTTTCCAGTCACAATTTAATCTGCAAAAATTTAAATACAATGTCAATCGCTATCTACTGTCTACCTGATTACTCTTCTTTTGTTCTCTACTCCTTAGCAGTGTTTTTATTTGTAACTCTTCCACACCTTGTGACCCCCTTGTGTCTCAGTGGCTTTACTGCCTTCCATGGGGTTAACACATTTAAAAAAAAATTATTTCTATAAATGCTTTAGATATGCTAGGACTGTAATCAAAATCTTAACAAACCCTTAAATTTATCTCTATCTCCAAATTGTATGACAAACTATTTATTTTTCAATCTTTTCATTTTGTCTCTTTACCATTTCTGCACAGAGGGTTCAATTTTAATCCCTGTTCCTACCGCCCTCCCACACATGGTCTCGAAACATCGATCCCCGCAGTCAATCTGTCTGTCAATTAGTCTATCTGTCGAGCGCTAATCACTTGATCACACCCGTCGTGCCAATGACGACTGGACAAAGTGGCAAAAGATTGGACGGGCCTGTGTCATTAGAATGAATAGAGGTGTCAGAGTCATCATGAGTGGACGCCAGGCGGTGGTGAGAATGTCCACAAGTATCTGGCCGGTCAAGTTCGGTGTCAGTCTCCTGGGCTAACGAACGACCTACTCAGGCAAAGGAAAAACAAATACACCCTCTCGAACTGCCGCATGTCGACCAGTCCAACCAATCGTCTGATGTCGTTGACGGGTGGCTCTGCCCGCTTGGCCACTTTCAGGAGCTGACCCATCGATGAACTGACCTTCGATCTCCCTTAATTTGATTTTAAAGGAAGATATTTAGTTTCTGGATAATATTATCCAGGTAGGTGCGCTTTTTGAAGTTACGAGGTGGGTAGGTAAGAAGATTGATTTCTTGGTTAGTTTATGAACAAAAATGGCTGAAATTGATGTATTGCTGAAGAATTAATTTATTTTCAGGAAAATACCGTGCTTTGGGTTAATATGTTCAAACTTATACCGTCAGGCTTAAGGCTTCGAATGTGGAGCAGGCAGTAAAACCCCAACTCATAAAACAGGCGAATAATTTGTGCTACCACTCTCAGCAGAAACTAGATACACGCATAACTTTTATCCTGAAGTGGGACGCAGAATTCGAATCCGAGAGCGTATATATTTCTCGAATATTAAGTCCAGTAGACGAAAATAAATTTTAAAAAAATACTGTACCACATGTTTTGATGGATGTCAATTATCAGTTATCTTCTGTTAATTCCCCTCTCCAAGTTCTCCACAGCCTTAACCTTGAGGACAGATGGCACAGTGGACAAAGGGGTTGGTTAGATCTAGTGACAGGATCCAAAGAGTGTGAGATCAATACCCGGTTAAGGCAGTGGAGATCTTGCAATGGGGAATTTACAGGAGATAACTGATAACTGACTACCATTAAACATGGCACGTGGAACTAGAACAGTCTACCCCAGTGAGCGAAATAAATGGTTCAGTTCGACATTCTAACCACCTGAAGAAGGCCGGAGCGTACAAACGGCCGAAACGTTGTAATAAATGTGGCGACAAATATGAGGACAATAGTGTAAATAATGTACATAATACCTCATCTCAGAAATATAGACAGATACTGAAGGATCGGATAAATATGGCGACAAAGATGAGGACAATAGTCCGAATAATGTAAATAATGTACATAATACCTCATCTCAGAAATATAGACAGATACAGAAGAAATGAGGTTGAATCAACTCCGTGGAAGATGTATGGTTTGTGCGAGCTGTAAAGGTCTGAACTAGTGGAACTAAAGACTGGTGCTTACGGAAATAGCGATAGAGTGGCAATAGGCTGGCAGGTTTGCAACTGTAGGAAAGAGATTGCAAAATGGAAAATAAATCATTCTCGCACAAAACCGTATAAACGTTTTTTTTTTGTTTTTTTTTTTTAGCTCTATGGAATGTTTGGTAAGTGTGGATTAAACATCCCCACGTCATATATGGTTTGGTTGGTTTGTTTTGTTTTACGGCATATCAACCTCAATGAGCTATTTAATGCCGACAAGATTTTTATTGCTGCTAATATTTTTTTCTATCTATCTCAGTATATATTGGTTTGGTTTGGTTTGTTTTACGGTATATCAACCTCAATGGGTTATTTAATGCCGACAAATATTTTATTGCTGGTAATATTTTCTTTCAAAATGAACTATAGTCGGTAATATTTTTTTTCTAAAAATGTATTGGTGATAATTCTTTTTTTTTTTTACGAAGTATTTCTGGTATATATTAAAACCTATTTTTACACTTTCATAGTGTTTTTCCCCCAGTTTGGGTGTCAACTATTTGCCCATAGCTGGAACCCTAACAGATGCTACCACCCCGAGACAGGGTGGACCTGGGAACAGCAGTAATTAAGAGGTGGTTCCACGCTCCTCAAAACCTCCTGATCAGAGACCATTGCTGTTGGATGTAGTTTACCGTCTTACCCTGGACGCCACGTCATATAATCCATTTTTAGTCGAATCTAACTCTTCTAAACATAAAACATGTCTGGGGAATTCTGTTACTTCTTGGAACGATAAAATAAACAGGCCATTTCTTTCTCTAGAATCTTTAACCATGTTTTTTTATTTATTTTTAAATTAGTATCCCCCCAAGCAAGGCAATGCACCCACTAAGACGCAAAGGATTAAATAATTTGGAGGAATTAGGAATAGAAACATTAATAATGAATAGAAAGAGATAAAAGGAAATCAAGATGTCAGTAGATAGCGATTGACGTTGTATTTAAATTTTCGCAAATGAAAGTTGTCTGGAAAGCATGGAGCTGGAAGGGAGTTCCACAAGCGAGAAGTGCGAGAAGAGAAACTGTTAGCGTAGAACTTGCGTCTACATCTAGCCAGCTCAACTGTAAATTGATGGAATCTCACTTCCAGTCTGGTACTGCGCTTAAATTCATAGAGTCTAGGTACGATAGCCAAGAGCTCACCCGAGCAAATAGCATGAAAGGTAACCTTACGGCGGTGAGCAAGTGACTGAAGCCGAACCGCCAGATCAGGACCAATAATATTGCAGATTCTTCTTTGGATCTTATGAAGCAGCTCAAGGTAAATAGCAAGGGTACCGGGCCATATATGGCAGTAATATTATAAGCATGGATGAATGGTAAACATATAGATATGAAAAATAGATTCCGGAGAGAAAGATTTTCTCGCACGATACAGTGAACTGACTTTCTTAGTAGCTGAGCTAGCAATGGATTCAATATATTGTTTCCATTTCATGTCAGCTGAGAACGTGAGCCTAAGAAGGAGGAACGAGTTACTTTCCTGGAGGTTAGCATCAGCCATGCCCATGCAAAGTAGAGAGGGGTCTCTCAGATCATTAATGGAGTGAAGTTTAGTTTTGGAGGAGGTAAAATTGATAAGCCATCTTATTTGCTCTTAGCCCGCTCGTGGGCCAATCTGTTTATTAAAGCCTTCGCCAAGGTACTTCTTTAGTTCTGTTCTTTATTACAATGGAAAAGCTGAAAAGTGAGGATTAAGCTTTCCCAGGTCATATATGGGTGTAAAGATAAACATGACACGGACAGCCAGTTACTTCCTGGAGCGATAGAATGAATCGGCCATTTTTTTTTAATAGAATCTTTAACCATGGATTGTATATTTGAGTTCTCTTTTAGTAAACTAGAGACCGAATACACGTTCAAATCATTTGGTTTCATTTATAATGAAACCGCTAATCATAACTGGAAAAATCGGGGTTTGATCGGCGACGATGAAAGGATAGTTGTCTGGCTTTTGAAATATTGTAAATTACAAGCAACTTTTCTTTTTTTCCTATTGAGCAATTAGAGCGAGGTCAGAGGAGAGATAAGCTGCAAGGGTCTGACTATCTTGAATTTTGGAAGCACGTCCATAAACTGTGGTTTCAGTTGAGAATACCGCATATTAGCTTGCTAGGTAATATGTGAATATCATGTGGATATCGATGAATATCGCGTATTATATGCGACACTGAGATCCGTAGGCGTACTGGGATGGCCGAGGATGCATTCCAAAAGCTTGGCAGAGTACTGCTAGACAGGAGGATTTCTTTGGTAACAAAGAAAAGAATACTGAGCTGTTATGTGATATCTGTCCTTCTTTACGGCAAGTGCGACACTGAGATCTGTAGACGTATTGGGATGGCCAAGGACGCATTCCAAAAGCTAAGCAGAGTACCACGAGACAGGAGGCTTTCTTTGGTAACAAAGAAAAGAATACTGAGCTGTTACGGGACATCTGTCCTTCTTTACGGCAGTAAATGTTGGACGATTTCCTCAAAGATGAAGATGAGACTCGTGGCAACGGAGATGTGGTTCTACAGAAGGATGCTGAGGATATCATGAACCGAGCGTGTGAGGTAACGATGAGGTCTTGGAGAGGATGCAAACAAGGAGGAGGCTTATACTTAACATCAGGAAGAGGCAGTTGAAGTTTCTGGGACACATAATGAGAAAAGAGGGCCTGGAGAATCTGATACTCACGGGTCAAATAGAGGAAAAGAGAGACAAGGGAAAGCAGCGCGTGTCATACCTGGCGGGCTTGAGCAAGTGGATGACGGATCATGGTCTGGGGTTGCCGAGTGACGAAACATTGTGACCTACAAGGGATAGAGAAAAGTGGAGAGGTATTATCGCCTACGTCCTGAAGGGACACGGCACATAATAAGAAAAGGTATGTTTTTAAAGATGACGGTGTTGATAGAAGACAGAAAGGAAGCTACGAAAATACCCTACAGAAGGTAGCGAAGGGAAGCGAGAAGAAAGAAAAACAACTGCAAGGGGAGAGAAATCACAAGAATGAGCCCAAAGTGCGATTTGCAACTCGGAAATATGAAAATGAAACCTGTTAAAATTTTTAAAATCTGGGACGTATTTTAACAGAGGACGGAAAGTGTGACCCTGAAAACCGAAGGCGTATTGGGATAGTCAAAGATGCTCCACCGAAGGACAGAGTCGCGAGTGAGGAAAATTATACTGAGAGATGCCGGTCCGTGGGAATAGCTGCCTGAGACCGCGCTCTCTCATTGCACTAGAGCAGTGTTTCCCAATCACTGTGCCGCGGAATGATTACTGGTGTGCCGCGAAGAGATAATACCTAGAAGCCATTTAATTTCATTTTGTTTCATAAAGACATTCAATTTCTTAATCATGATGACACCGCTCAATTCAAAATCGCCGAATTTCTGGAATCTAAACGTTTCGCGCATACTAATTGGTAAGCGTTATTATGGTTTATATTAGGACGGCAACAGATAAATTAGTTGCTTTTAAGAAAAAAGTTGCAATATGGAAGAAAAGAATGAAGCTAGATGATTTGGATATATTTCCTTTAGTTCGCAAAACCTGCGTTACCGAGATGATTCCCATTATTAGTGAGCATTTGACATGTTTAGAAAATAAATTTGAAGAATATTTTCCCTCAATCAGCATTGAAGAATTTGATTGGATTCGCAATCCGTTCCCAGATTTATCAGTCATCAACCTTTTCAGTTTTGAGTTATGTGAAGAGGAAGAATAAGCAAGCCTTTCCAGTGATCGTGGTCTCAAATTGAAGTACGCACAACTGCCATTGGACGCCTTTTGGATTTCTGTTATGGAAGCGTATCTAAGTAAAAAAGCCATCAAAGTCTTAATGCAATTCTCAACTTCGTACCTGTGTGAACCGGGATTTTCTTACTTAAACAACATTAAAAATAAAAAAACGTGAAAGACTTAAAAATATTGAAGAAGAGTTGAGAGTGTGTCTCTCTCACATTCGCCCAAATATTGCAGCAGTAGTCAAGAAGCACCAGGCACAACTGTCCCCCTGACATTCACCATTATTATTTTATACCCGATATTGAATACAGGATATGTTGATTTATGGGAATAAAAATTCTTCTTATATAATATTCTTTGTTTTTTTATTATTTTATTGCAAAAAGTCTTTATGAGTGGAAAATATTGATTTTTTGTGATAGGTGTGCCGCGAAAATTTAATGAACTCAATAGTGTGCCGCCATGTAAAAAAGGTTGGGAACCACTGCACTAGAGAGATGGATCGGTGCTCGCACCTAGGCCTGCGCAAGCGACGGCTGTGGTGGCTCGGGCAATTTTTGTTCCTAGCCCGGGTGTACGCGCTCGGGCTCCCCACATTAAACCGACCATGTGTCACAACGCGAGATCTTGGGAGGGTCGAGTAAATACGAAATTACTATAAACTAGTTTGTAACACGATTATTTATGATCTCTCGGTTGCGTCTCTGTCTTTGGGCAGAGTGCGCTCAGGGGCGGCTCCGTCAAAGGCCAGAGTCGCTACTGAGGAAAATTATACTGAGAAGTGCCCAGGTCTGGGGAAGAGCTGTCCGAGGCCGGAAATAAGGATCTACGTACATCAAATCATTTTTTAAATTAAGTGGCAGCAGAAGAATTATCGTTAAACTTTTAAAAGGTAAGCTTAAACATTAATTCAATACTTACCGATCAGTTTTGAGTTCTTCTGTAGTTTATTGATGCCTATCGCATCTACTCTTCCCTAGCTATTATGATGATGGCCAAAACTAGAATCCTCCACAAGAGCTAGTTTTAATGCTCAACAAAAATCGTTCCCTGCGCCTAATTTTTCTAAGGCTTTTAAATTATCTATGAATCATTGAAATCGAACCAGTGGGAGCGGAGTAGTTGCTTGGACACACACGAACAAAAACACACACATATACTGTACTTTATATATAAGATATAGCGGCACTGTTCAAGCCGAGGTTTTGGATACTGATGTTCAGGTCAAATTAGCTTTTTCCACTTATAAATTTAAGGCCTTGCCATTTTTTAAAAATGTTTTTTGCTACCATCTATTTAATTTACAGCGTCTGATTCGGCTTAGAAAATTATTGCAAGGATTAAAAAAATGAAAAGTTTTTTGTTACTTTATAAATGATTAAAAGAATGAAGTCGATTTTATTTTTGCGTAAAGAGGGCTTTCATTTTTATATTGTCCGTTTTCTTTGCCTTGCTTTCTCAGACTTAATTAATTAACTAATTTAATTAATTTGTATCTTTCATTTAAATTAGCCTCATTTGACTCAACACCATCTTTTCTGTTTTTTTGGTTGGCTGCCATACCCAGAAAGTTTTTATGTTCTAAACAAAGCGTTACTTTGAAGTTGAACTTTGACATTCCTCGTTCGATTTGTGGTTTCTCGAGTTCCTTTAATTGTTGCTTTACCCCCTCCCCACTCTCTCTCTCTCCCCTCTCTTTCTCTCCGTGAGCCTCATTTTCATTTCTTTCTCACCAGTGAGAAATAAAAGTATGGACAGAAGAAAGCGATAAAAAGGGACATTTTCCAACGTACATTGAATCATCATTGATTTCTTTTCCTCTTGTGTTCTTTGCTCGACGTAACAAAAGACAAAGTTTGTCGTTTTTCTTCGGTCTTTTTTTTGATGCCAGAACTAATTAAACCAGTTATATTAGAATCATAATGAACAGAAAAGAGATAGCGGATATTACATGAATCAAAATATGTTTCTAGAAAAGAAAAAAGCAAGAGGAAAAACCTTTTATGCCAACGCGTTTTGTTCCCTGAGGAACTTAATCAAGGCAATATCTGTTTATATTTCTGAGATGAGGTATTATGATTACATACATTTTTTACATTATTCAGACTGTTATGCTCATTGTCATATTCACAACGTTTCGGCCGTTGTACGCTCCGGCCTTCTTCCGGTGATTGGAATTTCGAATGGAACCCTTTATTTCGTCCACCGGAGTAGATTGTTCTAGTTCGACGTGTCATGCCTCTTCAGAATTGGAGAGTTGAGTTAAAGGGAAATAACTGAGGCATCTGGAAGAATATTATAGAGCCTTTTCTAATTAAAAATGAGAAAACATAGCGTTATTTTATTTTTCTCCGCGTCAGCTCTGTGTATAAATACGGGTTACTAGATAAAATTTCTATATTTGCCTTGATTAATTACATTATTCGGACTGTTATCCTCATCTTCAATGCCATATTCACAACGTTTCGGCCGTTGTACTCTCCGGCCTTCTTTCGGTGATTGGAATTTCGAATCGAACCCTTTATTTCGTAATTTGTTGTTTCGTATTAACAACATTTACCGGCCTGAATGTCCGAGAAATTTCCATAGAAAATATGTGTCCTCCGCCAGGAATCGAACCTGTAACCTACCCGGAACCGTCATATAGCCTGACGCGCTATACCAATTTAGCTACAGAGGAGCGTCTGGTTAGCAAAGCCGAATTTACTGCTTTTAAACTACAATTTTCCATGATTTCCCTCGAACGATCATATCTGCTGGAAGCGTATCTAAAAGGCCGGTAAATGTTGTTAATACTGGTTATTATGAACAGAGTATTTACTTAAATATTTGTATCTATAAAAATAAAGTATAAACAAAAATATATTAAAATAATTGTCGGAGTTAGTCCATTTCATAATATAGTATATATATAATATGTGTGTGCGTGTGTATGTGTATGTATATATATTGTATGTATGTATACTGTCTTTTGACCAAGGGAATTCAGAGCAGCATGAATCCATCCAGCTCTTATCTTAAATAACAACTTAAAAGAGATTGTTTGACCAACACAATAAATGAGCAAAATTCATGTTAAAAAAATAAAAAAACAAATGAAAACTACAGACATCTACGGGTGAGGGTCGGAAATGGTTATGAAAGGTTTATAACCATTTCCGACCCTCATCCGTAGATGTGCAGTTAAAATGCACTGAAACCAAGTTGCATCTTTGTTGCGAGTAAAATGGTTTTGTCTATATGATAAAATTATAATAAATAAATAAATATCGCTCTACTACCTGTATCGAGCTCTTTTTTGAATTAACGCTGCGAACGTTAGAATTTATATATTACTTTCGTTCTCATCGCATCGGATATATCTATATATATATATATATATATATATATATATATATATATATATATATATATATATATATATATATATGTGTGTGTGTGTGTGTATATATATATATGTGTGTATATATATATATATATGTATATAAGTGTGTGTGTGTTTGTGTATATGCGCGCGTGTGTGTGTTTTCTTCCTTTTATTTTTTTAAGCCGCAGAGGAAGAAATATGGCGGCTATCTAGAAACCCAAACAAAAGAAATACAAACTTTTGTGAACAAATTTCATATTGTAAAAAAAAAAAGAAAAGAAGTTAACCTGACAACAGAAAAGAAGCTAACGTATTAACCAACTCGATAAATGAATAAATCGATCAAAATAAACCCGTAAACATTGACTTGGTTGTTCTTTTTACCATCCGATTAGCTATAATATTTTTGAAGCTGTCGTTCTTTCAACTTCTGTTGATCGGCGACCTGACCTCCGGCCAATATGGCTTTTTCTCGAACAGTATTCTCTTTTCCCGCTTCTTTTGTCTCGTACCGGACGTGTTTTCTTTTATTCGTCTTTTCTTTTACGCCTTATTTTATCTTCATTCGAAACATTTAATCAAAATCCGCTGTATACGAAGAGCGTCAATTAGAAACAGATGTGCGCGCGTAGTGCCTCACTAGCAAGTATCTGTTTGCTAAGAATGACTTTCTGTTATTAGGACCAAACTTCTTGGAGCGTTCGATTGTTTTTAGTTCTTCTGGCTTTCTATTATTCCCTTTCCCGTGCCTACTCACGTATAAGTCGACTTTTCAAGACAAAACTTTTGTGGCACTATTCTGACGGCCAATTTATTTATTTTTAATCAATTCACCCCAAGTAAGGCGGTAAAGCCACTAAGACGCAAAGGGTTACTGTGTGTTAGAGAAATAAAATGGGAGAGAGAACAACAAGAGAAAAGGAATTAAGAAGACAAGATTTCTTTGAAGCTCAAGTTTGACTCAGAAGCAAGAAGTCGGAACAGAGTTTTACTAGGGAGGAGTGCGATAGAAGAAACTGCTAGCATAGAAATTACGGTTAAACAGAAAAATGGTGACACCTTACCGCTAATCTATGTTCTGGGCTTAAACACATAATGTCTAGGTAATCTAGTAGAAAGTTCATTATGGAAACTGCAGAGGGAAGCTTGATTACAGCGGGCGGGGGGGGGGGGTTAATGAAGCCGGTCCAGGTCAATAACATTCCAGATTCTTCTTTAACTTTTCTCAAAAATCGCTAAATATATAGCAGTAGCAACAGACCAGATGTGGCAGCAATATTTAAAGCACAGACTTATAAATATGGGAGATTCTGGCGAGAAAAATAGTCTGGCACTATACAGGGAAACCAACTTTCCTAGCAGCAGACCTAGCAATTGGTTCAACATAATCTTTCCACTTTATACATTGGTACCATAGCGGAAAGTCCATCAGAACAATTACAATGAAAATATGTATAGAAAAGGATAGGGGATCTTGGTTACGACGGCGGGAAAGAGACGGAAACCGAGGTTCTAGGTCAGGACCAATAACATTGCAGATTCTTTTTAGGATTAGATCTAAATATATAGCAAGATTACCAGACCAGATGTGACAGCAATATTCAAAGCAAGAACGAACGGTAGACTTATAAATATATAAGACAGAATCTGGCGAAAAAGATGTCTAGGACAACATAGTTAACCAACTTTCTTAGCTGCAGACTTAGCAATTGATTCAATATACTCTTTCCACTTCGAGTCAGCTGAAAATGCTAGTCTGAGAAGGTGTCACTGTCCTGGAGGTTAACATCAGCCATGCTGATGGAAGTTAAAAAGGGGGTTCTCTTGGATGATGAAAAGAGAACACTTTAGTTTTTGAAGCGTTAAAATTAACAAGCCATTTCTTGCTCTGTTTAACAACAGATTGTAGCTCATTTTTGCTTGGTTGACAGAGATGCTCCTTGGCCGAGTTGTTTATGGCACGTTGGAATTAACGATCTTTCTCTCTCGCAGAGGTTTTAAATCGCTAAGTTATATCAATGTGGCTGGGATAGTTGCAGGTTTTCTGTTGGTGTTAGATTTCAGTCTTTGAGCTGATGTAAAAAAAACAAGATTTCAAATGTTTATTTTTAAGACAGGCAGGTCTTCTCCATTTAGAAGACTGGTGCAACAGAGTCTTCCAATCCCTATCACTACCTCTTACCTGACCTTGTGCCATATTAAGCTAGGCTTTGAAAATCTCAATAAAGCTGAAAGACTGTCAACAAAATAAAAAATTTTTTATTACAAAGTATTTCTAGTATTAAAACCTATTTTTACACAAGTTTGGGTGTTAACTATTTGCCCATAGGTGGGACCCTAACTGGTGCTACCACCCCGGGTCAGAGTGGACCTGGAAACACCAGCAATTAAGAGGTGGTTCTACTGTTCTCAAAACCTCCTGATCAGAGGCCTTGCTGCTGGACGTAGTTAATCGTCTTACCCAGGACGCGGATGTGGTTTATCTTCATACCCAGGACGGCGGTGTCAGTCAGAAAGATGTAACTACTTCAACGCGAAGGAAGACACCAGATCTTTTCTTTTGCAATTCAAAGGCAACTATTGAAGACTGTTGATCAGTACTTCATTTGTAGGGAAACAATGGCAGTGTAGGTTTGACAGTGGGTGCGGACAAATGAAAATAGACTCGACTGTCTAAAGAGTAAAAAGGGGAACATTTAGGGAGATTCATAAACCACCTTGCTTTTCAGTTTTACGCACAATATTCGTTCTCTTTTGATCATTTTGAATGGATTTTGTTTTGCCTTTTAATTCACAAATAAAGGAAGGAAGCAAAGAAAAAAAGGGGGGTGCATAAAGAGGAAACAAAATGGAAACATTGTGTACGAATCGATGCCGATAAAGGATATAATACATTTTATTTTTCTTCATCAAATAAGTGGCTTCTCATCCCAATGTTTCTTTATCCAAACGGCAGATTAAAAATAACGATGTTTCGACGGTAAAGGTTATGGGTGCCGAATTTTTAATTAAATAAAACAAACAATTTATTTATGTTTGGATGTTATCGCCATGTGGTTGTTGAGACGGGGAGAAACATCCTCTTCACCTCCAGTAATAGGGAGGAGGAGTAGGACGAGTTAAAACAAAGAGAGTTGGTGGAAATAAAAAAATGCTAGCAAGAAGAGCAAGGAGGGAGAGACTGGGTGATTACAGGGGAGAAGAGACTAACTAAAGTAAAAGAAAAACGAGGGAGAGAAAGAGAAGGAAGAAAGAAGAATAGAGGTGGGAAAGTAGTGAAGGGAGTGAAAGAAAGAAAGAAAGAAAGAACGAAACAAAGAAAGAGGGTTTAAAAGAAAGAAAGAAAGAAAGAACGAAACAAAGAAAGACGGTAAACAAAAAAGAAAGTAAGGAAAGAAAAAGAGAAATAAAAAAGAAAGGAATGAAGAAGGAAAGAAAAAGAAAGAAAAAAGAAAGAAAGAAAAAAGAGAAAGAGGAAAAAAGAAAAGAAGAAAGAAAGACAGAAAGTGAAAGGAAAGAAAGAACGAGGGAGGAAGGAAAAAAGAAACAAAGAAAGAGAAATGGAAAGAAAGAAAGAAACAAAGAAAGAAGGTAAACAAAAAAGAAAGTAAAGAAAGAAAAAGAGAAATAAGAAAGAAAGAAAGAATGAAGAAAGAAGAAAGAAAAAAAGGAAAAAGAAAGAAACGAGAGAAATAGGAAGAAAGGAAGGAAAAAAGAAAGAAAGAAAGAAGGAAAGAAGGAAGCAAAAGCAGGAAAGTTGCAAGGGGGATCTGAAATAAGGGAAACGTCTTATCATCGTTCCTTTCAAAATTTGACCAAATTGTACCTCGAGGCGGAGACGTTAGAATTATAGAGTTGAAGTAAACTTTAGAAGGAACCGGAAACTCAATCCTAAACGAGAGACCTGGGGATAAACCACTACTCCTGTTCCAAAGATCGGGGAGATGTGTGAACCCGGCCATAAGCCAACCTATCTACTCGTGTTAAAATTTAGTAAAGAAACTTTTTTTCAGAAACACTATCGTAACACCCAACCGAGTTCATTGATTTTTCTTTTACACTTTCTGATAAGATGATAGCCCGAATCACAAATTAATAAATAAACACACACACACGCACACACACACACACACACACACACACACACACACACACACACACACACACACACTTGCACATACCCCCCCCCACCAAATATGAATTTCTTTACTAACTGATAAACCTGTACAAGGCCAAAGAGCCACTTAATATAGTGTTATTGAATTAATTTATCTTATGGGCGTAAGCGGAGGTAAGAAGTGTCTGATTGATTGGTTCGTTTTTACGGCTTATCAACCCTTCGGAGACGATTTTCAAGCAGAAAATATTGTTTTAGATTCTAAAATATTTTTAGAGATAATAATGGTTTTGTGATAAAAGTCCTACTAATGAACCCATTGCTGGAGGGAGAAGCGATGGAATCATACCTTTCCCAAGGTTATTTGCACGTAAGTGAATAGACTGAACCTAACGGAAACTGGAACTATCCTCTCCGATTAACAATTTCGAGCCATCAAAGCTTACAGCACCTGGTATTACCAAAAAGTAACCCATCTAAATAATGAGCAGGCTCGTTGATGCTTAACTTCGGAGATCGTATTTAAGCATGTACTTTTAGTTGCCTAATACAAATGGCGGATGTCCAAATGATTGAAATATCACATTTTTCGTCCATATACATGAAACAGGTGTGTCTTTCTAAAAGGGACGTCTAAAAATCATTTAAAGGATCATCTTTTTTAATCAAGTCACCTCAAGCAAGGCGATAATGGCACTAAAACGAAAGGGACTAATGGAGGTGAAATATCTGTCTATATTTCTGAGATGAGGTATTATGTACTCTATTTACATTATTATTGTCCTCATCTTTGTCGCCATATTTATCCCAATAGATTTTGATAAGATTATAGTAGATTTTTTACACTTTCTGATAAGATGAGAGTAGATATTTTACACTTTCTGATAAGATGAAAGTAGATTTTTTACACTTTCTGATAAGATGAGAGTAATTTTTTTTACTATTTCTGATAAGATGATAGTAGATTTTTTACCCTTTCTCATAAGATGAGAGTAGTTTTTTTTAATATTTCTGCTAAGTTGATAGTAGATTTTTTACACTTTCTCATAAGATGATAGTAGTTTTTTAAACTTTCTGATACGATGATAGTTGATTTTTTACACTTTCTGATGAGATGATAGTAGTCTTTTTTACATTTTCTCATAAGATGATAGTAGTTTTTACACTTTCTGATAAGTTGATAGTATCTTTTTTACACTTTCTGATAAGATTATTGTAGATTTTTTACACTTTCTGATAAGGTGAGAGTAGATATTTTACACTTTCTGATAAGATTATTGTAGATTTCTTACACTTTCTGATAAGATGATAGTAGATTATTTACACTTTCTGATAAGTTTATAATAGTTTTTTTACACTTTCTGATAAGATGAGAGTAGTTTTTTTAATATTTTTGCTAAGATGATAGTAGTTTTTTTTTACATTTTCTGATGAGATGATAGTAGAAATTTTACACTTTCTGATAAGATTAGAGTAATTTTTACACTTTCTGATGAGATGAAAATAGTCTTTTTTACATTTTCTCATAAGATGATACTACTTTTTTACACTTTCTGATAAGATGAGAGTAGTTTTTTACACTTTCTGTTAAGATGAGAGTAGATATTTTACACTTTCTGATAAGATGAGAGGAGATATTTAACACTTTCTGATAAGATGATCGTAGTTTTTTTACAGTTTCTGATAAGATTATTGTAGATTTCTTACACTTTCTGATAAGATGATAGTAGATTGTTTACACTTTCTGATAAGATGATAGTAGATTTTTTTACTATTTCTGCTAAGATGATAGTAGTTTTTTTTACACTTTCTGATGAGATGAGAATAGTTTTTTACTATTTCTGATAAGATTATTGTAGATTTTTACACTTTCTGATAAGATGTGAGTAGATATTTTCCACTTTCTGATAAGATGATAGTAGTTTTTTACACTTTCTGATAAGATGATAGTAGATTTTTTTACACTTTCTGATAAGATGATAGTAGTCTTTTTTACATTTTCTCATGAGATGATAGTAGTTTTTTTCCCACTTTCTGATAAGACGATAGTATATTTTTTACATTTTCTGATAAGATGAGAGTAGTTTTTTACTATTTCTGAAAAGATTATAGTAGATTTTTAACACTTTCTGATAAGATGATAGTAGATATTTTACACTTTCTGATAAGATTATAGTAGTTTTTTCCACTTTCTGATAAGACGATAGTATATTTTTTACATTTTCTGATAAGATGAGAGTAGTTTTTTACTATTTCTGATAAGATTATAGTAGATTTTTACACTTTCTGATAAGATGAGATTAGATATTTTACACTTTCTGATAAGATGATAGTTGATTTTTTACACTTTCTGATCAGATGATAGTTGATTTTTTACACTTTCTGATCAGATGATAGTTGATTTTTTACACTTTCTGATCAGATGATAGTAGATTTTTACACTTTCTGATAAGATGAGATTAGATATTTTACACTTTCTGATAAGATGATAGTTGATTTTTTACACTTTCTGATCAGATGATAGTTGATTTTTTACACTTTCTGATCAGATGATAGTAGATTTTTACACTTTCTGATAAGATGAGATTAGATATTTTACACTTTCTGATAAGATGGTTAGAAGAAGCCTGAGGCACATATTAAGTCGCATGCGAAAAGCTAGAATAATTTTTTATTCTTAAGCATTTCACCCCATGCAAGGCGGGATGCCGCTAGCACGCAAGGGGTTACACAGAGTGGGAGCGAGAGTAAAGAGGCGTGATAGAGAAAGGATGAAGAGAAGGACAGGGAATAGATCTGGGCATCTGGAGTTGTCTATTGACATTACATTTGATTAGATGGAGATTATAACAATCAGGGAAACAAGTCATAGGAAGGGAATTCCACAGTCGGGAGATGCGAGACATGAAGCTATTGGAAGTAGAAGAGACAACCACATTTAACCGTTTCGACAGTGAAAGGGTGGGACCGTGATGCCAGCCTAGTAGCACGAATAAATCCATGCAGTCTGGGAACTAGCGAAAGTAGCTCGTCGGAGCACTTACCGTAAAAGTATTTGTAGAAACAACAAAGGGAGGCGAGGGTACGGCTGTGAGAGAGATATAATATATAATATATAATATATATATAATATATAAGATATATATAATATATAAGATATAATATATAATATATATAATATATAATATATATATAATATATAATATATATATAATATATGATATAATATATAATATATATAATATATATAATATATAATATATATATAATATATATATAATATATGATATAATATATATAATATATATAATATATAAGATATAATATATAATATATATAATATATATATAATATATAAGATATATATATATAAGATATAATATATCATATATATATATAATATAAGATATAATATATATAATATATCAGATAAAATATATATATATAGTATATAAGATATAATATATAATATATATATAGTATATAAGATATAATATATATATAATATATATGATATAATATAATATATATATAATATACAAGATATAATATATAATATATATATAATATATAAGATAAAATATATGATATAATATATATATATATAATATATAAGATATAATATATAATATATATAATATAAAAGATATAATACAATATATATATAATATACAAGATATAATATATAATATATATATAAGATATGATATAATATATATATATATATTATATAAGATATAATATAATATATATATAATATACAAGATATAATATATATAATATATATATATAATATATAAGATATAATATAATATATATATAATATACAAGATATAATATATAATATATATATATAATATATAAGATATATTATAATATATATATATATATATAATATATTTTTGAATTGGATAAAGTCCGACAATTTATTTAAAGACATTTATGATATGTTTAACGTTCTTTTTTATAGATACAAGTATTTAAGCAAATACTCTGTTTTATAATAAACAGCATTAAATAACATTTACCGGCCTGAATGTCCGAGAAATTTTCATAGAATAATGTCGGAGAACGAAAATTTTCTATGAAAATTTCTCGGACATTCAGGTCGGTAAATGTTATTTAATACTGTTTATTATAAAACAGAGTATTTGCTTAAATACTTGTATCTATAAAAAGAACGTTAAACATATATATAATATATAAGATATAATATATAATATATATATAATATATAAGATATAATATAATATATATATATGATATATAAGATATAGACTTGCGTAAATCGCATTATAATCGAAAGGACATTTGTGAATTATCGTCTGATTAGAAAGTGCTGGAAAATCCTGGATACGAGCCTGCTGTCAAACCTAAAAAAGATAAAATAATTTGTTGATATAGCTTATTCAAATGCGTGCAAATAAAAACTTGAACCAACTCTAAAAATTATTGTAATCATTACTGGTTTCTCTTTGAGTTATTATGGAGAGAGCGAAATTAATGAACTGATTAGTCTTAATAAACTCATGGGGGAAAGTGTTGGAAAATTTCACAAATGCGAGGACTGATAAAAAAGTATTAGGACTGGTGGTATGAAAAAGAAAACTACAACACATATGGATTCGACATTTAATCTCGTTCGAAGTAGCTCCCTTCTGCAACTACGTAATTTATCCATCGTCGTTTTCATTGGTGGAACCATTGCTGGAACTCCTTTTAGGGGATAACGAGAAGCTGCCTCGTCATATTTTCTTGGATTTCATCAACGTCTTGAAATCTTGTTCCTTTCAAGTAGGTTTCGACTTTTGAAGAGGAAAATGGCGCAAGGAGCCAAATCTAGGAAATATAGTGGTTGTCATTCCTTGAAAAATGTTGTGCATGGTCAAACACTTCACAAACAATGGTCACTGAGGGCACTTCTGTGGTGTCGTGAAATAACCACACTCTACACATTTTCCTTCCAAGCACTGGAAGTGAACGAGAATGTTATATCGTCCAAGGTCAACGTGTGCTACGTTGCTACACTCTGCGTACCACAGTTCCGATACTTTTTGATCAGACCTTGTATTTATATATATATGTGCAATACTTAAATAGATCATTAAAACCTGACTCTATGGAGATGATTACACATGGGCAACACGGTAGCAGAGGTCGTTTCTCTGAAGGAAAAAGGGATACAGGTTAGAGTCCTATCAGGGGGCACCATTTTTCTTTAGTTGAAATTATCGATCAAGGCCGGTTGTTATCAATTTCTTTACTTAAGAAAATACAAATAGGGCTACCAACACAAACAACTGTGCTAAAAATTGCGTTGATAATTTTATATATATATATATATATATATATATATATATATATATATATATATATATGTGTGTGTGTGTGTGTGTGTGTGTGTGTGTGTGTGTGTGTGTGTGGACACTGAGGTCAACACCCAGCGGCGACAGTCTGTTACAAGACGATTGCGTTTAAGCATGAAACAGACTGTGTCGCCGCTGGGTGTTGACCTCAATGTCCACTTTTATGATATTAGGTTCTGTTCCTAATATCGAGCACTAACTCATAAATATAGCATACCTTCAAATGATATTTTTATCACATACACACACACACACATAATATATAAAATGAGAACGAATAGAATCCAGTTTAAACGTTCTTAACATTCAATTTAAAAGAGGGCTCGATACAAAAGCAGAGCAATATTCTTTATTTTAGGATATTGCATCAAAACATATAAAAATGCAATCATGTTTCGATGTGCATTAACTCATCTCATCAGGCGTTAGTAAATAACTGGTGAGTAGACAATTTATTGAGATTTAAAAACAACATACAACGTCTTTACAATAGAAAAGGAAGAAAGAAATACCAGCTATACATTTTCACAGTAAAAAAAAAAAAAACTTACCAGAAATACATTTTTGAAAAAGAAAATTTCCAAATCTCCCAAGAAAATTAAATTTTGTCATTAAATGACCCATAAGGAGATGATATGCCGTTAAACAAACAAACAAAACCAAATCAAACACTAGTAATGTATCATGGCATCGTGTTACTAGCGCAAAATGACGAACAAAGCCAAATCTTCCTAACGAAGACGGATGCATTATCTACGTGGAATGCGAAATCGGAGAGCCGAGTTCAAATTCTGGTACGGTTCACTGAGTGCACGCTGGCAACTTTGGCAAAGGCATGAATCTATTTCATTCTCGCTTCCCCACCTTGGTATGCATTATTGTTTATTTCTTTCGTCCGCGGGTAACCGAAACCGCGGGTAACTGAAAGCTCGGGTTATCGAAACCGCGGGTAACCGAAACCGCGGGTAACCGAACCCGCGGGTAACTGAAACCGCGGGTAACTGAAGCAGCAGGAAGAGAACCCACACTCCTGATTCTTTCTTCGGGAACTAATTACATGAAAAAAAAATCGCCAGATATTTTGAATATGGGGCAATGCACTGGTTATCGGCGCGAAATGTTGAAGCGGAGAGGCGAGTTCGAATTCTGTTGAATTGACTATCCCACATATGAATTCGACTTTTTTCCTCCCCAGCTATTCCTTAACTCATAGCTGGTGGGCACTCCAGCCTTGGGTGTCAACTAGTATAAGAGAAGGAAAAACTCTGAATACCAATCCGTGGAGAAGACAATCGGAACCATTTCACAATTTTTCCCAAGAATGCATGTCAATTCACAGAAAAGGGGTCTGTGGAGACCGCAATATATATATATATATATATATATATATATATATATGTGTGTGTGTGTGTGTGTGTGTGTGTGTGTGTGTGTGTGTGTGCAAGTGCAAATATGTAGAAAAATAGGAACGAACACGTTAGGTAAATAATCCGGAGTTCTTTAGTATTTTTTTTTTTTTTTAAAAAAAACAAACAGTGCTCCATACAGAAGTAGAACTTAAATTATAATTATTTAAAAAAAGATATTATTCCTTCGCTACATAAGAGTTCTCATGTTTCAAAAACAAGAGCTAAAAACTTCAATATAATTATTGAAATTAAACCAATCTTGAAATTTACGCATCTTTATAAGCATGTTCATTCGCAAAATTAATTACTATGGAAACGACCATTTTTATAAGGAGCATACGAGTTAGTTTGTATCAAGATATCAGTCACCTTCGGAAAGAGGTCAAAAGAAAGAAAGAGAGCCGGGGTGTCAATTTCAACGCAAATGATGGCATTCATGTACGCACATCGTCTGGTCAGTCACAGCGACAGATACCCGTTGGCCCCATAATACGTCGTTAAGTGTTTAGAGAATTTTAATTTATTTATTTATTTTTTTCTCTAAAGGGCTGTTTCGTACAAAAACGCGTCGCACTGAACAACAATTTGTTTTTTTGACGACTTCATAAAGGGTTTTTCTATCTTATGATTTTAAACCTTTTATTAGACTATGAAATTTAATTTAAAAATTTTTTTTTTATGCTAATTATTTAATGCGAAAATTTGTTGATGTCAGCAAAAAACCGTTAACTCATGTCATTGGTTTAATAAATGTGTAGTTTTTCATGTAGGCATAAAGGGCATGGGTCATCCCAGGTTTTACAAGTTCACGTTCTATTTATTATTTTCTATTTTACTTTTGGTGTTTTATTCATTTCTTTTAAATGCCGAAAATATTGGGATAGAGATGTCTGATTTCTATTGCTAATATTGTTGAAGGAGCTTTTGTGTTGTCTCCATCTGATTTTAAATTCATTCTTCGTTGAACCAATGTATATCCTATCAGTGTTAGGACTCTCAATGGATGAAATAGTCCATTGGTATACCACAGATTTTGTGAGGCATTTATTTTCCAACGGGTAGTATTCAGGGTTTCTACAGTCACATAATCTTTCATTATTTTTGTCTAATTTTAGTTCAGGATTTTTGTTAATACTGTTTTGGCATGCATATTTTTCCAGGATTTTATTATTATGTTTTTTTATGATTCTTTCTACATTTTCAGTGCAACTGTTACTTATTTTTAAGGTGCTTTTATTAAAGATCTCGCTAAGTCTGCTATTAGTAGGAAAGTGTTTTTCAATTAAAGCCAGGAACTTATGTCCTAGCTTAATACTAACCATTTGGTTGAACGGAGAGGTTATACCAAATGATTTTTCTTTTCCTGTTTTTCTTCTGGTTAATACTATTGTTTCTTTATTTTATGTTAGCGTTTTTGTATCCGCTATTTTTTAGGGCTGTGTTATAAAAATTACTGTGTTGTTGTAATATTTCCTTATTAGCGGAGTTCATGCTGATTCTTTTCTCTATTGATGTGGATATATGCTTAATTATAGATGGAGGGTGGTTTTACTTAGGGTGTACACACAAGGGGTTAGCGTTAGGTTTTCTGTAAGGTAGGTATATGTTGTTCATTAAGTCTAGAGTTACGTCGAGGAAGTTAACTCTTTTTAATTTAGTATTGACTTTTCCATAGTAATTAATTTTGCGAATGAACATGCGTAAATTTCAAGATTGGTTATTCCTAAAATTTTCGCTTGAGGATGAAACAGGGCTTGATACTTTAGTTCAATTTAATTTTAATAATTATATTGAAGTTTTTGGCTCTTGTTTTTGAAATATGAGAACTCTTATGTAGCGAAGGAATCATATATATATATATATATATATATATATATATATATATATATATATATATATATATATATAAAACTCTGTCTCTGTCTCTGTCTCTGTCTCTCTCTGTCTCGTTCTCTCTCTCTCTCTATATATATATATATGCAAGACTCTTCGGTAAAGCGAATCGAGTTCTCTCAGTCACTGTGTGTTTATCTAAAAACAAATAAGCTTATTCACCTTCATCCCTGCCGTGCTCCAACGGCTTAGCCAATTCAGTCGGGTTTCGATCCTAGCTAGAGGCAACCGGACGTCTAGCCACACTGATGAGCTGTGATACAACGAAGCAGTCTGACTGTGGATGACAATATATATATCACTTGGTAAGATACCAGAAGTAGTGAAACAAAATGGATATTTTTGTAGTGATTTTATAACATATTTATGTTATAATTTTCGAATAAATTACATTTGCTCGACTCTGTATTGAGCAGTCTTTTAAGAATAGTATTTTCTGGTTATTGGAATTTATTCCGTATACACCAATCCTATACTTGGATATATATATATATATATATATATATATATATATATATATATATATATATATATATATATATATATATATATATATATCCAAGTATAGGAGTGGTATATATATATATATATAATTATTTATTTATTTAAAAATGATGGCATAAATATGTTATAAAATCACTACAAAAATAGCCATTTTGTTTCAACACCTCCGGTGTCTTATCAAGTCTTGATTCTATCCATATTATGAGAATATAATAGACAATGCTCGGCAGTAATAGGAGCTAATATCCAAGTATAGGATTGGTATATACGGAGTAAATTCCAATAACCAACAATTATTATTCTGAAAAGAGTGCTCAATACAGAGTAGAGCAGATATAATTATTTATTTAAAAATTTTAACATTAATGTTATAAAA
>OZ038492.1:83694810-83722310 GCA_964036315.1 Acanthosepion esculentum | reverse complement strand
ACTCATCAGCAGTGCGCATCCACTACCTAGAATTGAAAAGCGGACAGTTACGTTATCAGGCAAACGTCATACCAACTGCACCACCAGGCCTCGGTGATGAAGAGGTAACGAATTAGACTCGATATTGCGCCGCTCGTTCACATATTCCGTAGTGGAACACATCCCAGTTTCCTTTACCCATAGGACTGTGCCGCCACGAGCCACGACTACTATCCCTAAGTCGCTCCATCCGGAGCATTAGAAGCCGCTTCAAGCAAGGATATGCAAATGATAGAAATTAAGGAAGATTTGAGATAATTATAATTAAGTAATTCGTCGAGTCTAGAAGAAGCCTCAACTCAAAACAGTCCTGTTCCAAAAAAATAAAATAGTGTTTATTATTGTTGTTGTAAATTTTCAAGACAAAGAAAATGTATGAATCCATTATATACTTAGGTTTTATTCCAATTATAGTCAACCCTTTTTAAAACAATAAACATTACCGAGGGGTAAAGGTAGTTACAATAATAGCGATGTCAACGGAAAAACCTTCCTTTTGACATTACCTTCTTTTTCAGGATAAAGGTCAAAGTTTGCTGTTCGTATATTCTTACTTTTAAATTTCGGAATGTTTCGCCATTGTATTTACAGGGACCACTGTTTAATTTTGGTATTTCGGACATTGAACAAATGAAAGTTTCGGTTGATCCATAACACAGTCTTCTCAAAATGTACTGGCCATTTAGCAAGAGAAGACCATTTCTTTTTCTTGTAGGACAATGTAAAACAACGGGTGGGGACAATCGTTAATAGCCACGAGTACAGGAAGCGTAATGTATGTCGGTGTGCTTAGTGGAATCAGAGGACCGAGTTCAAATTCTATCTCAGTACTATGCGTTCACTTTCGCACTAATACAATCTGGAAAAGCCTGAATCCATTTTTCCTCACCCCAGCGGAGACTGGACTCTCCAGCCTTGGGTGACAGCCTGTTTGGAGAAATGCAAGTCAGAATACAAAACTACGGAGAAGGTAACGGGAAAACCCTCCGCTACTAAGTGTGCATGGCAATCGACAGATAATGAAGAACAGTATTCCGTGGAGAGTGATGATCAACTACGCCCTGGATGGTATGGCGTTCAAGAACAAAGAAGCAAGAACAATTATTATTTCAAGTGTTTTTTTTGTTTATTTCGAACAACTGAAATACTCTTTGCTGTATTTACTCTTTTTACTAAAGCTAACAAGAAAAAAAGGGGTCAAATGTAACGGCCGGTAGTGCTCATTCCCAGCAACACAAGCCAAAGAGACGATTACAGACTTAATAAATTGTGCTTACATATTTGTTATAGTCATGTTCCCAGGCGCCAGGGATTACTCAGAGGCACTATATTTTTAGTGCAATGGTGAAAATGCAGCTTGGTGCTGGCGTTGAATTTCCCTCCCTTGAAACCGTGCCGTTAGTCAATTTGGGTGATTAATTGGTCTCTACTGTCATTTTTCTAGACCGCCATTAACAACGATTCAGTTTTTCTGAGATTTTCATCTTCGCTGTTATCTCCATGTTGCTTCATTTAATATTCGGATCTTTACTGTTAATTCCCCCCAAATACTGTAAAGTTACCTATCGAAAATTTTAATTCATTTCAATAAATTATAAATTTTAAATCAGAGGTTGGCGGTTTTTTTTTTTTTTAAATAAATTGTTGTCACCCTTTTGAAATTACAAAATTACAAAATTTTAAATCAAATTTGTTTATCGTGACTTATAGCAACTCCAACCCTCAGAATGAAAAGTTGCCAAAAATCAGGTACTTATTCCCATTTCGTAAGCGCGGATGATATTCGAGGTACTTTCAAGGAATTTTTTACAGTTTAAAAAAGAGAAGAAAAATATGTGTTTTTGGCTTCTTCATCGGGGTGAGCGCGAACGTAGATCCCCACACAGAAATAGCGTACGTAGACCCCACCCAGAAATAGCGTACGTAGACCCAACACATAGAAATAGCGTACGTAGACCCCACACACAGAAATAGCGTACGTAGACCCCACACACAGAAATAGCGTACGTAGAATCCCCCCACAGAAATAGCGTACGTAGACTCCACACAGAAATAGTATACATAGACCCCCACACAGAAATAGCGTACGTAGCGCCCCCGCCCCCAGAAATAACGAAGCCATGTCTCCTACATTTGAGGCGATCGCAAAGGTCAACCCATCTAGAGTTCAAAGGAAAGTCCACACTCTGGGAGAATTTGATGTGGATTTTAGTAAATATAAATTCTTTTTATTTTGTAGTGAATTAATAATTTTTGGTGAATTAACAGAAAAGATCCTTTCATTTGTCGACTACATTTGTCCATAAAGGTTTTGACTTTTCATTTCAGATTCTTGTTTTTCTCATTCTTTATTATTTCTTCTCTTCCAGTTGTAATATTCAAACATTACAAATAGAACAGTAATCTAAGGGAAGTAACCTTGTATGTCATGATTAATAAAGTTACTTCCCCTTGATTATAAATCTAAATACAGTCTCTTTTTTTTAAAGTAATAAAAAATAAAAAAAATAATACCATTCACTGCTTTTTCATGACTTTTTTTTAAGTAACAGCGTTATAATGGTAAAGATTTATTCCTTAGATTTTTCAGCTAAAGTGATGATGAACGAAACGCTAACTGAAGAATAACATTTTAAATAACTAGTTTTCACATATTCTATATTGTCATACAAATCGAAATATTTATAAGGGACGTAACTCAGTATTGATAATTTTCTTAGGTTCTCTCCCCTTGATTATAAAACTTCAAATCAAAAAGATACAAGGAAATTAATCAATTATTTTTAATGATTTTTTTTATAGTAAATGTAAATTACAACTATAAATAGGTATTTTTATAAGGGAGGTAACTCATAGTCTACTATAGACAGAGTTTCTACCCTTTGTTTATAACAGCAAATGTAGGATTTTTGTAATTTTGTTCAGTCAGTTTAGTGCTATACGTGATCCACGCTTGGGCGATCACATATCTTTCCAGACAGATTTTTTCCCGCAGTAGGTTTCCATTTCTTTCTGCGTTAGGCTGCTTGCCAATCGAGGCTAAATGAACCCAGTCTGTCCTGCTATTCAACCCATGGCTGGGTGGGGAGAAGAGAGAGATTCATATCTTTCCCAAGGGTCTTTCAATGACATTAGTTAGTAGGTAAATAACAATGTGATTAAACGTCAATCTGACTATTTGACGTTTTGTTTTAATTTGTTAATATATCTCTGCTTTTTTGACAAGTGTACTGTTTTAGAATTAAGCAGGTACCTTCATTTTTTTCGCGGAAAAAAAGCAAAAAGAAAAACACATTAATTTTGAAATTCACGCAAAAATCAAATAATTGTCGAATTTTAATACAACTTTTAGGACTTATTCACAAATGAATGAGTTTATTTTTGAAAATATTATTTTTAGAAAATCTTGGTAAAAATACTTTTTTTTAAAAACTGTTAACCTTCTCTTAATTAATTTCATAAACTTTTTAGAATTTAAAAACGCCACAAAATGGTTTTATATTAGTTAAAAGCAGGACACCTTGGAGAATGTAAATCATCAATTTTTTTCCTAACTACAACCAACTTTTCTAAAATCTGCTCCAAATCATAAAATAAAAACTGCAGTAAAAATATCTAATTATTTAATTAGATAAGCTTATAATTGTTTCTATAAATAATATATATTAAGGACATTATAGTCGGAAGAAAGAAAATTCAATGAACAATGAATTTTTACAAGAATTGTTTGTATTTTTCTTTTTTAATTATAAAATTTTTAAAATGTTTTAACATTTTTCTAAACACCGATACAGTTAGTTTATTAAATTATTAAGACTATATTTACTAAGCAAAAATTCAAAAGATTAATACAAATCATCCTACCAACAATTTTTACAATAATTAAAAATAATTTTTTGTGTGTTTAAATCTTTTTTTTCTTTTTAAGTATGGTGTTTGAAAAGTGACACTATGGCCAAAAGGTAACGTGTTTCAAGGGTTGTCCTCCTTAGGGAAAATGCTTTCATATAAAAGATTTTTCGGCTGTGGGCAAGTCTTTCATTTCACTACCGTGTTTCAACGTCCCTACGTTTCAACAGGCTTCGAAAACCATCCCTACATTATTAAGTTACCTCTGTCATAGTATTTCATTTGTTATTAAATTTTTAAATTTTAAAGAAAATTTTATTGTATTTTAAATTTTTTATAGTATTTAAAATTTTTTATAGTATTTTAATTTTTTTAATTTTTTGATAAAGCATCTTCGAAAGGTAAATAAAAGTCAATAAATTATTAAATAATTGCTGAAAATATGTTCATTTGTAAAAATTACTAGGTAGCTGAAAACTCCCCAAAATGCGTTCACTTAGATTTTGTAAATTTATGTCAATTCTGATCATCCATACTAACTGTCATCACTTCGGAACTTATCGCTACGTCATTATTGACGTAGCGATAAGATGAAAGAAAAACAGTTCCCGTCGTTAAGAAATGCTTGTATATTACTTTTTTATGCTATAAGTAATGATTATTTCAAATCAGATTAATTTAAGTTTAAATTAGTTAATTTTACTCAAATAACGTGTCACAAATATATATTTTATTTTTGGAAGATTTTTAAAACCGATAATTTTGTTTTGTTTAAAAATTTCTAAAAATTAAGAAAATGCCCGCTTTTAAGAAAATTTTCTTAAATCGCCCAAGAAGTTGAGATCCCAATCTATATAATTTCTATTTGAAATACACCAGAATATTTTACTGACTGAAAATAATAAATGTAATCATTTAGCTTTCAATTAAAGCTAAAATGTCTCTTCAAGAATGCTTTTTCATTTTTTTAAATTCATTTTAAACCGTAGGTATCTAAAATTTATACCGAATTAGTGCAGGTACTAGAATAAAGTTTTTAAGTGACGTCTATTTTTTTTACGTGTGCCTCCGAAAAAAATGAAAATGTAATATTATCGAAGAAAAGACGTTTTACGGATATTGACTTTATTTTAATAAAACTTGGCCCATGAAAAGAAGAGGGGAATATTAAAATAATTTAATGAAAATAAATGGCAGTTAATAAAATAAACAAATTGACGTTTATATATAATTCATCTTCATTTATTGTATTCTTTTTAAAACTTTCGCCTTTAGTTTACCTAGCTGCGACAAAATCCGTGTCATTGCTTACCGTCATATTGTAAAATGTTCATCTTTAAATATAGTTAATGAATTTTCTCAAAAATCTATGCATGACAATTGTATATCCATTATTTTATTATATATTATGGTACATGTAATATTAATTTAATTCCTTGATTTTTAATTTTAAATTACTTAGTATTAAGAAGACATAATGGATAAAATAAGAATTGCATTTTGGTTCAAAAATATATAAAAATGTTTTGATTATACCAGAGATCCATTTAAGATAGTTCTAAAATATATGTTAAAATAATTAAAAAAAAAAAAATTAACCTATTGTCAGGGATATAAATATTTCTAAGAATATTTCTTTGTAACTTAAATGTATACATTTTGCCGGAAGTAAGGTGTCGAGCCGTTAATATGACAGTTCCCTGAGATATGTATGAATACTACACATCCCCCCCCGCCATCATTTAACCTATATTTTGAACTTTTCAAATTTAGCGTTAGTTTTTCTTCTGATTAGTTAAAAAAGACAGCACAATAAGATCTAAAAATCTGGATTTACTCTGCATCCAGATTAACTCTTTAATAAGCAAACATTGTTTCTATTTTCAAATGTAAATCATTTTCACCAAAGTTACCTAACATTACCTGATGACGAGATGAAACCATTAAGTTTCGAAACATTGAAATATCCGTGTCACAATGTAAAATATTTTTAATAAAAATATCATTATATATATATATATATATATATATATATATATATATGTGTGTGTGTGTGTGTGTCTGGCCTCTCGTATTCTAGGGCGGCTAGCTAATCCCTATTGCAGACGCACCCCCAGGAACATTTGTGTTTGTTCAACATCAACAGAACACACCTGTGGTTTATCTATACGTTTATTTGGGCTTTTTTCTCTTTCTTTTTTTATTCTTTCTTTCTTTCTTTCTTTCTTTCTTTCTTTTTCATCCTCGACATTTTCTTTCTTACACACTTCTTTCTTTCTTTCTTTCATCCTCACCTCTTTCTTTCTTTCTTTCTTTCTTTCTTAACATCACTTATTTCTTACCCCCTCACCACTTTCTTTCTTTCTTTCTTTCTTTCTTTCTTTCTTTCTTTCTTTCTTTCTTTCTTTCTTTCTTTCTTTCTTTCTTTCTATAACCTATTTCTTTCATCCCCACCACTTTCTTACACCTTCGCTTCTTTCTTTCTTTCTTTCTTTCTTTCTTTCTTTCTTTCTTTCTTTCTTTCTTTCTTTCTTTCTTTCTTAACATCACTTATTTCTTACCCCCTCACCACTTTCTTTCTTTCTTTCCTTCTTTTTTTGTTTCTTTCTTTCTTTCTTTCTTTCTTTCTTTCTTTCTTTCTTTCTTTCTTTCTTTCTTTCTTTCTTTCTATAACCTATTTCTTTCATCCCCACCACTTTCTTACACCTTCGCTTCTTTCTTTCTTTCTTTCTTTCTTTCTTTCTTTCTTTCTTTCTTTCTTTCTTTCTTTCTTTCTTTCTTTCTTTCTTTCTTTCTTTCTTTCTTTCTTAACATCACTTATTTCTTACCCCCTCACCACTTTCTTTCTTTCTTTCCTTCTTTTTTCTTTCTTTCTTTCTTTCTTTCTTTCTTTCTTTCTTTCTTTCTTTCTTTCTTTCTATAACCTATTTCTTTCATCCCCACCACTTTCTTACACCTTCGCTTCTTTCTTTCTTTCTTTCTTTCTTTCTTTCTTTCTTTCTTTCTTTCTTTCTTTCTTTCTTTCTTTCTTTCTTAACATCACTTATTTCTTACCCCCTCACCACTTTCTTTCTTTCTTTCCTTCTTTTTTCTTTCTTTCTTTCTTTCTTTCTTTCTTTCTTTCTTTCTTTCTTTCTTTCTTTCTTTCTTTCTTTCTTTCTATAACCTATTTCTTTCATCCCCACCACTTTCTTACACCTTGGCTTCTTTCTTTCTTTCTTTCTTTCTTTCTTTCTTTCTTTCTTTCTTTCTTTCTTTCTTTCTTTCTTTCTTAACATCACTTATTTCTTACCCCCTCACCACTTTCTTTCTTTCTTTCTTTCCTTCTTTTTTTCTTTCTTTCTTTCTTTCTTTCTTTCTTTCTTTCTTTCTTTCTTTCTTTCTTTCTTTCTATAACCTATTTCTTTCATCCCCACCACTTTCTTACACCTTCGCTTCTTTCTTTCTTTCTTTCTTTCTTTCTTTCTTTCTTTCTTTCTTTCTTTCTTTCTTTCTTTCTTTCTTAACATCACTTATTTCTTACCCCCTCACCACTTTCTTTCTTTCTTTCCTTCTTTTTTCTTTCTTTCTTTCTTTCTTTCTTTCTTTCTTTCTTTCTTTCTTTCTTTCTTTCTTTCTTTCTTTCTATAACCTATTTCTTTCATCCCCACCACTTTCTTACACCTTCGCTTCTTTCTTTCTTTCTCACCTCGCTTTGATTCTCTTTTTTCTTTCTTTCTCAATGAGTAAATTTTTCACCAAAACTTAATTGCTATTTAACTATGCACACTTTTCTATAGAATAAACATCCACCAATCTCAAAAATCCTGACCTCCAGCCTAGACTCGAACCCCAGCCATAACTCTTTTAGGCTTTGTTTCTTCGCGTCCGTTCCGCGTGATTTGCACATGGCCGTTACAAAACCCACGCAGTTTTTTTTCTGTCGTTATTGTTAAATGTAAGAAAGATTCCCAACAAACCCCGTAAATAATGTACTCGAGGCTATTAATATCGCTGTATCTAACACAAATAATATCTTACACAAAGTAACTAGAGGAAGGAGGCAAGAAGACATGGGAAGCCCAAACGTAATAACCCCTGATCATAAGAAAAAAAAAAAAAAAACGCAGCGAAAATCGAACCAATTTTTAAAAAAAAAATTAACATAAAAAAAGATTTTAGATTATCAGTCCAATGACAGGCTTAGGTCGAAGGGACGCTGCGCAGGTGAGAACGTGACCAGTTCTCTTCGTATGTCTCGGTTGAAAACCAGAGAGCTATTCGTCTATGCTTAGCATGTCCTGGGCAAATAGACCCGGCGGGGCCCGTGCTTCGGCAGCCCAGACCACAATCGATGTCTTCCAGCTTGAAGGCTCGCCTTGCTCACACACAGATGTCCGTTGTGAGAATTATTCGGTTTCGCTGTTGACTTCAGTCTAAGAAATTCTCCGACTAACGATGCCGTGTTAGCACCATGCTGGTTGTATCCATAGCTATGGAACCCAGTCTACTCATGTTATGATCTTTCATCCTATAAGAGGGTTCATCCACCCTTTGATAGGTCTTGTTTTAAATCCTTTTATTTTGAGGCATTTGTTATCTCTCTCTCTCTCTCTCTCTCTCTCTCTCTCTCTCTCTCTCTATATATATATATATATATATATATATATATATATATATATATATATATATATATACCCAAGTATAGGATTGGTGTATACGGAATAAATTCAAATAACCACCAAATACTATTCTTAAAAGAGTGCTCAATACAGAGTAGAGCAAATATAATTTATCGAAAATTATAACATAAATGTTATAAAATCACTACAAAAGTAGACATTTTGTTTAAAAAATTCTGGCCTTTAATTTTATTTTCGACATCATCACTTGATAAGCAAGTGATGATGTTGAAAATAAAATTAAAGGTTTTAAAAGGGTCAAATCAATCAAACATCCCTCGCTAAAGGGAAACGCTGTTACATAAGGTGGAATGACCAATCAAAATACAAGTATACGAGAATTCAAAAACTTGACAACGAACTAAGGTTATAATAATTATTTAATGCTTTAATGTTGGGGTTAGACTAAAATAGAATTTATTCTAACTAATAAATATTAAATTATACGATAAAATTTGAAATTAAAAATTAAAAACAAAATGGCTATTTTTGTAGTGATTTTATAACATATTTATGTTATAATTTTCGAATAAATAATTATATATATATATATATATATATATATATATATATATATATAATACAAATATAAAGTTTCTCAGTGAGAATGTTTGGTGTTACCTTCAGCATCACGAATCCAGAGTTTCGTAGGCGGAATCACCAGCAATCACTCCATCCACTCCTCAGGGATATATTCAAATAGGTGTTAGATAGGAAAGTTGACGAAATGTCCTGGTATCAGATTTATTTAATTGATAGCACTTCTCTTAATATATGGGATGTTCCTAGTAGGGCGATCTTCTGGGCAACTTGTATGTTGATGTTACCTGGGACACTGTTAGTAAAATTGTCCATTCCTTTTCTTACGGGTCTCAGAGCTCCGATTACTATTGGTACAGTCTAAGTCTTCATTCCCCATATCCTGTTAATCTCGATCTCCAGGACCTTGTCTCAAGACAATTTCTCGATAATTTTCATGGAGGTTTTTCTCTCAGATGGTATTATTATTATTATTATTATTATTATTATTATTATTATTGCAAATTGCTATTATAAATTGTTTTTACTCTTTAATTTACCCTTGTATCATTATACAAAATATTTTCTTTATTTACAGAAATTTATTCCAAAGTTCATTTTATAGGTAAATCTAATCACTATGACTCCATTATTATTATTATTATTATTATTATTATTATTATTATTATTATTATTATTATTATTATTATTTGTGAACGTTCTGTGTCAGTTTTTTATCCTGTAGAGCCGGGTCCAAAGTATGGTCCTTACACCCTATAGGAAAATTGTCATTTAACTGATAGAACTTAGTGTATGGGATGTTCCTAGTAGGGCTATCTTCTGGGCAACCTGTATGTTGGAATTACCTGGGACACTGTTAGTAAAATTGTTCATTCCTTTTCTCATGAGTCCCAGAGCTTCGATTACTATTGGTACATTCTTAGACTTCATTCCTGACATCCTCTTAATCTCGATCTTCTGGTCCTTGTATTTGAACAATTTCTCGGTAATTTTCATGGAGGTGTTTGTCTCAGATGGTATTATTATTATTATTATTATTATTATTATTATTATTATTGCAAATTGCTGTTATAAATTGTTTTTACTATTCAATTTACCCTTGTATCATTATAAAATAATATTTTCTTTATTTATAGAACTTTATTCCAAAGTTCATTTTATAGGTAAATCTAAACACTACGGCTCCATTATTATTATTATTATTATTATTATTATTGCAAATTGCTGTTATAAATTGTTTTTACTATTCAATTTACCCTTGTATCATTATAAAATAATATTTTCTTTATTTATAGAACTTTATTCCAAAGTTCATTTTATAGGTAAATCTAAACACTACGGCTCCATTATTATTATTATTATTATTATTATTATTGCAAATTGCTGTTATAAATTGTTTTTACTATTCAATTTACCCTTGTATCATTATAAAATAATATTTTCTTTATTTATAGAACTTTATTCCAAAGTTCATTTTATAGGTAAATCTAAACACTACGGCTCCATTATTATTATTATTATTATTATTATTATTGCAAATTGCTGTTATAAATTGTTTTTACTATTCAATTTACCCTTGTATCATTATAAAATAATATTTTCTTTATTTATAGAACTTTATTCCAAAGTTCATTTTATAGGTAAATCTAAACACTACGGCTCCATTATTATTATTATTATTATTATTATTATTGCAAATTGCTGTTATAAATTGTTTTTACTATTCAATTTACCCTTGTATCATTATAAAATAATATTTTCTTTATTTATAGAACTTTATTCCAAAGTTCATTTTATAGGTAAATCTAATCACTACGACTCCATTATTATTATTATTATTATTATTATTATTATTATTATTATTATTATTGTTGTTGTTGTTGTTATTATTATTATTATTATTATTTGTGTATGTTATGTTTCCTGCTTTGTATCCTGTAGAGCCGGGTTCAAACTATGGTCCTTACACCCTATAGGAGAATTGTCATTTAATTGCTAGCACTTTTCTTAATGTGATTTTCCTAGTCGGGCGATCTTCTGGGCAATTTGTATGTTGATGTTACCTGGGACACTGTTAGTAAAATTGTCCGTTTGTTTTGTCACGAGTCCCAAAGCTCCGATTACTGTTGGTACAGTCTCAGTCTTCATTCCACACATCCTCTTAATTTCGATCTCCAGGTCCTTGTATTTGGACAATTTCTCGATAATTTGCATGGAGGTGTTTCTCTCAGATGGTACTGCTATGTCAATAAGCATACACTTCCTGAATTTATTGTCTTTTATGATAATTTCCTTTGATTTCTGTTGTATACACATTTCCTTTCCGGTCCCAATCAGAGATTTAAGGTCAGAAATGGCTTCATAACATTTTTCACTGATCATTTTTGAAAAAATAAATAAACTAATACCACGCACATTTTAAATAGATAAAGCTCTTTGTAATATGTGAGCTGTAGTTGTGAGTACAATTTTTTGGCATGGGCTACCAGTAACCCCTTCAATGAGTCTATCGAAACCTTTTTCCAATCAATCCGAGTGCTCCAACTACAACTGAAATTACTGATGCCCTCACGTGCCATTATTATTATTATTATTATTATTATTATTATTATTATTATTATTATTATTATTATTATTTCCTTTGATTTCTGGCGTGTACACATATCTTTCCGGGTCCCGTCCAGGGACCTAAGGTTAGAAATGGCATCATGACACTTTCCACTGACAAAAAAAAAAAAAACGAAAAAAAACAAACAAAAAAAACAAACACATATTTTACATAGATAAAGCCCTTCGTAAAGTGTGGGTTGTACTTGTGAGAACAATTTTTTTTTAATTTCTTTGAGGCATGAACTTCCAGGAATCCCTTTAATTAGTCTACTGGAATCTTTTCCAACCAATCCGAGGGCTCCAACTACAACAGGGATTGTTGATGTTCACATGTGCCACCATTTCCTTTGATTTCTGTTGTATACACATTTCTTTCCCGGTCCCAACCAGAGACCTAAGGTCAGAAATGGCTTCATGACATTTTCCACTGATCGTTTTTGTAAAAATAATAAGAGACCCAGCACCCTAATATCGCCCGTATTTTACATCGATTAAGCTCTTCGTAATGTATGAGCTGCAGCCGTGAGTATATATTTTTGTATTTCTTTAAGGCATGAGCTACCGGAATCCCTTCAACGAGTCTTTCGGAACCGTTTTCAATCAATCCGAGTGCTCCAACTACAACTGGAATTATTGACATCATGTGCCACATACTTGAGATTCCCACTTCAAGATCCTTGTATTTTGATAGTTTTCTGAAGATCTTCAAAGATACATTACGATCTGCAGGGACTGCCATGTCAATAAGAAAACACATTCTGTTTTTGTGATCCTTGATCACGATGTCTTCGGGATTAGATTAATTTGTTCTGTCTGTGTGTATTTTGAAGTACCATAAAATTGGTACAGGTCCTATCTCTGTAGCCGGGTCTGGGTGATGTTCATACCAGCTTCTTGCAGTTTCTTTTGCGTAAAACTTTCATATTATCCAGTGTAGATATCTATGAACTGTCATGCATTCATGGGAAAGATAGTGACGTGGTTTCTTGTTGCCTTCGCCGGAAAGATAGTGAAGTGTCTACCCGTTGATTTTAAAATTCTGAGTTTTTTAGACTGGTTGACATCCAAGGCTATAGAGTCCAGTCTACTCTGCTATTTAACCCATAGTTGGGAGAAGGTCGAAGAGAGCGATCCATACCTTTTTCAAGTGAAGGTGAACGTTCCCGTAGTAAGATGTAATATCAAAAGGACGCTTTCCCCAATGTCAACACTCTTCTTCGGCAATGTTTATTGTTTTAAAAAGCGATGATTAGAATTTTAATAAAACCTAAACACATGAATGGGAATTTATAGATTTACTTTGTTCTTGAGAATTGACAACAAAAATAATAAACACTCTTTATTTATTATATTATTTATTGGAATAGTTGGCCAAACATCGGCAAATATTAATTGATTCAAACTTTATAAAATGGTAAATAATGACATATTTATAATATGATAATTATTTATAATAATAAACACATATTTATTTATTACATTGTTTATTGGAATAGTTGGCAAAACATCAGCTAATTGCCAATTGATTCAAACTTTATAAAATGGTAAATAATAAACACATATTTATAATATGATAATTATTTATAATAATAAACACATATTTATTTATTACATTGTTTATTGGAATGGTTGGCAAAACATCAGCTAATTGCCAATTGATTCAAACTTTATAAAAGGTAAATAATAAGGATTTATTTATTGTTGGTTCTTCCTATCTTAATAATTTAGTAAATGTTTATAAATTTATGAATAATAAATGTTTTCATATTTATTTCTTTATAAATTGTTAAATATTGCATTAGCTTTATTTGTATTAGAATGTTGTAAATATAAAATTATTCTTGTAAATAAACAATCAAATAAATAATGTTTAATTTAATGAACGTAAAAAAGATGTTTTTTTCCCAATGACACCACTTTTATTCTAACAACTTTCATTCTTCGGCAATGTTTATTGTTTTAAAAAGCGATGATTACAATTGTAATAAAACCTCAAGATGATGAAAGTGAATTTATACATTTTCTTTGTTCTTGAGAAATTAAAAAAACACTTTTTAGTTATTAGATTGTTTATTTACACTCTTATATTATTTATTGGAATGGTTGACAAAACATCGGCTAATTGCAAATTTACTCGAAATTTCTAAAATGGTGAATAATTAAGTTTTCCTTATAGTTGGTTCACATACAGTAAACGAAGAAATTATTCGTACTCATAATCATAGAAAAGACAATGTTCAAATCTCATCATAAACTTTAGAAAACGATGGCAGCAAGTTATAAAGATGAGAGGTCATTCTCCTGACTATTAATATTGTGAAAATTGCCCAATTTTTTCTATTTTTCATACTGTACGAATAATTTTGTCTTTTCTTATTTTGCATAATTCACCTGTCAAATTTGTTTTTATTTAATCTATTGTTCTGAAAATTGAGTTTTATATTCCCTTTTTTGTGCTTATAAAACCAGGAATCATCCGGGTATTAAATTCTCAGAAATGATTAAAAATATTAAAAAACTGATAGATGTACGAATAATTTCGTCATTGACTGTATTTTAATAATTTTAGTAAATGTTTGTAAATTTACGAATAAAAAATTGTTTTCACATTTATTTCTTAATAAATTGGTAAATGATAAATATTAAAATGATTATTGCGTTAGTTTTAATTGTATTTATTTAAATGTTTCAAATATGAAATCATTCTTGTAAATAAAGAATCTAATAAATAATGTTTAATATTTTTGTTGTAAATTCTCAATTACAACAACAAAAAAATTCACTTTTATCATATGTTTATGTTTTATTCCAATTCTAATCGTCGCTTTTGAAAACAATAAACATTGCCGAGGGAGTGACAGTAGTTAAAATAAAAGCGGTGTCATGGGAAAAACCGTCCTTTTGACACTTATTGTCTTATTGTGGGCAGCTTTGACCATGTTTGCCAAAGAAATATTATATCCATGGTGATGATGAGATTAACTGTTTCCTTATGAGGAAACATTCGATATTCATTGGCAGAACAGTTGTCTGTTGAAATTTATAAAATCTTTCTATCATTTTTTCAGGAAAATAGGCCTTTCTGGTTCCCAAGCTGTTAGTGTCCTTTCTAATCAAGATGGGAGTTTCCTTCCTAACCTTTTATTCGAAGTAGTATGAATTGGCAACACCTTATGTTATTATTTTATCTCCGAAATGCATGTGTTATCCAAGAGTTTTGAAACTTCTAGGGCACATTATGAGGAAAGAGGGCTTGGAAAATTTGACACTCTTAGGACAGACTGAAGGCGTGAGGGATAGAGGAAAACGGTGCATAATCTGCTTAACGAGATTATATAAATAGATGGCATAACAAGGATTAGGAGATTTTTTTTAATCAGTTCACCCCAAGCAAGGCGATAATGCCACTATGATGCAAGGGGCTACTGAAGAGAAAAGACTTTAGAAGGATCCAGAAACCCAATTCTAAAGATAATAAACACTATTTATTTATTAGATTCTTTACTGGAAAGGTTTGCAAAATATTGGCTAAGTGCGAATTGATTCACACTTTATAAAATGGTAAATAATAAGAATTTCCTTATAGTTGGTTCACATATTTTAATAATTTAGTAAATGTTTATACTCTACTCCTGTTCAAAAGACCGGGGTGGATAATGAACCGGACAATTTGTGGACATATCTATTAAGAGAATTTTTTCTAAAATCTACAAAGGCTAATAAATTGTGGCGAGCCATGATCGCCCACGATGTGAAAGGACACGACAAGAAGAAGAAGAAGAAGAAGGTTGCCTTTGCAATCAAAAAATGTTGTAAGAATTACAATAATTGCGTTTCACTTGGCACCCTTTATCAAATCTAAAGAGACATTTTAATTTTACAGATTTCAGGACTAGACTATTTGACTTTCCGCCTCTATCACTACATGCTCTAGCAGGGACCCTGATTAGAAGTTTTAATTTCTGTTGCTTCCAGCTCTCCCTGACCCAGTGTAATAGCACCTGATAGGGTCCCAGCTAATACTGCTGCTGCTACTACTACTACTACTACTACTAATAATAATAATTATAAGAAGAAGAAGAAGAAGTGTAAATGGTTAGCATAACACATATTAGGAGAGATTTTTTTATCATTTCACCACAAGGAAGGCGATAATGTCACTAAGAGGATCTAGAGAATTCATTCGGTTGAAACCATATTAATCATTGATCTGAGGAAGTACTTGTACTCAGCAGACAGTTAAGGTATTTCTGGATGGGTCTGGTGCCATGCGTAGGATCCATATGAAAATATACATAAAAAAGGCTATTTAAGAATATGATTCGAGTTCTTAGGTTAATGTTTTGGATTGCAGCAATTTTCCGTGTTGGGCAGGACAAACACTAGAGCAGCCTATCGTTATGCTCAATTTTCATATGCTATATTTCTTATAAGTGATCCGCCGAAGTAATTTGAAATGTTTGGAATTTATTTATTCCAAATTCTGAATTTTTATGATGGATTCACTGTAGTTGCCATGACTGAGTTCATTACAATTCCAGATCATCGTTTTTGTTTTGGAAAGATTTATTTTTAGTCAAGAAACACTTGTAAAAAATGTTGATTTTTTTTTGTTTGTTCAAGATCATTCTTATGGCAACTTTAACTACCTATGTCATCAGCAGCATAGCCCCCGACCGTCGGTTCACTGTCCTCTGTAGAGAAATTAGGAGCGTTGTTTTCTATTAGCAACTTTGAGATGTCGTAGCGAATGTTTAATTGATAAAGGCCCATTCAATCAGTCTGTTATGTGCCATGCGTGATACACGCTTAGGCGATCATGTATCTTTCGAGACATGACCGACGAGGCAGTTTTTTTCTTCTGTGGTAGACCAGTTGCCATACAAGGCTATAGAACTCGGTCTGGGGGTGGCGGAGAAGAAGATGATTCATACCTTACTCAAGGGTATTATTAGCACATAAGTGAACGTAATGGAGCTGACTGGAATTTGAACTCGGCTCTCTGATTTCTCAATCCGAGCCGCTATCCATTACTCCACCATGCCTCCTGCTACTCTTACAGTACCTTGTATTCCCAAGCAGTCACCCATCTAAGTACTGACTGGGCTCGACGTTGCTTAACTTCGGTGAACGTACGAGAACCGGTGTGTTCAAATTGATATGGCCCATTAGAGTCTGGAAAAAAAACATATTATAATATGTTAGAAATATTATAACAATTAAAATATTATAAAAGTAAAATATTATAATAGAAAAAAAAACCATGATTTTAACTAAAAACAGTGAAGAATATACATAAATTTTCTTTTTATTTATAACGTGCTAGACAAAAGCTATGTTGATAAAAATGGAAAAAAACCCCCCAAAAAACAAACAAAAACAAATCAGTTCTAGTAACACCTATTTTCCACGGTCTTCTTCAAAGGATTCTTTTGCTTGTAACAACATTGGCTCACAATGTCTGTAACTCACATAGCGGCAAAATGTAATAGGAATTAACATATTACGCGGGCTAGAATTCTTGAGTATCTGTCTATATTTCTTAGATGAGGTATTATGTACACTATTTACATTATTCGGACTATTGTCCTCATCTTTGTCGCCATATTTATCCGATTTTTCAGTATCTGTCTATATTTCTGAGATGAGGTATTATGTACACTATTTACATTATTTGGACGTTTGTCCTCATCTTTATCGCCATATTTATCCGATCCTTCAGTATCTGCCTATATTTCTGAGATGAAGTATTATGTACATTATTTACATTATTCGGTCTATTGTCCGCATCTTTGTCGCCATATTTATCCGATCCTTCAGTATCTGTCTATATTTCTGAGATGAGGTATTATGTACACTATTTACATTATTCAGACTATTGTCCTCATATTTGTCGCCATATTTATCCGATTTTTCAGTATCTGTCTATATTTCTGAGATGAGGTATTATGTATACTATTTACATTATTCGGACTATTGTCCTCATCTTTGTCGTCATATTTATCTCAGCGTTTCTAACTAACGCGTTTATCCACTGTGCCATGTGTCCTTGAGGACAGTAGATAAAGGCGTTAGTTAGATCCAGTGACAGGACTCAAAGTGTTGTGAGTTCAATACCCGGTTAAGGCAGTGGAGACTTGGAGATGGGAATTAACAGGAGATAACTGTCAACTGACATCCATTAAAACATTGCACGTGGAACTAGAACAGTCTACCCCAGTGATCGAAATAAAGGGTTCAGTTCGACATTCCAGCCACCTGAAGAAGGCCGGAGCGTACAACGGCCGAAACATTGTAATAAATATGGCGACAAAGGTGAGGACAATAGTCCGAGTAATGTAAATAGTGTAGAATTATTGAATATAATTGTTTTTTATATTCAAAATAAATACGTTATTTCTATTATTTAAACTATTTTTGCTTAAGCTGTTCATATTCTAACGCCATTTTCAATGTTAGCTTTGTTAGTTTGGGGCCAAAAAAAACAAAAAAATTTAAAAAAAAGAAAAAAGAAAAAGAAAAAGAAAAACCGAAATAGAAGAAAGAACAAAACTATACTAACCTAAATAATTACCCACCACCGAAACTGATATACTAGAAAGTTCTGCCACAGACTCCATATTGTTTGTTTAATACACATTATAGCTAATATAATTTTCCACCCGGTCGTGAATCAAAAGCGACGCTGCTTTTCTCACTGGTTGATCCAAGCAAATGTTTTAAGAAGAGGACTGTCCCACAAAATGGCATGGTCTTCTCTCTGATGGATATTCTTAAGCGATGCAGGTGTTGTCTAGGGGGAATTTTACAAACTGCACGACCATCTGTGCGTAGGTTTTAAAGTTGCGCAAAATAAATATTTACTTATCTTTCTAAAAACCCTTTGTTAATCGATGCCTCCAATAATTTAAAACCTTTCTGGTCGGTTCATGACTTGTAGCTGATCTGACATTAATCGTGCCGGTCAGTATTTGTGAAACGATTTTTTTTCTCTCGCTTCGGCGCCGCCATATTTTTCACCAAACAAGGGAGATTATTTACTTAACGTCTTTCAATTTTTAGCATGTAAAAAAATAATGAGTTTGTTGGGAAAGTAATGTCGAATCGCCATTTAAAATATATATATATATATATATATATATATATATATATATATATGTATGTATGATGAAAAATATGGAAAACACAAAACAAAACCCGAATATGCAAGTTTACTGTTTTAATGTTGTTTTACTGTCGACGTCAGACGTTTCGGTCTAGTAGACCATCTTCAGGACATGGTTATTAGAAAAATACTTAGGATTAGACGATATTTAAGTCAACATGAAAAGACGATAGACAAAAGACTAATCAGAAACAGAACAACTGAAATTCTAAAGAGGAGCGTCTGGTTAGTAAGGTCGACCTTGCTAACCAGACGCTCCTCTGTGGCCGAACGGTTAAGGCACATCACGCGAAATGATGGTTCCGTGTAGGATACAGGTTCGATTCCTGTCGGAGAGCGAAAATTTTCTATGAAAATTTCTCGGACATTCAGGCCGGTAAATGTTATTTAATACTGTTTATTATAAAACAGAGCATTTACTTAAATACTTGTATCTATAAAAAGAACGTTAAACACAATATAAATATCTTTAAATAAATTGTCGGACTATGTCCAATTCAATATATATATATATATATATATATATATATATATATATATATATATATATATCTGTTTTCACAGATTTAAGTAATAATTACACAGAGACAGAAAGACGTCTGTATCTAGGAGTGCTCGATTCGAATAGAAGACGATTGCAGAAGCAGCCACAGTATATAATATCGCTCCTTCCTCCCCGAGAACTAAAACGAATTATATATATATATATATATTAATGTGAGTAAAAATTTGTCACTTAGCTGATATTACCTTCAGCATCTCCATTCCAGAGTTTCGTACACGGACCTGTCCGTACATTCTTCAAGAAGCAGCCACAACATGAATTCTACCCGAAACTCAAAATCATATTTTCAGTCCTTTTTTTTACAGATTTGGGACAGGCCGAGAATTTTTTTTTTTTACCTCCCATTTGCATATGTATTTATGACTTGCAGCTGATCTGACAATAATCATGCCGGTTAGTTTTTTGTAAAGCGTTTCTTTCTCGCATCGGCGCCGCCATATTTATCACAGAACAAACGAGAGGTTGTTTACTTAATGCCTGTCCCATTTTAACATGAACAATATTGAGATTGTTCGGAAAGTAATGGCGAATACCCACTTTTTTTCTTAAAATAATAGAAGCTGATAATATAGCTGCGAAACTCCGAGTTGGGAAAATAAGTTGCATGTTTATGACCAAACAAGGCGATAATACGACTAGAATGCAAGGTAATTAATCGGAGTGAAAGAGAATGAGAAGATTGTTATGTGTTGCTAATAGAATAATAAAGTAATATTTATATAACATACATATTTTTAAAATATTTTCAGTATCTATCTATCTATCTATCTATCTATCTATCTATGTATCTATCTATCTATCAATCTATGTATGGTCACTCTGTCCATATCCACCTATGGTCAGTCTGTTCATATCTATCTATCTATCTATCTATCTATCTATCTATCTATCTATCTATCTATCTATCTATGGTCAGTCTGTTCATATCTATCTATCTATCTATCTATCTATCTATCTATCTATCTATCTATGGTCAGTATGTTCATATCTATCTATCTATCTATCTATCTATCTATCTATCTATCTATCTATAGTCAGTATGTTCACATCTATCTATTTATGATCGGTCTGTTCATATCTATGGTCAGTCTGTTCATATCTATCTATCTATCTATCTATCTATCTATCTATCTATCTATCTATCTATTTATCTATCTATGGTCAGTATGTTCATATCTATCTATCTATCTATCTATCTATCTATCTATCTATCTATCTATCTATCTATCTCTCTATCTATGGTCAGTCTGTTCATATCTAACTATCTATCTATCTATCTATCTATCTATCTATCTATCTATCTATGGTCAGTATGTTCATATCTATCTATCTATCTATCTATCTATCTATCTATCTATCTATCTATCTATAGTCAGTATGTTCACATCTATCTATTTATGATCGGTCTGTTCATATCTATGGTCAGTCTGTTCATATCTATCTATCTATCTATCTATCTATCTATCTATCTATCTATCTATGGTCAGTATGTTCATATCTATCTATCTATCTATCTATCTATCTATCTCTCTATCTATGGTCAGTCTGTTCATTATCTATCTATCTATCTATCTATCTTTCTATCTATCTATCTATCTATCTATCTATCTATCTATCTATCTATGGTCAGTATGTTCATATCTATCGATCTATCTATCTATCTATCTATCTATCTATCTATCTATCTATGGTCAGTATGTTCACATCTATCTATTTATGATCGGTCTGTTCATATCTATGGTCAGTCTGTTCATATCTATCTATCTATCTATCTATCTATCTATCTATCTATCTATCTATCTATCTATCTATCTATCTATCTATGTGCATGTATGTGAATGCATGTTAGCGAATCTATCCCATTAATGTGTGGTGAAATATAGGACAAATCTCCTTTCGTTTCCTCTGGTAGCGTTATTTTGTTATTCTATTTCGAGACAGATAATCATTCGTTATACTTAGTATGGCACAAGGCAACAAAAATTGGCCACCCAGTAAAAATAGAACTCATTACTTTATTGATGGCCTTCTGAATCATCAAGCTCACCATTAACACAGAGTGAGTAGATTTTCCGATTAATTAACTAAATAACAGTGCAAAGCGCATACACCCACGATAGTCATGTTTGCCCATGTGAATGACAAAATTTATTAATATTTAACATAGTATAATATGGCACAAGGTCACACTTGTAGGGCGCCCAATGAGGATTAACCGGGATATTTACCAAGCTTAATTAAGTACAGCAGTAAACAAGCGAAAGGTCATATGATGATAGGATGACTGTTTTGCGTCTATTTCAAGAGTGAATGACTTGCTCGTCTAGAAAATTCGAAATTCTATTTTTTTTTTTTTTGACCTAGGATCGAACATCGACGTTTGTAACTATTTCAGTGACAAGGCAGGCTACAAATTTTATTGAGCTTACCGTAGTCAGGGGTAAAGTTACAAATTCTGGGCGCAAATCGACTCTTCTCCGCAGTTATAAACAAACTCAATCGCAGTGGATTCGAAACGGTGCAGCGCGCCTCAAAGGTGAGGCGAAAGAGGATAGCAGGTGAGGCTGAAGAGGATAGCAGGTAAGGCGGAAAAGGATAGTAAGTGAGGTGGAAGAGGATAGTAGGTGAAGCGGAGGAGGATAGTAGGTGAGGCGGAAGAGGATAGTAATTGAGGCGGAAGTGGATAGTAGGTGAGGCGGAAGAGGATAACAGGCAAGGCGGAAGTGGATAGTAGGTGAGGCGGTAGAGGATAGTAGGTGAGGCGGAAGCGATAGCAGGTGAGGCGGAAGAGGATAGCAGGTGAGGCGGAAAACGCTAGTAGGTGAGGTGAAAGAGTACAGCAGGTGAGGCGGAAGAGGATAGTAGGTGAGGCGGAAGAGGATAGTAGGTGAGGCGGAAGAAGATAGTAGGTGAGGCGGAAGAGGATAGTAGGTGAGGCGGAAGAGGATAGTAGGTGAGGCGGAAGAGGATAGTAGGTGAGGCGGAAGAAGATAGTAGGTGAGGCGGAAGAAGATAGTAGGTGAGGCGGAAGAAGATAGTAGGTGAGGCGGAAGAGGATAGTAGGTGAGGCGGAAGAGGATAGTAGGTGAGGCGGAAGAGGATAGTAGGTGAGGCGGAAGAGGATAGTAGGTGAGGCGGAAGAAGATAGTAGGTGAGGCGGAAGAGGATAGTAGGTGAGACGGAATAGGATAGCTGGTGAGGCGGAAGAGGCTAGTAGGTGAGGCGGAATAGGATAGCTGGTGAGGCGGAAGAGGCTAGTAGGTGAGGCGAAATAGGATAGTAGGTGAGGCGGAATGACTGAAAAACAATCAAAGATTTAGAAACAGTTTTAAAAAATTCATATGCCAAAAATAAATATGATTTCAAAATTTAAAATATTATGGATTACTTGTAATTGCATGCATAAGTCCCAGTAAAATAATTATAATCAATTATTGATCGATTTTATTATTGTGATTTGTTTTAATTCTATCAAGTATTAAGAGTATAGTAACTAGGGTCCGCAAATTGGAGGAGAGAGTTATCAATGATAATGTTCTGACCTTCTATCCTCGATTATCTCGGTTTTAAACTCTGTCTGCTTATTTTTATTATTTTAAAATGTACTTTTTATCGCATAAAATCTGGTGACGCGCGAGCAAATTTTAATTCCGAAAATGTGGCCCAGAGAAAAAGTTTGGGAAATACTGCTCTAACGTGACGCTATTCTAAGGGAACCGCAGGCCTTACTATGATTTACGATCAGTTTGCGTAATCTTAATAATAAATTTAAAAAATGTGTAGATGACACTGTGTTGATGGCCGACTCTAGACGAGAGCGGGAAAAAAGGACGATCAACAACACGGAGACAGCGTTCAACAAGAGATGATACCAAAGATCGAACACCGACGTTTTGAACTATTTCAGTCGCAAAGAAGGCTGCACATTTATTTACTAAGCTTAGCATAGTCGGCACGGTGGAGTAATGGATTGAGGAATCGGAGAGCCGAGATCGAATTCCAGTCGAATCCATTACATTCACTTACGTGCTAATACCCATGGGAAAGGAGTGAATCCTCTTCTTCTCCCTCCAGCTATGGGTAAATAGCAGGACAGACAGGGTTCTATAGCCTAAACCGAAAACCTGAAGGCGGATGGACGGCACTTTGTGCTCCTGCAGCGTTGGTAGCAAACTGTATTGGTTTATCCTCTCCTTTGGATTCTGCTAGCAAGGCCGAGACGAGGAACTCGACGTCTGGGCAGCCCTAGTTCTCCATATATCCCGCCCAGGCTCGTAGCGCACCGTGCTACTGCATCGTCTCTCGAGACGGACAGATGCCGACGACGACGACAGAGGATAGTCGGGATGATAGTCACAAATCCCGAGAACGAATTCTCAACAGTAATGGCGGTCAACTGACGAGATTGTTGGCCAATACTCTTCGGTAAGGACACGAATGAAACAATTTAATTGTTTCTAATAGGAACAATATAGATTTCTATTGAAGATTGGTCTAGTCCAAAGTTCTGGTAGAAATGTAGACCACTCGATATATCCGTTTTTTTTTGTTGGTTTATTTTTTATTTTACATGATGAATTCAATCGGCACGGGCCAGCTAAACTCATTTTTAAAGTGAACGAGATTAGCGTTCTTCTCGGAAATGATGATTAGCGTTCTTCCCGGAAATGATGACGAATAACATCCTTCTCAGAAATGACGCTGAATACCGTCCTTCCAGAAAATGATGATGATGAAGATTTTCACGGAAATCATGATGATTACCGTTCTCCTCCGAAATGTTGACGATTAAGGTCCCTCTCTGAAATCATGATTACCGTTTTTCCTGGAAATGCTGAGGATTGTATCCTTCCCAGAAAGAGGTTTGAAACTTGATTCAAATTTATTTCATCAAAACACGAAATGATCAATTCATATGGGATACGAAAAAGCCGCTATTTATATAACACGCTAAAGGAGTATTGTCACTTTATCCGAAGATCCCATTGACGTGTGGAATTGACAGTCACCATACAGCGTCGATCTTTATGTCCACACTGTCTATATCTATAAATGCTGTATGCGATACTGAACACACTTCCTCTTTCCTTACGAATATACAAAATTTTTAGCCTATATGTATATATAATATATATATATATATATACGAATTATACACACACACACACACACAAACACACACACACACATATATATATATATATATATATATATATATATATATATATGTATATATGTATATATATATATATATATTAATAAAGCTACATACACAAATACGTACGTTTAGGTGTGCGACTTAAGTTTCACTGGTTTTCCAGCTCATCGTGCACAAAATAAAAATACACAGATAGATGACACATGGGATATATATATATATATATATATATATATATATATATATATATATATATATTTTCAAGTTTCATTAAATATGATAGACGAGATGCTTTAAGTTTTTTATGTAATTTCTCATGAGATCTTATAATTTTTTTTCTTTTCAGTAGATAAATTATATAAAAACTGTTCAAATGTTATATTTTTTACCCGAACGCTTTCGGCTATACATTTAGCCATTTCCAAGGATGAAATACATTAACTGTTAGCTAGAAATAGATTGTTGTATGTATGTATTTGTATAATGTTTTCATTTTCAAAACACGGTCAACATATTGCTTAACTTCTGTGATCGTAAGGGAACCGATGTTTCAACGTGATATGGCCGTGAGCCCGCAAAGATCGCGGAGCATTTTTACGTTGCCTTCTCGACAGTTTGACTAAGTTGCTATGCAAATCTAGAGAGTCCAGTCTTGTCTGCTATTTAACCCAAAGATGGAGGAAGAATAAACAAATTCACACCGTTCCCAAGAACATTTGTGCGAAAGTTAATGCAACGGATTGGTAGTAACTTGAACTCGGCTCTCCGATTCCACTTTCCTGGCCCATAACCGTTACGCTACCCGCATTTCATTTGTTACTATGTTATTAAAGAATATATACAATAGAATCTAATAGTTTTTATTTATTTATTTTGTTTGTTTTTGCTTAATATATTGAGTTTGCTTCATTAAGAATGGGCTAAGATAGAACATCTATTTTTTGCAGTCTTGGAAATCAGCAGTATGCTGCGTACATAACTTTATGGCTACTGGAATAAAAAAAAATGTCTGAACTCTGCTGCTAAAACGCCAGGTTTTCTTGTCTATCGATGAAACAGAAGCAAAGATTCTGTTAAATTTCATACCATGGATCCAACAGCGATTTTCTTGGTCGACAGGAGCCAGTTTCGGGATTCGAGTCAATTTGGAGGATATATTTATAAACTGAAAGACTGATCGCTAAGGGAGCGGTCCTCGTATACAATCTGTTTTTCCACTTCTTGTACAGCAACAAACCCCAGGTATCCGCTAATGGATAAGGAATCTTCTAGTCGCTCGTCCATGCAAGCATTCCAGAAACATGCCAATTCCGAAGCGAAAATTTGCGAATCTTTTCATTCATTCCTTTGCCAGCGACGCTGCATTTGGAACCCGGCCAAAATTGTTAATATTCTTCCGAGCTGATTGTTGATGAATGAGGCTCTATCAAATGCTGGCCCGACAATTGATTCCGGTATAGGCAGCTTCCCAAAATCTTTCGCATAAATAAACGAAAATAATAACAGGGGGAATAATTTAAAAAAAAAGAAAAAGAATTTGAAAATGCTGTGAAACGGTTTCTACGCCATTTAATGGACCAGCTGCAATTCTGTTTTCTTGTTTTCATTCTTCGTAAATCGCAGCAACTTATGAGAGACCACCCATGTCCAACAACTCTGTCAGTTAGATTATGTTACGCAAAGTAAACTCTCACACACACACACACACACACACACACACACACACACACACACACACACACACACACACACACACACACACACACACACAGAAGCTTACAGCAATATCACGTTGAAACATAGGTTCTCCTACGATCACCGAAGTTAAACAACGTCGAATTTGGTCAGTACCTCGACGGGTGAAAATAAATGACCTCAACTTTTAAAATCGTTATAATGCAAATTAAGCAATTGTGAAAACAACAACGAACAAATGGATATGAAATTACGACAAATTTTCAGTTCTTCCGCCATTTTGTAGTACAACTAAGATTGGACGTTTGATCTAATTATTGACAAACTATCCATAACTTGAAGTGTGCGCTCAATTCCTAAGGAATGACTTCCACTTGAAGGAATTGTGATTTCAAATTTTTCTATCAGACGAGTAGTACCAAAAAGAGGCAGCTGAAGTTTCTGGGACACATAATGAAGGAGAAGAGCCTGGAGAATCTTATACTCACGGGTCGAATAGAGGAAAAGAGAGACAAGGGAAAACAACGCTGACATACCTAGCGGACTTAAGCAAGTGGATGAAAGAACGCGGTCTAGTGGAGGAAGCAGAGGGAAGGAACTGGACACATAATGATGAAGGAGGGCCTGGAGAATCTGATACTCACAGGTGGTATAGAGGGAAAGAGCGACAAGGGAAAACAACGTATGACATACCTGGCGACCTTAAGCAAGTGGTTGACAGAACGCGGTCTGGGGGGGGGGGAAGCAGAGAGAAGGCCCTGGGACACATAATGAGAAAGGAGGGCCTGGAGAATCTGAGTCTCATAGGTCGTATAGAGGGAAGAGAGACAAGAGAAAGCAACGCATGATATACCTAGCGGGCTTGAGCAAGTGGATGAAAGAACGCGGTCTGCGGAAGGAAGGAGAGGGAAGGAACTTGTTGAGAGCTGCAAGAGATAGAGGGAGGTGGAGAGCCATGATCGCCTACGTCCTGAAAGAAGTCGTAACAAACAAAAACAAATCGATGCATCTATGATTGGACGATTTCCTCAATGATGAAGAAGTGACTCGAGGTGGCGGAGATGTGGTTCTACAGAAGGATGCTGAGGATACCATGGACCGAGAGTGTGAGGTAACGATGAGGTCTTAGAGAGGTTGCAAAGAAGGGGGAGGCTTATACTTAACACCAGGAAAAGGCGGCTGAAGTTTCTGGGACACGTAATGATAAAGGAGGGCCTG
>OZ038492.1:83634810-83689810 GCA_964036315.1 Acanthosepion esculentum | reverse complement strand
TTTATTTCTTTCTTTCTGCAGGTTCCGTTTATTTTCTCTCTTCATTCTTTTACCTTTACATATTTTTATGTTCTTTTTTTATTGTGTCTTATTACTATTGCTGCGTTCTGCCTTGCCTCGTTTTGGATTTGACTATATTCTTTTCTTTTCGACTTGCTATTTTTCTTTCAGCCTCTCTTCCTTCAACTGGTCATCATTTCTTTCTTTCTTTCTTCCTTTCTTTCTTTCTTTCTTTCTTTCTTTCTTTCTTTCTTTCTGCAGGTTCCGTTTATTTTCTCTCTTCATTCTTTTACCTTTACATATTTTGATGTTCTTTTTTTATTGTGTCTTATTACTTTTGCTGCGTTCTGCCTTGCCTCGTTTTGGATTTGACTATATTCTTTTCTTTTCGACTTGCTATTTTTCTTTCAGCCTCTCTTCCTTCAACTGGTCATCATTTCTTTCTTTCTTTCTTCCTTTCTTTCTTTCTTTCTTTCTTTCTTTCTTTCTTTCTTTCTTTCTGCAGGTTCCGTTTATTTTCTCTCTTCATTCTTTTACCTTTACATATTTTTATGTTCTTTTTTTATTGTGTCTTATTACTTTTGCTGCGTTCTGCCTTGCCTCGTTTTGGATTTGACTATATTCTTTTCTTTTCGACTTGCTATTTTTCTTTCAGCCTCTCTTCCTTCAACTGGTCATCATTTCTTTCTTTCTTCCTTTCTTTCTTTCTTTCTTTCTTTCTTTCTTTCTTTCTTTCTGCAGGTTCCGTTTATTTTCTCTCTTCATTCTTTTACCTTTACATATTTTTATGTTCTTTTTTTATTGTGTCTTATTACTATTGCTGCGTTCTGCCTTGCCTCGTTTTGGATTTGACTATATTCTTTTCTTTTCGACTTGCTATTTTTCTTTCAGCCTCTCTTCCTTCAACTGGTCATCATTTCTTTCTTTCTTTCTTCCTTTCTTTCTTTCTTTCTTTCTTTCTTTCTTTCTTTCTTTCTTTCTTTCTGCAGGTTCCGTTTATTTTCTCTCTTCATTCTTTTACCTTTACATATTTTTATGTTCTTTTTTTATTGTGTCTTATTACTTTTGCTGCGTTCTGCCTTGCCTCGTTTTGGATTTGACTATATTCTTTTCTTTTCGACTTGCTATTTTTCTTTCAGCCTCTCTTCCTTCAACTGGTCATCATTTCTTTCTTTCTTCCTTTCTTTCTTTCTTTCTTTCTTTCTTTCTTTCTTTCTTTCTTTCTTTCTGCAGGTTCCGTTTATTTTCTCTCTTCATTCTTTTACCTTTACATATTTTTATGTTCTTTTTTTATTGTGTCTTATTACTTTTGCTGCGTTCTGCCTTGCCTCGTTTTGGATTTGACTATATTCTTTTCTTTTCGACTTGCTATTTTTCTTTCAGCCTCTCTTCCTTCAACTGGTCATCATTTCTTTCTTTCTTTCTTCCTTTCTTTCTTTCTTTCTTTCTTTCTTTCTTTCTTTCTTTCTTTCTGCAGGTTCCGTTTATTTTCTCTCTTCATTCTTTTACCTTTACATATTTTTATGTTCTTTTTTTATTGTGTCTTATTACTTTTGCTGCGTTCTGCCTTGCCTCGTTTTGGATTTGACTATATTCTTTCTTTTCGACTTGCTATTTTTCTTTCAGCCTCTCTTCCTTCAACTGGTCATCATTTCTTTCTTTCTTCCTTTCTTTCTTTCTTTCTTTCTTTCTTTCTTTATTTCTTTCTTTCTGCAGGTTCCGTTTATTTTCTCTCTTCATTCTTTTACCTTTACATATTTTTATGTTCTTTTTTTATTGTGTCTTATTACTTTTGCTGCGTTCTGCCTTGCCTCGTTTTGGATTTGACTATATTCTTTTCTTTTCGACTTGCTATTTTTCTTTCAGCCTCTCTTCCTTCAACTGGTCATCATTTCTTTCTTTCTTCCTTTCTTTCTTTCTTTCTTTCTTTCTTTCTTTCTTTCTTTCTTTCTTTCTGCAGGTTCCGTTTATTTTCTCTCTTCATTCTTTTACCTTTACATATTTTTATGTTCTTTTTTTATTGTGTCTTATTACTATTGCTGCGTTCTGCCTTGCCTCGTTTTGGATTTGACTATATTCTTTTCTTTTCGACTTGCTATTTTTCTTTCAGCCTCTCTTCCTTCAACTGGTCATCATTTCTTTCTTTCTTTCTTCCTTTCTTTCTTTCTTTCTTTCTTTCTTTCTTTCTTTCTTTCTGCAGGTTCCGTTTATTTTCTCTCTTCATTCTTTTACCTTTACATATTTTGATGTTCTTTTTTTATTGTGTCTTATTACTTTTGCTGCGTTCTGCCTTGCCTCGTTTTGGATTTGACTATATTCTTTTCTTTTCGACTTGCTATTTTTCTTTCAGCCTCTCTTCCTTCAACTGGTCATCATTTCTTTCTTTCTTCCTTTCTTTCTTTCTTTCTTTCTTTCTTTCTTTCTTTCTTTCTTTCTTTCTTTCTGCAGGTTCCGTTTATTTTCTCTCTTCATTCTTTTACCTTTACATATTTTTATGTTCTTTTTTTATTGTGTCTTATTACTTTTGCTGCGTTCTGCCTTGCCTCGTTTTGGATTTGACTATATTCTTTTCTTTTCGACTTGCTATTTTTCTTTCAGCCTCTCTTCCTTCAACTGGTCATCATTTCTTTCTTTCTTTCTTCCTTTCTTTCTTTCTTTCTTTCTTTCTTTCTTTCTTTCTTTCTTTCTTTCTGCAGGTTCCGTTTATTTTCTCTCTTCATTCTTTTACCTTTACATATTTTTATGTTCTTTTTTTATTGTGTCTTATTACTTTTGCTGCGTTCTGCCTTGCCTCGTTTTGGATTTGACTATATTCTTTTCTTTTCGACTTGCTATTTTTCTTTCAGCCTCTCTTCCTTCAACTGGTCATCATTTCTTTCTTTCTTCCTTTCTTTCTTTCTTTCTTTCTTTCTTTCTTTCTTTCTTTCTTTCTTTCTGCAGGTTCCGTTTATTTTCTCTCTTCATTCTTTTACCTTTACATATTTTTATGTTCTTTTTTTATTGTGTCTTATTACTATTGCTGCGTTCTGCCTTGCCTCGTTTTGGATTTGACTATATTCTTTTCTTTTCGACTTGCTATTTTTCTTTCAGCCTCTCTTCCTTCAACTGGTCATCATTTCTTTCTTTCTTTCTTCCTTTCTTTCTTTCTTTCTTTCTTTCTTTCTTTCTTTCTTTCTTTCTTTCTGCAGGTTCCGTTTATTTTCTCTCTTCATTCTTTTACCTTTACATATTTTGATGTTCTTTTTTTATTGTGTCTTATTACTTTTGCTGCGTTCTGCCTTGCCTCGTTTTGGATTTGACTATATTCTTTCTTTTCGACTTGCTATTTTTCTTTCAGCCTCTCTTCCTTCAACTGGTCATCATTTCTTTCTTTCTTCCTTTCTTTCTTTCTTTCTTTCTTTCTTTATTTCTTTCTTTCTTTCTGCAGGTTCCGTTTATTTTCTCTCTTCATTCTTTTACCTTTACATATTTTTATGTTCTTTTTTTATTGTGTCTTATTACTTTTGCTGCGTTCTGCCTTGCCTCGTTTTGGATTTGACTATATTCTTTCTTTTCGACTTGCTATTTTTCTTTCAGCCTCTCTTCCTTCAACTGGTCATCATTTCTTTCTTTCTTCCTTTCTTTCTTTCTTTCTTTCTTTCTTTCTTTCTTTATTTCTTTCTTTCTTTCTGCAGGTTCCGTTTATTTTCTCTCTTCATTCTTTTACCTTTACATATTTTGATGTTCTTTTTTTATTGTGTCTTATTACTTTTGCTGCGTTCTGCCTTGCCTCGTTTTGGATTTGACTATATTCTTTCTTTTCGACTTGCTATTTTTCTTTCAGCCTCTCTTCCTTCAACTGGTCATCATTTCTTTCTTTCTTCCTTTCTTTCTTTCTTTCTTTCTTTCTTTCTTTATTTCTTTCTTTCTTTCTGCAGGTTCCGTTTATTTTCTCTCTTCATTCTTTTACCTTTACATATTTTTATGTTCTTTTTTTATTGTGTCTTATTACTTTTGCTGCGTTCTGCCTTGCCTCGTTTTGGATTTGACTATATTCTTTCTTTTCGACTTGCTATTTTTCTTTCAGCCTCTCTTCCTTCAACTGGTCATCATTTCTTTCTTTCTTCCTTTCTTTCTTTCTTTCTTTCTTTCTTTCTTTATTTCTTTCTTTCTTTCTGCAGGTTCCGTTTATTTTCTCTCTTCATTCTTTTACCTTTACATATTTTTATGTTCTTTTTTTATTGTGTCTTATTACTTTTGCTGCGTTCTGCCTTGCCTCGTTTTGGATTTGACTATATTCTTTCTTTTCGACTTGCTATTTTTCTTTCAGCCTCTCTTCCTTCAACTGGTCATCATTTCTTTCTTTCTTCCTTTCTTTCTTTCTTTCTTTCTTTCTTTCTTTCTTACTTTCTGCAGGTTCCGTTTATTTTCTCTCTTCATTCTTTTACCTTTACATATTTTTATGTTCTTTTTTTATTGTGTCTTATTACTATTGCTGCGTTCTGCCTTGCCTCGTTTTGGATTTGACTATATTCTTTTCTTTTCGACTTGTTTTTTTTCTTTCAGCCTCTCTTCCTTCAACTGGTCATCATTTCTTTCTTTCTTTCTTCCTTTCTTTCTTTCTTTCTTTCTTTCTTTCTTTCTTTCTTTCTTTCTTTCTGCAGGTTCCGTTTATTTTCTCTCTTCATTCTTTTACCTTTACATATTTTGATGTTCTTTTTTTATTGTGTCTTATTACTTTTGCTGCGTTCTGCCTTGCCTCGTTTTGGATTTGACTATATTCTTTTCTTTTCGACTTGCTATTTTTCTTTCAGCCTCTCTTCCTTCAACTGGTCATCATTTCTTTCTTTCTTTCTTCCTTTCTTTCTTTCTTTCTTTCTTTCTTTCTTTCTTTCTTTCTTTCTTTCTGCAGGTTCCGTTTATTTTCTCTCTTCATTCTTTTACCTTTACATATTTTTATGTTCTTTTTTTATTGTGTCTTATTACTTTTGCTGCGTTCTGCCTTGCCTCGTTTTGGATTTGACTATATTCTTTTCTTTTCGACTTGCTATTTTTCTTTCAGCCTCTCTTCCTTCAACTGGTCATCATTTCTTTCTTTCTTCCTTTCTTTCTTTCTTTCTTTCTTTCTTTCTTTCTTTCTTTCTTTCTGCAGGTTCCGTTTATTTTCTCTCTTCATTTCTTTTACCTTTACATATTTTTATGTTCTTTTTTTATTGTGTCTTATTACTATTGCTGCGTTCTGCCTTGCCTCGTTTTGGATTTGACTATATTCTTTTCTTTTCGACTTGCTATTTTTCTTTCAGCCTCTCTTCCTTCAACTGGTCATCATTTCTTTCTTTCTTTCTTCCTTTCTTTCTTTCTTTCTTTCTTTCTTTCTTTCTTTCTTTCTTTCTGCAGGTTCCGTTTATTTTCTCTCTTCATTCTTTTACCTTTACATATTTTTATGTTCTTTTTTTATTGTGTCTTATTACTTTTGCTGCGTTCTGCCTTGCCTCGTTTTGGATTTGACTATATTCTTTTCTTTTCGACTTGCTATTTTTCTTTCAGCCTCTCTTCCTTCAACTGGTCATCATTTCTTTCTTTCTTCCTTTCTTTCTTTCTTTCTTTCTTTCTTTCTTTCTTTCTTTCTTTCTTTCTTTCTGCAGGTTCCGTTTATTTTCTCTCTTCATTCTTTTACCTTTACATATTTTTATGTTCTTTTTTTATTGTGTCTTATTACTATTGCTGCGTTCTGCCTTGCCTCGTTTTGGATTTGACTATATTCTTTTCTTTTCGACTTGCTATTTTTCTTTCAGCCTCTCTTCCTTCAACTGGTCATCATTTCTTTCTTTCTTTCTTCCTTTCTTTCTTTCTTTCTTTCTTTCTTTCTTTCTTTCTTTCTTTCTTTCTGCAGGTTCCGTTTATTTTCTCTCTTCATTCTTTTACCTTTACATATTTTGATGTTCTTTTTTTATTGTGTCTTATTACTTTTGCTGCGTTCTGCCTTGCCTCGTTTTGGATTTGACTATATTCTTTCTTTTCGACTTGCTATTTTTCTTTCAGCCTCTCTTCCTTCAACTGGTCATCATTTCTTTCTTTCTTCCTTTCTTTCTTTCTTTCTTTCTTTCTTTATTTCTTTCTTTCTTTCTGCAGGTTCCGTTTATTTTCTCTCTTCATTCTTTTACCTTTACATATTTTTATGTTCTTTTTTTATTGTGTCTTATTACTTTTGCTGCGTTCTGCCTTGCCTCGTTTTGGATTTGACTATATTCTTTCTTTTCGACTTGCTATTTTTCTTTCAGCCTCTCTTCCTTCAACTGGTCATCATTTCTTTCTTTCTTCCTTTCTTTCTTTCTTTCTTTCTTTCTTTCTTTCTTTATTTCTTTCTTTCTTTCTGCAGGTTCCGTTTATTTTCTCTCTTCATTCTTTTACCTTTACATATTTTGATGTTCTTTTTTTATTGTGTCTTATTACTTTTGCTGCGTTCTGCCTTGCCTCGTTTTGGATTTGACTATATTCTTTCTTTTCGACTTGCTATTTTTCTTTCAGCCTCTCTTCCTTCAACTGGTCATCATTTCTTTCTTTCTTCCTTTCTTTCTTTCTTTCTTTCTTTCTTTCTTTATTTCTTTCTTTCTTTCTGCAGGTTCCGTTTATTTTCTCTCTTCATTCTTTTACCTTTACATATTTTTATGTTCTTTTTTTATTGTGTCTTATTACTTTTGCTGCGTTCTGCCTTGCCTCGTTTTGGATTTGACTATATTCTTTTCTTTTCGACTTGCTATTTTTCTTTCAGCCTCTCTTCCTTCAACTGGTCATCATTTCTTTCTTTCTTTCTTCCTTTCTTTCTTTCTTTCTTTCTTTCTTTCTTTCTTTCTTTCTGCAGGTTCCGTTTATTTTCTCTCTTCATTCTTTTACCTTTACATATTTTGATGTTCTTTTTTTATTGTGTCTTATTACTTTTGCTGCGTTCTGCCTTGCCTCGTTTTGGATTTGACTATATTCTTTCTTTTCGACTTGCTATTTTTCTTTCAGCCTCTCTTCCTTCAACTGGTCATCATTTCTTTCTTTCTTCCTTTCTTTCTTTCTTTCTTTCTTTCTTTCTTTCTTTCTTTCTTTCTTTCTTTCTGCAGGTTCCGTTTATTTTCTCTCTTCATTCTTTTACCTTTACATATTTTGATGTTCTTTTTTTATTGTGTCTTATTACTTTTGCTGCGTTCTGCCTTGCCTCGTTTTGGATTTGACTAGATTCTTTTCTTTTCGACTTGCTATTTTTCTTTCAGCCTCTCTTCCTTCAACTGGTCATCATTTCTTTCTTTCTTTCTTCCTTTCTTTCTTTCTTTCTTTCTTTCTTTCTTTCTTTCTTTCTTTCTGCAGGTTCCGTTTATTTTCTCTCTTCATTCTTTTACCTTTACATATTTTGATGTTCTTTTTTTATTGTGTCTTATTACTTTTGCTGCGTTCTGCCTTGCCTCGTTTTGGATTTGACTATATTCTTTCTTTTCGACTTGCTATTTTTCTTTCAGCCTCTCTTCCTTCAACTGGTCATCATTTCTTTCTTTCTTCCTTTCTTTCTTTCTTTCTTTCTTTCTTTCTTTCTTTCTTTCTTTCTTTCTTTCTTTCTTTCTGCAGGTTCCGTTTATTTTCTCTCTTCATTCTTTTACCTTTACATATTTTGATGTTCTTTTTTTATTGTGTCTTATTACTTTTGCTGCGTTCTGCCTTGCCTCGTTTTGGATTTGACTAGATTCTTTTCTTTTCGACTTGCTATTTTTCTTTCAGCCTCTCTTCCTTCAACTGGTCATCATTTCTTTCTTTCTTTCTTCCTTTCTTTCTAAAGGTTCCGTTTATTTTCTCTCTTCATTCTTTTACCTTTACATATTTTGATGTTCTTTTTTTATTGTGTCTTATTACTTTTGCTGCGTTCTGCCTTGCCTCGTTTTGGATTTGACTATATTCTTTCTTTTCGACTTGCTATTTTTCTTTCAGCCTCTCTTCCTTCAACTGGTCATCATTTCTTTCTTTCTTCCTTTCTTTCTTTCTTTCTTTCTTTCTTTCTTTCTTTCTTTCTGCAGGTTCCGTTTATTTTCTCTCTTCATTCTTTTACCTTTACATATTTTTATGTTCTTTTTTTATTGTGTCTTATTACTTTTGCTGCGTTCTGCCTTGCCTCGTTTTGGATTTGACTATATTCTTTCTTTTCGACTTGCTATTTTTCTTTCAGCCTCTCTTCCTTCAACTGGTCATCATTTCTTTCTTTCTTTCTTCCTTTCTTTCTTTCTTTCTTTCTTTCTTTCTTTCTTTCTTTCTTTCTGCAGGTTCCGTTTATTTTCTCTCTTCATTCTTTTACCTTTACATATTTTGATGTTCTTTTTTTATTGTGTCTTATTACTTTTGCTGCGTTCTGCCTTGCCTCGTTTTGGATTTGACTATATTCTTTCTTTTCGACTTGCTATTTTTCTTTCAGCCTCTCTTCCTTCAACTGGTCATCATTTCTTTCTTTCTTTCTTCCTTTCTTTCTTTCTTTCTTTCTTTCTTTCTTTCTTTCTTTCTTTCTTTCTGCAGGTTCCGTTTATTTTCTCTCTTCATTCTTTTACCTTTACATATTTTGATGTTCTTTTTTTATTGTGTCTTATTACTTTTGCTGCGTTCTGCCTTGCCTCGTTTTGGATTTGACTATATTCTTTTCTTTTCGACTTGCTATTTTTCTTTCAGCCTCTCTTCCTTCAACTGGTCATCATTTCTTTCTTTCTTTCTTCCTTTCTTTCTTTCTTTCTTTCTTTCTTTCTTTCTTTCTTTCTGCAGGTTCCGTTTATTTTCTCTCTTCATTCTTTTACCTTTACATATTTTGATGTTCTTTTTTTATTGTGTCTTATTACTTTTGCTGCGTTCTGCCTTGCCTCGTTTTGGATTTGACTATATTCTTTTCTTTTCGACTTGCTATTTTTCTTTCAGCCTCTCTTCCTTCAACTGGTCATCATTTCTTTCTTTCTTTCTTCCTTTCTTTCTTTCTTTCTTTCTTTCTTTCTTTCTTTCTTTCTGCAGGTTCCGTTTATTTTCTCTCTTCATTCTTTTACCTTTACATATTTTGATGTTCTTTTTTTATTGTGTCTTATTACTTTTGCTGCGTTCTGCCTTGCCTCGTTTTGGATTTGACTATATTCTTTCTTTTCGACTTGCTATTTTTCTTTCAACCTCTCTTCCTTCAACTGGTCATCATTTCTTTCTTTCTTTCTTCCTTTCTTTCTTTCACACTGTTTCTTTCTGTTTCTTGTTTTTCTGTCTTAAGCACCCTTTCTTTAAAATTAAAATGCAATGTCAGTCGCAATCTTCTAGAATCTCGTTCAACTTTTATACTTTCGTCGATTTTCCTTACCCAGTAGTTTCTTCCACTGTCACTCTCTGTAGCGCCATGGGTACCAGTGGCTTTCTCGCCTTGCTTGGGGTGAAATGATTAATAATAATAATAATAATAATAATAATAATAATAATATGCAACTTTCTCAAAAAGACGCATAGATACAAAGCGAAGAGTGTATGGGAATTATATATTAATTTGATTCTTGGGGGATTTCTCATTAATCTAGTTTGTGTTTTTGTTCAACATTTATTAACTAAATTTCTGCCTGGATGTCGATATTCGCTGAGGTAAAGTTATAAGCTTTTATTTTTTTTTTAAGCATTTTATCTTTTTTTAAGGCAAATTGAATTGATGGTCTTGAATTATAAGATTATAAAATCGGTCGAACTTGCTTTGAACTGTCAAAAATGAAAGAATAGGGTTTTTGAGTACTTGAAATTTTGCCAAACATAGCTAAATTAAATTGTATTGCCTTTTATCTCGTGTACGCATGCGCACTAATAAGCCAAGTCACAGTAAGCTGGCATAAGAAAATAACAGTAGAAACTTTTGTAGCATAGAGAAATCAGTCTATGCTTTTATAACAAGTAGAAAAAGAAAAGTAAAGTAGAAAATGAACACTGAACATGAACACACACGCATACACACACAGACACACACACATATATATATATATATATATATATATATATAATCAATTCATCACCAGCAAGGCGATAATGCTGCTAAGACACAAAGGGTTACTGGGAGTGCAAGCGAATGAAAATCTTTAGATGGGACCGGGAACCCAATCCTAAAAATCAATCAAGGGATCAAAAGACTTGAGAGGAGTGTGAACAGGGCGATAGCCGAACCTGTTTACTCCTAAGTCTAAGGGAGTGTAAAAATTGTTCGTAGTGTCTATTGTCTCAAGATCTTTCGGTCAATTTGAGACCTTGTTCGTTCTTTTTATTCAAACTTGTTTGGATGAATACTTGCTGCCTAAATATACCTTATTCATATATATATATATATATATGTGTGTGTGTGTGTGTGTGTGTGCTTGTATGTGTTTCATTAAAGCCGACTGACAAGGTACTGCTATCAAGCTTTTTATTTAATTATTCGTGTGTTAGTAAATGTGTTTTTTTTCTGGACATACAGAGAAAAACAATGACGTTAAGATATTCTATAAAAGCCAAATACCCTTTAACTATAAACAAGATGAATCTTCCTTTAGAAACATTAAAAATAAATATACAACCCCTTCGACCAGAACAAAAAATTAAATTAATTATCTACTATAAAAATTTAAACATCTATCATCAACAATACCAACACAGCTGCAAGTTCTAAATTATCGAGAACAAATCTTATTTAAGAATTCAAATGCTGCTTAAGGAACTGCTTTCCTGATTAAACCAAACTCATGAATACTTATATTAGACACACTACGACATGCCTATCTAGAAGACTCACGTTATACTTATCTGACCTTAGTTCAATTAGGACTTGTTAAACACACATGAACATATCAAACTCTATACGCAGCATATATGTAGAAAATAGGACCATAATGGCCTTATTAACATGTAGAGAAAACTAAAAATAATGAAAGCACTAATAATAAAAAAAGGAAAAAGTCAACATTCAATAACATCAAAAATGAACACGGCCTCAACATGCTGACCGTGTTTGGAAAATAAAACATTCCTATAATTCTTGACACGTACATAAAATCGCATATATTCAGTTAAAAATATAAAAACAAAACAAAAATCACCCTTGGTAATGGGTAAAAGAATAGCCGAAAGCGCTCGGCTATGCAGAACATTTGTACAATTTTTACACACTTTATGTCCAGAAAAGAAAACACTTATAAGAACATAAGAAATATTAAATAAAAAGCTTAACCACGGTACCTTGTTAACTGTCTTTAATAAAACGTGTATAAAAGAGGGATTACTACCCAATTATATATATATATATATATATATATATATATATATATATATATATATATATATATATATATATGCCGTGGACGACTATGCTCTCATTCGCCTATTGAGAAAAGAGAATTTTTAACTACTGCTGCTGCTTTAATTCATCGCTCTTCGTAATAATTGTGCGCTATGGCAGCCAGTATGGCGTTTATATATCATGTATATAATGCATTAAAATTCCTTTTCTCGCCAATAGCCTAGAGGTAATAGTCTCTGATTGATGTCAAATTGGTCAAGTTTTGATTCCCGTTTGAAGAAATGGGATGTCTATCCACACTGGTGAGCTGTGATACAGCGAACAGTGTGTCTGTGGATGGCTATATGTGTATATATAACCGACCAAATAAACAAACATAAGTATTTTAATGTAGATGAGATTCTTGGTCGGGCTATGTATTTTTCAGCACTCCCACGTATTTAGAAAGAAGGGGGTCATTTTTCTGATGTACATGCTCTTACATTTGCCCACACATCTATGTATACTCCGTATTTTGCCATGTACTCCTCTTAATGAAGATTTAGAAAAGAAAAAAACAATTTATCAATTCCATTTGATTAAACACAGTAGCCCTGCGTGAAGATTGAAGGAATTTTCCCCCTTTAAACAAGTGGCATGGATTTACAGTGATCTTAGGCATTCATATATTTTCTTAATTTATCCTTTATTTGTATACTTGTATCAACAAAGTGACGAATACGCATGCTCAGACGTCCATGATGAAGAACCATTTTAATTCGTTGAGCAGTCGCGTGTATAGCTCACTGTGCAGAGTACAAGCCAAATATACGAAACTATTTTCGTATATCCAACATATATATCTGTTGGTTATACAAATCTATTTTAGCTGTCCTCCTAAGTACAACTTGATGACGCACTTTCATGGGTCTCTGCGGAAACTCATCATAAGGATAATTACCCAAAAGAGTGGATTTACTTACTTTGCATAGTAACTGTTTTAATTAAACTTTTACTACTGCTACTACTTCTACTACTACTACTACTACTGCTACTACTACGAATAATAATGATAATTATATATATACAAACAGACCTCTCATCAACGGACGAATAGGGGGATGGAGTGTTCCGTTAATGACGATTCTCCGTAGATGGGAAGGGATTATTTTTTAATTATAAACCCGCTATAGTAAATACGACTAGTTATGATCATAAGGCAAATGCTACAGGCATGTATATATGGCATAGGTAACTATATACTTAATATAGATATATTAATCAAAGCATAAAAAATAATAGATTTCTCGCAGCTACTTTCTCACGCACGCGCTTATGTATCGTACTTTATATACTGTACACTCATCTTCGTTTACGATTGAAAAACCCGCCACCACCGCCAAGCGGTTACTTTGAGTCAGTCTTATTCAAATTTAACTTTGACAGCTGTCGAAATATTGATATAGAATTTATCCATTTCGATGTTTCAGTCAGACTGGCCGAAACGGTGGTAAGGGGATGGTGGGAGGTATTGGCCTTAATGGGAAGAGGTTTTATAAAATCAAACTTAAAATTAATTATAATTAATCAAATTTATATATATATAACATTATACATATATAACATATATGTAACATTATATATATACAACATATATATATATAACATATATATATATATATATAATTTTTTTTATTAATCAAAGTTATATGTATATATATATATATATATATATATATATATATATATATATATAATGTTTTGGCAGCAAGAATTCTTTCAAACATACACATAAAATTCAGTTTGACCGTTTAAATAACGTCACCTTTATTGGTTCAAACGAGGAAAAGCTGGAATTAACCAATATCAGTTACATAAACATGCACAAAACACAATCCTTGAAAAAAAATATAGCAATGTTCGAAAACACTCTGAGAAATATATATATATATATATATATATATATATATATATATATATATATATGTATATATATATATATATATATATATATCAATTATGTGGTGCAGGAAAAGCAGATAATGAAGTTAATGATATAAATGGCAAGAATCACTCTCGCAAACAATTTTTAATAATAAAATACATTAACCTCGAATCCATTAATAAACAAGGATCATACCATTCATTAACGGATTCGAGGTTAATGTATTTTATTATTAAAAATTGTTTGCGAGAGTGATTCTTGCCATATCATTAACTTCATTATCTGTATTTCGTATGAATGATTCGCGTTATATATATATATATATATATATATATATATATATATATATATATATATATATATATGTCCAAGTATAGGATTGGTGTATACGGAATAAATTCCAATAACCAACAAATACTATTCTTTAAAGAGTGCTCAATACAGAGTAGAATAAATATAATCATTTATTCGAAAATTATAACATAAAAATGTTATAAAATCACTACAAAAATAGCCATTTTGTTTCAACACATCTGGTGTCTTCTCAACTTGAGAAGACACCAGAAGTGTTGAAACAAAATGGCTATTTTTGTAGTGATTTTATAACATTTTTATGTTTTAATTTTCGAATAAATGATTATATATATATATATATATATATATATATATATATATATATATATATATATATATATATATATATATATATATAAATGCGGATTCAAACAGTAAATAAGTTAAATCTAATTTACCAGTTCTGTAGCATTTAGCAACGTAGAGCTTGCTTTTCGATTCCGAACCGATAAAATTCTGGTGCTTTAGGGATCAAAGAAGCTGAGAGACTGAAATCATAAACACAAGAGAACAAGGCCTAAGAGTTACTCGAGGTAGAGTGTTACAGATTAAGGGGAACAGATTATGAGAATATAGACCTAAACAGTTTAAGATTGTCGTGATCGGCGAAACATCCTCTTGGGAGTTGGTACCACAGGGCAGTGATTCTTGGAAAGAAGTTGGTCAATGCGTATATGTGGGGAAGATAACGGTTTACCCTAAACCTAAACAGTTTAAGATTGTCGTGATCGGCGAAACATCCTCTTGGGAGTTGGTACCACAGGGCAGTGATTCTTGGAAAGAAGTTGGTCAATACGTATATGTGGGGAAGATAACGGTTTACCCTAAACCTAAACAGTTTAAGATTGTCGTGATCGGCGAAACATCCTCTTCGTCGGAAGATGCTGCTCAAGTGGAACTGACAGTGGAATACCAGATGGTTCGTAACAAGTGTCATGGCGGGTCTTTGACTTGAAGATCTGAACTGCTAAAGGTAAGGAATGTAGTTCGTCTGAACACTTTCCATGGAAATAGCAATGGAGCAGCGAGAAGCATGCGACATTCCGTCTGTGGAAATGGGGTTATAGATTGGAAAATAATTCATCACCCACAAGGACGCGGAGATTCGAAAGTGAAAACTGGGCAGCTCTTGCCCATGTATGCCACCAGTACTCCATTTTCGGTCTGATATGGCTCTTGTAATGGTAGAGTCAGGTACTTTAGTGAAGCGGTACAATGAATAGGTGGAGTAATGGATAGCGGGTCGGATTAAGGAATCGGAGAGCCGAGTTCGAATTCCAGTCGAATCCATTACATTCACTTACGTGCTAATACCCTTGGGAAAGGTATGAATCCTATTCTTCTTCCACCCCCCAGCTATAGGTAAATAGCAGATCAGACCTGGTTCTATAGCCTTGGATGTCAACTGGTCTAGCGCAGAAAGAAATGGCAACCTACAGCGGGAAATGTTACAATTTTTGTGTATTATTATATATTAGTGAGCAAAGCCAAATGACTGGACTCACTTTATAGTTCCCCCAAATGAAGGTTAACCAATCAGAAGGCGTAAAATATTCAATCCGTCTTATATAACGGCGGCCATTTTGGTTACTCTCTACGAATGTCCAATGCGAACCTGTCAGAACCAAAGATGACCAGAACAGACGAAAGAACTACGCTCTGCTACTGAAACGATATATCCACTGCTAACTTGAACTACACTTTCCTACTGTCTTCGAAATATTCACTGCCAACCTCTGGATTCTATACTCAAAGACTACCGTCATCATGAACAACAGGAAAAAATCTGCGGTCATGTATCCCAAAGATACATGACCGCTTACGCGTGTATCACGCATGGCACACAACTGACAAGGAAGCGACCGTTTTATAGCCTCTTTAGTTATGGGATGTATGTACGGCTTTCACTTGGCGTCTGGGTTGAACTTAAGTCCCAATCGGCGATCAATGCACGGAACTCCCTCAGGCCATGGTTGTAAACATGGCTGAATGAGAGGAGAGCACGTAATCTGGTGATATGTTTTAAGGTCATGTGGCTTCATACATACACGCTCCTAATGACAGCTAGCTAAACTGAGCTCGTCAGAAAAGTGAAGATTCCACTTGTGTTGACTATGTATAAGGTCACAGGTGAACAGACAATATCGTTTTCTTGACAGGATAAGAAACGTCTTGCTTCAATCAACATTCTGTATATAGCGAAAAGTCTCAACGAAAATGGCAGAAGTCCGAGTTGTATTGAGAAGATTTCTTACAGGCCGATGAAGATGAGGAATTATATTACATTGCAGTTGTCAAAATGATGTATATATATATATTTTTTTTTTACACTTATTTCAAAATGATCTGGAACCAAGGAAATGTTCTAGCGAGTGAAACAAATGATAATTGGAAAGTTATAGCTCCGGTAAGTATGAACAACGTAAAACTTCTCAGTCTAATGACTTTATTTTCTCTTCACTTTGTTTTCCCGCGTAAGACCTTATATTGCCACGCTGGAAAATAATAGCTTTTCTGTTCATCAAAGATACGCTATTGTCATGCTTGGGTCGTTGATAGTAACATTCCCCAGTGATTGTTTCTCCAGTCTCTAATAAATCATAGTGAACGACTGGAGTTGCTAGACTTGACGGAACTACTTAAGTTAACTGGTTCGCTTATAAAAAAAAAAACAAAAAAAAAAAACAAAAAAAAAAAAAACAAAAAAAAAAACACAAAGAACAAAAAAGTTGAAACAAAAATGAACAAATCAGAAAAAAATTTAAACACCCACCAGAATCTATTGAGTATATTTATAAATCTACCAGTCGCCCATACTTAGTATATTACTGCTTTGGTGCTCCTGTTATATATTTAAAAATCCTTGATTAAATCCAAAGAATCTGCAGTATTACTGGTCTTGACCTGGCATATTCACTTCAGTTTATTTCCCACCGCCATAATGTAGCTTTCCCGAGCCTTTTCTATAAATACTTTCACGTTAATTGTTCTGATGAACTTTTCTCTGTGTTACCAAAATGTAGGTGTCGTTCTCAAGCCCCTCCCTGGTCGTCCAAGATGTCCAATACCTGCGGCTGGTCGAATAGGTGATCGTTTCGATCCAGGCTTCGTTGTGATTTGCTTTGATCATAAGGTAGGCCAAGATAAAATCGTTGTCAGTTATCTTCGTATTGGGCTGGTCCGAGTCGGGTGAAGACGCAAAGAAAAATTACTTATTTACCAGTAACAAATAGTGCCACATAGGAATTTAAACGCAGTACTAGATTGTCGGCAGGTCTCATCATTTTACTGTCGAAATGGATAGATGTAACCGTATGTTCTATGCCAACAGTTTTTTCCTCCCACTTCTCTCTTGTGGAACTCTCTTCTGGCTTCTTGCTTTCCAGTCAAGTTCGATCTTCAAAATTTCAAATGCAACGTTATCTTGTCCTCTTAATTTCTGCTCTGTTATTGCTCTCGCTCCTTAATAATATTTATCTTATATTCTATACCACTTAGTAACCCCTTCGGCATGTTAGTGGCTCTGTTGCCTTGTTAGGAGAAAAGGAGTGAGAACACCCCCGACACAGAGAAGGATTTGGGGGGAATATTTTTTTTATTAAATGAGTATTCATTAAACCTCTCTCTATCCACGACATCTGTCAGAATCGAAAAATAATATTTTATTTTTAGAAACGACGCGCTGTTCCTGATATAATTCCAGTATCAAATCGGTCATCCAGTGCTTAAAGAGTTACCTATACCTAGTTGTTATTTGCAAATGTCAAATTTAAAACTATGATTACGTAATTAATGACGCAGTCCTTTTTCCCAATTCGTAATAGTACGCGATGGTGGCATAATAATAGCGGCTCGGGTTGAGGAATTTGAGAGCCAAGTTTGAATTCCAATCGAGTTCATTACATTCACTTACGTGCTAACAATCTTGAGAAAGTCTACAAATTCATCTGTTCTCACTTCACCTATGCATGAATAACAGGACAGTCTGAGTCCTATAGCCTTGGGTGGCAGCCAGTCTAGGAGAAGAAAAACTTCTGAGTTCAAAACCATCCTGGAGATTGGGCTCCGTCAGACTATCTTGCTCAGGAAACAGTACTGCTACTGCGACTGAAGGACATGTGGTGCCCTGACGACCCTAACAGCTACATTGACCTTGGGATTGTGAATATTACATACGAAGTCAAGGATTCAATCGACACTGCGTTTATATTATGAACCGAATTTTTGTGACCAAGTAATGGTTAAGAAATAACAAAACAAGAGGTTACAGATAAATTGTGTATTGAACAGTAAATACAACAGAAGTATGTTACACGACTTGCGAGTGTGTGTCGATTGACCAGCGTTCAGTCTATATCACTGTTAAGGCAGAGAGTTCAACAGTTGGACAGTCTATATCACTGTTTTCCCCCAGGCTTATTTTCCTACTATTTTTATAGTAAGTGGAAGAGTCCACAATAGATTCATTAGAGGGAAGACACCACAACACGAACCTTGACTTCTAAAAGGATAAAAATCAATATTTTTCGATTCTGAAAAATGTTGTGTGACGAAGAAAGTCTTACGAATGTTAATTTACAAAAAATGTCTTAAAAATAAACTTCTCTTGTATAGCGGCTCAGAATGTGTTATGGGTCCTTACCTATAACTACAGAATGAACTCTTCCTAACACTATGTATACTACGCCTCTCAAGAGAGAGAGAGTGAGAGAGAGACGAATAGAGTCGAGCCGATAGTAGTTCACTCCAAACCCGACTGACAGTCATCCTAACACCTTCCACATCTTGTATTATTATTCCGTGTAATATATCTTCGTTATTTCTACTCTTGTGTCCGTGTTGTTCTTCCTTGGTCCTAACCTGGACCATAACAGAATGGGAAATTGGAGAGCACAATTTCAACTCGGTTCTTTACATTAGCTTGCGCGCAAATACCATTGGAGAAGGTATGAAACTACTATTTCACCCCTCCATTTATGGGTTAAATAGTACGGTTTTTAACTGAAATGTCATCACTAAAAAGAATTATTCTTACAATTTAAAATATGCTTTGTTTTTCAATAACTCACAAAGGGATGATAAGCTGTAAATACATATCAATCAAACAATCCCTGCTTCCTAAATAAAATAACACCGATGCTCTAAATAAGAAATAAAGGACACCTTGTTCAAAATTAAATAATTTCTAATAATATTTTGTAGGGTAAAGATTTGACGTATTCTTTTTGAAATTGTAAGCTCCCCGCCTAAAATAAGGCTGCAACAAGATCAGGCTAGGTGTTGATCGTACGGTATCAAGTACGGCTTACGAAGTCGATTTAAATACAATGTCCTATATTTATGACAAACTTCTGAAGGATGTCTATCATGACCCAGTGGCAGTACCTCCCTCATTGCAATAACACTTTGAGCTCCCCGCCTAAAATAGGGCTGCAACAAGATCAGGCTAGGTGTTGATCGTTCGGTATCAAGTACGGCTTACGAAGTCGATTTAAATACAATGTCCTATATTTATGACAAACTTCTGAACGATGTCTTTCATGACCCAGTGGCAGTACCTCCCTCATTGCAATAACACTTTGAGCCCTGACCATCGCTTTACCGGTGGAAGAGAAAAATGACTTAATGCTCAGCCATCGGTTGAACAGTGGTAGAGAAAAATGACTTAATGTCCAGCTACCGGTTGAACGGTGTGCAAACACTTGTAACTATTTTCATACCTACCGTGAAACATTACATACCAATTATTTGCGAAATTTGACTCAGGAGATCACATAGAAGAGTTAAAATTATTCAAGAACGCAGGGCTCAAAGGGTTAAATCGGAATTGGACACCCACGCCAATACGACAATGTTTCGCAGCAAACGTGTAGTTTTAAACATTGGCCAATATGTACACATATAGGCAATTTACAGCTGTATGGATATCAGCTTTATGGATATCGAGTCAGAACGAAACATCGGAGATTCGAGGTTCGTTACTTTCACTTATTGGCTAATATCCTTATCTTTATTGACTTTATCCCAACGTTTCGTTCGCTGTTCCTCCAGCCTTCATCAGGTGCTTGTCGATCCGAGTAATCTCCAAAGAAATTCGAACTGAAACCGTTATTTAATCTACGGGGTTAGAATTGGGCTCTTCTCTGTATACACTAGAGCTTGTACATTAGAAAGAACGGAGTAAGGAAAAGAAAAATGTTACAATGTTTTTTGTTTTTTTCGGTCTACTTTTTCTAATCTGTGATGTTATCACAATGTTTCGGCCGCTGAATTTAGCGATATCAGTTGTCAGCTGATATCTGGTTAAGGAGACATCTGGATGACGTTACAGAAATGGTTTTGACGGTAATCGTCTTAACAAAGATGGTCAGCTGAGTGAAGCGGACCTCACAAGGACCATGTCAAATGAGTCTGACAAAAAAGGTCCGTTGAGCAGAGCGGACTTGATGAGTTTTTGTTAGGGGAAAGCTGGCAGGAAAAACAATGATCCAGAGACTGCTCGCTCACCACGCCGAAGGACGGACACGCCAGTTAGACCGCTCGTCCCCCCTCAACTCGCCTAACTTTGCCTCGATCTCCTACAGCAGAAGGTTGCAGCAGAATAAAAATTTGCCGACTGATACAATTTCGGTTCATGGTTTTATTTCGTGGGTAACGAATTTTCCATGTATTACGCAACAAGCGTTCGACTGGAAGTTAGAATTGGTATGTGCATTAGAAAGACCGGAGTAAGGAAAAGAAAAATATTACAATGTTTTTTTTTCGGACTACTTTTTCGGACTACTTTTTCTAATCTGTGCTGTTATCACAACGTTTCGGCCGTTGGATTTAGCGATATCAGTTGTCAGCTGATATCTGGTTAAGGAGACAACTGGATGACGTTACAGAAATAACATTGGGGAAGGTATAAATCTATCTTACCTTGGTTGGCAGCCAGTCTACCGCAGAAAGAAACGGCAACCTAGTGCGGAAAAATCTTCTACCAAGTCAGTCATGTTGATTTTCAAAACGTAGCTTAGATGTGGCACACGGCCGAAAGTATGGGGCACTCAGTGAGGATCGAACTCACTTATCAGTTGTAACTGATCTAGCGAGACAAGCTTGCCAACCATTACACCACGTCGAAGTGTCCAGTGCCTAATCGGTCAGGAATCGAAAGGTGTATCACGTATGTCTCTTAATTCTACTGACTGATGGACACCAGGGTTAATCGACATTTTGCCATATCTAGTCACCGTTGGGAGTCGGAGTAATATCCGATCAGTGTGCAATTTCCCCCAGTCTTTGGGCTATGTAAATTACTCTTTTGGAGTAGTTACACGTTTACTTATCATCTCTGCCTTTGGGGAGAGTTCACTCAGGGACTTCTCTGTCAAAGGACAGAAGGGGCAACTGAGGAAAATAATACTGGAGAGGTGCCCAGCCCTGGGGAACAGCTGCTCGAGGCCGCGCCCTACCATTGGCATCAGTGGGTGGGATCGGTAATCGCACCGAGGCCAGCTCAACCGACGTTGAGGGGAATTTTTGTTCCTTTCCTGGGCGTACACGCTCGGTTCCCCACCTAAAAATAGACCTTGTGTCACATCTCGTTCTAGTGGTTCTTGGGCTGGGATCAAAGTCTCGTATCTGTTCTCTCTCTGCTCTTTTGTCTGCCTTCTGGCAGCTCACGGATTTCTGAGTGATGCCTACTTATATACTCAAGCGTAACAAAGACCAGGGGTAGCCAAACCGCGGCTCGCGAGCCACATGCGGCTCTTTGACCTTTAGTATGCGGCTCGTAGAATTATGCTGGCTGAGCTCTTTTTTTCATCATAGTTAATATAAAAGGCAAATAAGAAAGATAAGCTTTATAATTATTTACTGGGTATGAATTGAGACCCCGCTGGATTAAAGCGTAAATTTAAGGTTAATATGTGAGAAAAAACATATGTGTAAATCTTGTTCATGTCTTGTGGATCTCAGAATCTGAACTTTATCGTATGTGGCTCTTACATTGAGCAAGTTTGGCCACCCATGAACAAAGTTAATGTTTGTCTATAGACTCGTTCAATGTTTGTGTATACACTCAAGAATAAACACGATCACATATATTCGATATTAAATAGCCCAAGAAGGGTAGATATGTTATTAAATTAACCAACACTTCTTAATCTCAATAAAGATCCGTTTTGAAACCGCGGCCAAGGCCTTTACGGCTGATATTTTGCATATATTTTTGCTTACCGTATTTGATGGCATATAAGACGCATGGGTGTATAAGGCGCACCTGAATTTCAGCAGGGCAAATGAAGAAAAAGTTAGTAACAAGTAAAATTAGTAAAATTATTAGTAAATGGTCTAGTCTAGGCTATATATATGAGGTATTATTTTGGTTAAACAAGCCATGTTTACAATTAAACGAAAAATAATAGAAAAAAAAGAACATGACCCTATAAAAACTTTATTATATCCAAATGTACGAAAACAAAATAAAAATCAAGCAATTGTTACAATTGAACAAAACAGTACAGTTACCATTAAAATTTCATTCATCTTCAAATCCATAAAATTCGTCGTCTTCGTTATCAAAACTCTGAGACTCATTTTCATTACTGCTATTATGGAATTATTAGGATATAAAAATTCTAATTGTATTTATACCAATGCAACCGGTAGTTAGGAGACACGGTGGAGTAATGGATAACGGCTTGGATTGAGGAATTATTCCAGTCGATTCCATTACATTCACTTACGTGCTAATACCCTTGGGAAAGGTGTGAATCCTCTTCTTCTCCCTCCAACTATGGGTAAATAGCAGGACAGACTGGGTTCTATAGCCTTCACCACTATAATCAAATCCTGTGTGGCTGTCGGGCTTTCAGTTTCTGGGAACTGATCTGTCTGACCCTCATACGTCGAGTTCGACGGGGGAGCGACAACCGGAAGTTATCGCAAGAAAAATATTAATGAAACGAATATATAATTTGAATTTATTGCATATAAATCTAGTGAAACAAAGTACTAATATTAAATGTGAAGAAATTAATATAATGAATATTATCAATGATAACACTTTTAATTTGCATCACAGCCTTTTAAATAATGACAACAGGTATATGATAGTTACTCCAAAGTTGCCAGGTAACTAATTTAAATTTAAGCCGACTATCGCGAATTTTAAACTTACATATGGCATATAAGACGCAGGTGGGGGGTTTAAAGATATTATTAATAAAAAAAAGTGCCCCTTATATGCCGTCAAATACGGTATATAGTTTTTAACATCAACCTCGTGACAAAATGGAAACTTGTTTGAAAAGCAATGGAATCAAAGAATTTGGAATATTATGGTCTGCATGTTCGGTCACTAAAATAGACAGCCAATCAGAATCTCTGAAGAACAGCCGACCCGACAAATAAGTTGAGTCAATATTGATATGACATATTCTAAAGCCTCCCACCCAACAGTCCCGAAACATTTATTAATCTTATGCAGCCTGCCAATAATACGACTCAGTTTTTGATGTCATTATTCCATATCACCTCTTTCCCCGCCCTGCTTACTCTTACGCACACGTATTCATTTCGGGTCTTGATTGTCGCTTCCACTGTTAGGGTTGTATTTCTTGGCGTAACACAAACGGCTCCTTTTTCGTGAACTTCCTTCTCGACAAGGGGCCGTCAGAGAAGGATCTGTTTGTTCAAGACAGACTTTCTATGGCTGACTTACTTCGTGGCGTCCGTTCATGCTGAGCGAAATCCCCGAAAATATGGAGAGGTCAGAGGTCTAAGAAAAAAAAAATCCGTTTTCACTTCCGTTAGCTGATCTTTTTTGTCCCTTCCCAGATTCAGCCCTGGGATACAACGAATTTTGTTCGGGCTTTGGCAAAATTACAGCAAGTTTTCGATTTTAAGACCACAGAACATTTTGGTGCGTTTAATATTTGATTCTTTGCTATTTGTGTATTTTAGGCTTGTTAGCCATAACCTACGTATGAAAACCTGTCTGTAAAGTTTAAAATATATTTTGATGTACACAAGCATCAGTCCCGGCGAAAATAACGCAATCATATTCGTAGAGATCTGCACCCTTGTCTAGGATTAGAGTATCCGAGCACTGCGATAGTACCTCCCTCTTTGCACTACAGGGGGGAGGGTGGGTGAATACCGACGCCAGCGTGTCTGCTGTCGTAGGGAATGAGGTAGTTTTGTCCTTGGCTCATATTCAGCCTTATGAGTTACCCCACATTAAAAACAACATTGTGTCACATCAGACCACTGTCGGGAAGTGAGAAAACCCCGAATGAGCGGGTTGCATCAGTGCGCTCTGGTTTGAATCAAAGTGTCCTTCATCTGTAGTCCTGGGCTAACATCATAGTGTTGTAACTGTACATTATGTGAAATGTCTTACACACCGGAATATATGGATTCACTTTGCATTTTAAATACGTGGAATATTATTCGAACTAATATCCTTATTGTTGTGAATATGGATTATCTCCCCTTTGATAATCCAAGCTATAAAAGCTGTACACTTCCGCTTGTCAAGTAGACGAGTAGTAACATTCATAATTGAATAAATTGTAATGAAAACAGGACAAGAGATTTTGTCTAGTAATCTTTTATTCAATTAAGAATCTTACTACTAGTCTACTTGACAAGCGGAAATGTACAGCTTTTATAGCTTGGATTATCAAAGAGGAGATAATCCATATTCACAACACTTATCTTTATTGACATTATCGCAACGTTTGGTTTGCTGTTCCTCCAGCCTTCATCAGGAGCTTGTCGATCCGAGTAACCTCCAAAGAAATTCGAACTGAAACCGTTATTTAATCTACGGGGTTAGAATTGGTCTCTTCTCTGTATACACTAGAGCTTGTACATTAGAAAGAACGGAGTAAGGAAAAGAAAAATATTACAATGTTTTTTGTTTTTTTTTTGACTACTTTTTCTAATCTGTGATGTTATCGCAACGTTTCGGCCGCTGAATTTAGCGATATCAGTTGTCAGCTGATATCTGGTTAAGGAGACATCTGGATGACGTTACAGGAATGGTTTTGACGGTAATCGTCTTAACAAAGATGGTCAGCTGAGTGAAGCGGACCTCACAAGGACCATGTCAAATGAGTCTGACAAAAAAGTTCCGTTGAACAGAGCGGACTTGATGAGTTTTTGTTAGGGGAAAGCTGACAGGAAAAACAATGATCCAGAGACTGCTCGCTCACCACGCCGAAAGACGGACACGCCAGTTAGACCGCTCGTCCCCCCCTCAACTCGCCTAACTTTGCCTCGATCTCCTACAGCAGAAGGTTGCAGCAGAATAAAAATTTGCCGACTGAGACAATTTCGGTTCATGGTTTTATTTCGTGGGTAACGAATTTTCCATGCATTACGCAACAAGCGTCCGACTGGAAGAAGCTGCACCTTGAGAACGAACCCTGATATCTGGTCTGAGCTGCAACGGCACATGTATTCTTTGGACTTACTCAATGACGTCTACTCAGTATCCGTCGGAGAAAAATGAGCTGTTGCAATATTCGCTAGGTGGAGAAAAAGAAGGCGACAAGTAAGAAACAAACAACAAAAAAAGGTTTCGATTAAAATTCCTGAAAGCTTACAGAATGTAATCGTCTGTCAAAGGCAGAAAGTACAGCAGCTAAAATTTGTAATAAAATCTATTGCTATTCTTGTTCTTTAATTTTTTTTCTTCCTCAATGTATATGGTTCAATATAAATAAAAAAAAACTTCAAATGTTTAATTTGTTAATATAGTAAAAAGAATGACTTAATATTGAGATTGATGAAAAACGCAGCGAATATACCACACGGGGAAGTTTAAAAAACTTATCAGAAAAAATAATTCATTGTTTAATAAAAAATAAAATAGCTCGTCTCAAATATCTGTATATTATTGTATCAAATATCATTGTATAATAATCTATGATATATTGTATCAAATATCATTATATAATAAAATATCAATGTATCAAATATTATTGTATAATAAAAAATAAAATATCTCCTCTCAAATATCTGTATATCATTATAAGAACTATTATTGTATAATAATCTATAATATATTGTATCAAATACCATTGTATAATAAAACATCATTGTATCAAATATCATTGTATAATAATTTATGATATATTGTATCAAATATCATTGTATAATAAAACATCATTGTATCAAATATCATTTTATAATAAAAATATCTCATCTCAAATATCTATATATCATTGTATGAAATATCATTGTATAATAAAAAATATCTCGTCTCAAATATCTATATATCATTGTATCAAATATCATTGTATAATAATCTATAATATATTGTATCAAATATCATTGTATAATAAAACATCATTGTATGAAATATCATTGTATAATGAAAAATATCTCGTCTCAAATATCTATATATCATTGTATCAAATATCATTGTATAATAATCTATAATATATTGTATCAAATATCATTGTATAATAAAACATCATTGTATAATAAAACATCATTGTATGAAATATCATTGTATAATAAAAAATATCTCGTTTCAAATATCTGTATATCATTGTATGAAATATTGTTGTATAATAATCCATAATATATTGTATCAAATATCATTGTATAAAAATCTATAATATATTGTATCAAATATAAATTGTATAATAAAATATCATTTTGTCAAATATAAGCATAATAAAAAATAAAATGTCTCGTCTCGAAGAAATAATAATATTCAAGGTTCGTCATCGCCATCATTATTATCACTATCATCGTCTCCATGACCAGGTGTGGTCGTAGGGTCGTTGCGCAGCTTTGCACCACCTGACCAGTTCCTTTCACATATCTGTATTGAAAGCCGGATGCTTCATTCGTGCGTTGGTTAAGTAAACTTGGTGGACCACAGGCGATGTCCTTCAGCATGAAATCTCGCCCTGGTCACGAACACTTGGTCGTTGATTCCATCGGGCGAACCCTCCGCCCTGGCCGTTGACTTCAGTCTTGGAAGCCTTCCACCCAACAATACCGTGTCATCACCGCACTGGTTGCGTACATATCCATCGAGTCCCCTCTACTGCAGTGTGCTCATTGGCTGTTGACCTTATAAGAAAGCTCACTCGCTCTTTGAAAGTTCTTGGTTTTAATGCTACTGTGTGTTTCGCTACCCTCCTCACTAGAAAAACCTGGTGCGGAGAAGAACAGTGTAAGACCTCACCATGCAACAGCTAGCAGTGGGGTATATCGTATCAATAACGTTCGTGGAGTTACCTGATATGACAATAATATTCTAGATCAGCGACTTTAAACAGTTATTTTACAAAAACATCCAAATCTGGAAATATGGGAATGTTAGAATTTTCAGAATCTGGAAATGAGTGGCGTGAAGAATAAGTCGCATGCAGAAAAATTTCCCATCTCAGCACCATGATTGTTTGATGCGTCACATTTGCAACATGAGGATGGAATGTTGACATGCTTCGTTATCGTTTTACAGTGCTAATGAGTTAATGAAACTTTATCTTCCATACGTAACAGGACATTTTATTTCTATTCTACAAATATTTTTTTCATGGCAACTGTTTTTTGTCTAAGTGTCCAGTGTCAGGAATCGAAAGGTGTATCACTTATGTCTCTTAATTCTACTGACTGATGGACATCAGGGTTAATCGACATTTTGCCATATCTAGTCACCGTTGGGAGTCGGAGTAATATCCGATCAGTGTGCAATAATTTTACATGTATTACGCAACAAGCGTTCGACTGGAAGTTAGAATTGGTGTGTGCATTAGAAAGAACGGAGTAAGGAAAAGAAAAAAATATTACAATGTTTTTTTTTCGGACTACTTTTTCGAACTACTTTTTCTAATCTGTGCTGTTATCACAACGTTTCGGCCGCTGGATTTAGCGATATCAGTTGTCAGCTGATATCTGGTTAAGGAGACAACTGGATGACGTTACAGAAATAACATTGGGGAAGGTATAAATCTATCTTATCTTGGTTGGCAGCCAGTCTACCGCAGAAAGAAATGGCAACCTAGTGCGGAAAAATCTTCTACCAAGTCAGTCGTGGCGATTTTCAAAGCGTAGCTTAGATGTGGCACACGGCCGAAAGTATGGGGCACCCAGTGAGGATCGAACTCACTTATCAGTTGTAATTGATCTAGCGAGACATGCTTGCCAACCATTACACCACGTCGAAGTGTCCAGTGTCTAATCGGTCAGGAATCGAAAGGTCTATCACGTATGTCTCTTAGTTCTACTGACTGATGGACACCAGGGTTAATCGACATTTTGCCATATCTAGTCACCGTTGGGAGTCGGAGTAATATCCGATCAGTATGCAATATCCCCCAGTCTTTGGGCTATGTAAATTACTCTTTTGGAGTAGTTACACGTTTACTTATCATCTCTCAGTTGCGTCTCTGCCTTTGGGCAGAGTTCACTCAGGGGCTTCTCTGTCAAAGGACAGAAGGGCCAACCGAGGAAAATAATACTGGAGAGGTGCCCAGCCCTGGGGAACAGCTGCTCGAGGCCGCGCCCTACCATTGCATCAGTGGGAGGGATCGAAATCGCACCGAGGCCAGCTCAACCGACGTTTGCGGGGTATGAGGGGAATTTTTGTTCCTGTCCCGGGCGTAGGCGCTCGGTTCCCCACCTAAAAATAGACCTTGTGTCACATCTCGTTCTAGTGGTTCTTGGGCTGGGATCAAAGTCTCGTATCTGTTCTCTCTCTGCTCTTTTGTCTGCCTTCTGGCAGCTCACTGATTTCTGAGGGATGCCTACTTATATACTCAAACGTAACAAAGACCAGGGGTAGCCAAACCGCGGCTCTCGAGCCACATGCGGCTCTTTGACCTTTAGTATGCGGCATGAATTTAAACGTTGGCAACTAGGTCTCACCATTTTACCTGTTGAATCAGTTAAATGCAACCGCCACTTCTACTCTAACAGTTTCTTTTCTTGCACTTCCCACCTGAGCAACTTCCTTCCGATTTTTTGCTTCCCTGATAACTACAATTTTCAAAAAACAGATAAGACTGCAGTGTAAGAAACGTACGAGTAAAGGAACTGATTAGTAAAACAATCCATTTTGCTCGGGAACTAAAAGATGGAAACCTAAAAGATAGGAAGCAATCTTATGTTTGATTATCTCACAGCACAACAAATCCGTCCTCATGCTACAACGTTTGAGGTGTGAGACAAAAGATATCTCCATTTTAACATATTAAGCAAATTATTCTGTTTTATTTAGTTTTTTTTTTTATTGTTCCCGCATTCATACATCCCAGGAATTACGAGGTGCACTTCGAAAGTAATATCATGTTGAGTCAGAAATAATTTCCGTTTTCATTTATCAATTTTAATCTTCAAAAATAAAATAATATCACATTTTATTCAATTGTATAATCGCCATTTATTTGTAATGGCTTCTTTCCACTTATCAAAGCAGCTAGTCGATACCTTTTGAATAAAATCCGATCAGGTTTACGATACAGCTATCTTTATCCAGGTATCTCGACTTCAGTCACATTCTCACCGACCTAACGTGGCTTTCTCATTGTCTTTTCTACAAACATTTTCCTCACAACTGCACTGATGATCTTTTCCCCTGGTGCACCGACTACATGAATGTAAACGTTCTACTAGATTGGCATCTAGGTCTCACCGTTTTACCTGTTGAACTAGCTAGACGCTGCCTCCATTTCTACTCTAACAGTTTCTTTTCTCGCACCTCCCACCTGTGCAATTCCCTTCAGATTTTTTGGCTTCCCTGATAAATACAATCTTCAAAAACTTCAACGTCAATCGAGATCTTTTGTCATTTTGAACCATGTTCCATTTTTGTCCTTTCCTCAATCCACGCCATTCTCAGTCTTCCCATGGTTCTAGGACAATTACATACCGGACATTTACGTTCCGGAGAAATTGGGTCCAAAATAATTGCGTCCCTGGATATTCGATACCTTTTGAATAAAATCCAGCAGGTTTTTATGTGAAACAATTTCGACGAACGGGTTTTCGATGCAACTATCCTGGCCTGACATCTCAACTTTCTCACCGACCTGACGTGTCTCCCTTGTGTCTTTTCTACAAACATTTTCATGGCAACTGCACTGGTGAGCTTTTTTTCTCTGGTGCCCCGACTACATGAATTTAAACGTGCTACTAGATTGGCAACTAGATCTCGCCGTTTTACCTGTTGAACTATTTAAATGCAACCGCCATTTCTACTCCAACAGTTTCTTTTCTCGTACTTGCCACCTGTGGAATTCTCTTCCGTTTACTTGCTTTTCAACAATCTTCAAAAATTTAAATACAATGTCAATCGCTATCTTCTATCTTCATCTTTTTTCCTTTCCTCAATCCTCTCTATTCTCAGTCTTCTCTTTCACTTTAATTTTCTGTAAACCGCATGACATTGCCCCACCCCCGCATGATATTGGCATTCCCACCTTGTTCGGGGTGAAATGATTTAAAAAAAACATAAAAACTTCGGATTGTCGATCAGGGTGTGGCTTTGAGGATTTTTCCGAACGTGTAAGAGGCTTTTCCTTTTTTCCTCTCGGGCACATCCTAGGCGATTGGCCTCGTGTTTGCATGCAGTGGACAGCAATCTACATCGGGGCTGAAGCAGCTTATCTTTCAGATGAACCACCTGATGCACCTTGTTTCTTCTACGCTCCAACAATTACAAAAGTCAGTTTTGGCAACATCTGAGGTGAGTCATCATAATATACACAAGAATCATCGATCGATTTCCAATGCTTCGATCCAAAGGAACGCATTTCTCAATATATTGTTTCACAGTAATATTTCGTCATGGTGTTGTGGCCTTGTTAGGGCCAGAATTAAAGACACAAAGAGAGGAATTGAGTTAAACAAATATATTAACAGAAACAGTAATACAAATATATACAAACGAGAGTGTTACAGCAAGAATGTTCGGTCCGACTGTTATAGCTGACTGCTGAAAACTTCCCTATCTAAAAGGCAGAACCTGCTCCTATTTATAGCTGGGAGAGTCCATGCGTGCGTGGGTAAATTACCATAACAACTATGAAAATGCATTGGAAATGAGTTTTACTATGAAAATGCATTGGAAATGATTTTTACTATGAAAATGCATTGGAAATGATTTTTACTATGAAAATGCATTGGAAATGATTTTTACTATGAAAATGCACTGGAAATGATTTTTACTAGGGAAATGCATTGGAAATAATTTTTACTATGAAAATGTACTGGAAATGATTTTTATTATGAAAATGCATTGGAAATGATTTTTACTATGAAAATGCACTGGAAATGATTTTTACTAGGGAAATGCATTGGAAATGATTTTTGCTATGAAAATGTACTGGAAATGATTTTTATTATGAAAATGCATTGGAAATGATTTTTACTATGAAAATCCATTGACCAATGATTTTTACTATGAAAATGCATTGGAAATTATTTTTTACTATGTAAATGCATTGGCCAATGATTTTTACAATGAAAATGCATTGACCAATGATTTTTACTATTGTTGTGGCCTTGTTAGGGCCAGAAATAAAGACACAAAGAGAGAAATTGAGTTAAACAAATATATTAACAGAAACAGTAATACAAACATATACAAACGAGAGTGTTACAGCGAGACTGTTCGCTCCGACTGTCAGAGCTGACTGCTGGAAACTTCACCCTCCAAAAGGCAGTACCTGCTCCTATTTATAGTTGGGAGAGTCCGTGCGAGCGTGGGTAATTTACCATAACACATGGCTTGTCCAGCAATTCACATAATATTAAGTCAATAGTTTGTCCATCAGTTCATCAATTGAAGTTTTCTCTTTCGCTTCCACCAAGTTCAGAGAACGCTTATTTTTAAAAAAATTCACTAGATTCCATTTAGGCAAAGATGCTGAAGGCTATGTTAGATCTTGACACGGTTCCCTTCGTGTCCATTTCTCATGAATAATCCATCCGTTATTGATAGTGGTTATCATGCGTGGGTTTCCAACTTCAAAAAGGAGTTTGTGCCACATTTATCCGAGTGGAAGTGCGTTTAAATGCTTAACTGTGACGGTGACCAACGAATAGTTTATCGAGCAGCAGACACCAAACTGTTACCTGCTATAATGGTTGGACCTTTTATCAAGGAGGCTCCTTGCTTTGAAAATCTATTGGGACCCAAAATCTCCCTATACTTCAAGTGGAACTCATATATCCGATCTATTGCTATAGAGGTTGGAATAATAGATGGGTGTTCTCTCACGGAGTCTCTTTGTCTATTGGGACCCAAACTCACTTTAGACCTCAAGTGGAACTCATATATCCGATCTATTGCTATAGATGTTGGAATAATAGATGGATGTTCTCTCACGGAGTCTCTTTGTCTATTGGGACCCAAACTCACTTTAGACCTCAAGTGGAACTCATATATCCGATCTATTGCTATAGAGGTTGGAATAATAGATGGATGTTCTCTCACGGAGTCTCTTTGTCTATTGGGACCCAAACTCACTTTAGACCTCAAGTGGAACTCATATATCCGATCTATTGCTATAGAGGTTGGAATAATATATGGATGTTCTCTCACAGACTCTCTTTGTCTATTGGGACCCAAACTCACTTTAGACCTCAAGTGAAACTCATACATATAATCTAAAGATGCTGGAAAAATAGTTGCTTCATCGCACCATTCCAGTAAGTATCTGATCCCACTGTTATACTCTATCTGTACAAGAGTCGGAACAGACACAAAATGGAGTATTGCTGTTATATCTGGACTGGAGTTGCCTAATGGCACTTTTCTAAATTGAGAAATTTCAAAAGTGTCTACGCCGCATTGTGGGTGATGATTTACTTTCCACTCTACAACCCCTTTCCCAAAGACGAAACTTTGCGAACCTTACGTTGTTCTACCGCCACTTCCATGGTATATCTTCTTACTAGGAACATTCCTATGTCCCACCACCCTGACCTTTAAAACTGGGACCCTCCATGCCACGTACACGAGGGTGAGTCATTCACATTCTCATAGTATTCCAATAGTAAGAATTAAATTCAATTCGGACAGCTTCTTCCCAAGAACTGCTGCGTTGCGGAACATACTCCCGGTAGGTTGATTCCCCAATCACTACAATCTTGACCTCTTCAGACCCAAGATTAACCGTTGCCTTTGGTTTCTTTTTTTGCCTATTCCGGCATACGGTAACATCACTTTGAAACGTCGGTTCCCGTACGATCACCGAAGTTAAGCAACCTTGAGCCTGATCAGTGCCTAGATGGGTGACCACTTGGGAATACCAAGTGCTGTAAGCTTGAATATACAGCTAGTGTAATGGGTAATGGCTCGGAATTGTTAATCGGAGAGCCGAGTTCAATTCCAGTTATATTCACTTACGTGCAAATGAAAGGCATGAATCCACCTCTTCTCTCCTCTTCGCTATGGGTTAATTAGTATAACTAAAACCATTATTATTTCCAAAAATAAAATAAAATTGTGTACAAAATATTTAGATTCCAGCATAAAATAACCTATACAGGTTGACATGCCACTAAAAAAACAACTCACCAACCAATCTTTCCTATAAAGTAACCCTCTACCGTGAGTGGCTCTTGAGTCTTTTATTGGGCGAAAATTAGTATAAATAAAAAAATCCTTGGTAGATATTCGAGACTTAATTGTGGCAATAAAGCTGTCAGTGAGACTGTTTGCTTTGACAGCATGAGTGAGAACGAGGCCTGTTCGTTATTCTAATATCACGATATACGTAACGTTAAGCCAGTCAGCAGCGTTATAAAGCCATTTATCGTACGCTAACATTAGCAAATTAGAATCAAAACCAGATGCACGAAAAATAAGCTTGAAATGTATTAATTTAATAGAAACTTTATCGTTAAACCGTTGGTACAATTAATTTTGTGATTATCAAAATCAAATCTCATCATCATTATTCTCTTGATTCGTTCAATCCTGATTGGGGACCTAAGGTCAAAAGAAACAGACAACCTCCTCCAGGATGATCTGTTAGCGGTGGCTCTCAGGAGATCCGACATTGTCATGCCTGTCTACTCTTTGATGATCTGATCTCTTGCGTTGAGGTACCCGCTTGCGCCTGACTTCGACAGTACCCTTGCATGATGGTCTGGCAGATGCTGTTATGCCATGTGACATCGCCAAATCATGACCTCTTCCGACGCTTACTAGTAGTGAGAAGAGATTCCTGTCGGCCATGATATCAAGTCCATCATTTTTTAAATAGAAGCTACATCTTGAAAACGATACATGAGAGATAAATTTCTAAATATCAGAATGGGTAATTGAATAACAAAATGGAAAAAATATATATGTAACCTGTTTAGCATCTGTCTATATTTTTGAGATTATATTGTATTGTAACTATTTATACTGTTTACACTGTTCAACCCGTTGTCCCCATCTTTATTGTCATATTCACGACGTTTCAACCAATGGGACCTGAAGAAGGCCGGAGGGTACAACTGCCGAAACGTCCTGAATATGACAGTAAAGATAAGGACAACGGTAATGCAAATAGTTTAGTTCTGTAAAATATTTAAATACAATAGCGATAAAAAGGGCTAGGAAAAACGAATGAGATCGGCTGAACTATGCGTCCAAACACGTCAGACGCAAGAAAGTCTAAAATTTAATATTAGGCATTACTACAGATTCAGCGTTTTTGCTCAGAGGATACAATAGACGTTTACGTTTACATTTCGCTTACCCCCTGCACATATATAATCTCATCATTAAGAACACCAAACGTTTGTTCACAGAGGGCCAGATAACAGAGAGAATGACGAGCGCGGACCGGATAATCCATTTTGTTCAATGCAATAGACTGAATGCCCAATAAATAAAGACAATAAACATACTTATTTACTAAAAAGTTATCTAAGAAGGCGACAATAGCAATAAAATATTTATACCACTCCAAGTGCTCACATATCCAAATCTCACAAACTAAGCAGCACAAAAGGTTAGTAAGATTTGTGAAACTGGTGTTTACCTTTTAAGATATAATTAATATTTGTTTTGATATTACTGCGTCCAACAAAGAGAAATGCTTTCAAATGTTCATCAGTCAACTTCGTTACATGTGATGACTTTACCTACTTTAGATTTTATAATAATTTCAGGCAAAATATATGATATAATTTTTGGAAAACCGAGTTCGAATTCCAGTCGAATCTATTACATTCACTCACGTGCTAATACACTTGGGAAAGGTATGCATCCTCTTTTTCTCCCTCCAGCTATGGGTAATTAGCAGGATCAGGTTCTATAGCCGTAGATGGCAACTGGTCTACCGCAGAAAGAAATGGCAACCTACTGCAGGAAAAGAAAATCTGCTTCGTCAGTCATGTATCACGCATGGCACATAACTGACTGACTGGTTGTAGGAGTAAACGAAAAATGTCAGTGAATGCTGGAGAGTTTCATCGCAAATGAAGAAAAGATTGCAAGCAATGGAGATGTTCTACTGATGGATGTTGAGAGAGAGAACATCTGACGAATGAGGAAGTTTCAAGGAGAATTTCTGAAATGACAGCTGAAATTTACGGGACATAAAAGGAGAAAAGAAGGTTTGGAGAACTTAACACTCACAGACAAGCGGTGTGGAACCTACTTGACAAGTCTGAGTAGTAGAAGAACAATTACTCCAAGAGATCGCATGTGACAAATCATAGATGCATCGATTTCTTTTTATGTGCCATGTCCTTTCAGGACGTAGGTGATCATGGCTCTCCACTTCCCTCTATCCCTTGCTGCTCTCAACAAGTTCCTTCCCTCTGCCATCTCCCCCATACCAAGTTCTGTCATCCACTTGCTTAAGCCCGCCAGGTATATCATGCGTTGTTTTCCCTTGTCTCTCTTTCCCTCTATTCGCCCTGTGAGTATCAGATTCTCCAGGCCCTCCTTTCTCATTATGTATCCCAGAAACTTCAGCTGCCTCCTCCTGATGTTAAGTATAAGCCTTCTCCTTGTTTGAAACCTCTCTAAGACCTAATCGTTACCTCACACTCTCGGTCCATGATATCCTCAGCATCCTTCTGTAGAAGCACATCTCCGCCGCCTCGAGTCTATTCTTTATCTTTGAGGAAATCGTTTAACATTCGCTGACGTAAAGAAGGACAGATGTCCCGTAACAGTTCGGTATTCTTTTCTTTGTTACCAAAGAAATCCTCCTATCTCGCAATACTCTGTCCAGCTTTTGGAATGCGTCCTTGGCAATCTCAATACGTCTACGGATCTCAGTGTCGCACTTACCGTCCTCTGTCAAGACGCTTCCCAGATATTAAAACTTCTGCGTCTGCTTGATTCTAGTCTTCCCGCCCTTTAAATCGCATTTCAGCCTTATCTTCTTACTGATGACAATGCACTCTGTCTTCTTGTAGTTTGTGCTTGGTCCTTTCTTCTCACTCTCCCTTGATACCTTCTGTAGGAGATTTTATTACGACTTATCAACCCTATATGGGCTATTTAAAGCTAAATCATATTTAGGATTGTAGGATGCAGCTTACAGCACCTGGTGTTCTCCAGCGGCTCCCCATCTAAGTACTGATCTGTCTCGACATTGCTTAACTTCGGTGGTCGGTGTTTTCAGTGTGATTTGGTTGTGACGAATGTGAAAGTTTTGCGTTGAATATTAACTTGAAAAAGAAAAGTGCCACTAACAATCATAAAAAAAAGATAGCTGGAATTTGTAGGACACATAATGCGAAAAGAAGGCTTGGAGAATTTAACACCATATGGGAGTAAATACTGAATAATCTCCTCACAGATAAAGAAGAGACATGAAGCAACAGAAATATGGTTCTACAGAAGGATGCTGAGAATACCACGGGCCGAACGTGTGAGCAACAACGGAGTTTTAGGGATAATAGCAGTCACAAGGACACTTACTTAAATTCAGAAAGATGCAGTTGAAATTTCTAGAGTACATAATGAGGAAAGAGGGCTTGGACAATTACAGGCGTAGATTAATAGCGCGAGCTTCTCTTAGCGAGTTCGATCCTTACAAAGAGCTCTACAATTGAAACACCTTATGCCAGACCAGACTAAGCTTAGAAGAAAATATCGGAAAGAAAACGCTACATGTCAGGAAATTAGATAAGACGATAACGGAATCAGTGAGACCATTTGCGTGCGCATGCGTGGTGTAACGTAAATAAGAAGTTTGTTGATAACGTTTCTGGATATACATGCTTAATCGGTGTGCGCATGCTTGCTATAAACTTCCTTTTTTTTTTCTTATTATATTTCTTTTTAATTTTCTTTTCTCTTTTTCTTTCTTGTTACAATCGGGCCCACCCGCTGTTTTCTCTCTTCAGCCTCTATTGTTACATCAATTGAATTGAGTACAATTAATTCTTTTACGTTTACCCTTTGGTCCCTTCAGCGTTATTCACCCGGTCAGAGCAGATGGTTAAAAGGTTGATGTTTTAAGCATTAAGTAGTAGTAATAATGGTGGTGGTGGTAGTACTCATCTTAGTGGCGGCAGTAGAAGAAAAGACTGCATATTTAGTCGTATTAGTAATAGTCGTAGTAGTCATGGTCGTTGTAATATAAATCTTAGTAGTACCGGAAGTGCTCGTAGCAATGCTGCTGGTGCGGGTTGTGGTATTGTGGGAAGATGGAGAAGTAGAGTTTGAAATTGATTTTCGGCAAGGAATTTTAAAAGAATATCATTTGATGTTGACGTTAATTTTTTACGGACCTTACTAATGAGTACATTGTTAATTTTAGTCTCTTATTTTGTTATTTTCAATTCTTTTGGAATAATTATAATTCAAACTCATTCTTTCTTTCTTTTCTGTTTTCTTTATTCTTATTCTTTTGATGTTTCTTCTCTCTTTTCCATAATATCGTACTTTCTTTTTCATTTTTAATAATTAGCATGGCTAAGGCATCAAATAAATGGCCAAGTATAAACGCCCAGAGCAGATAAACGACGACTGCCGGACTGATAAAATACGGAAGAAAACGGTTCCATTTTGAATTTTAATATATTTTCTGAATTCATTTGCTAACTTCTTTCTTTTTTTCTTTCCTTTCTTTCAAATTTTTTTTCTCTACTTTCCTTATTCTCAGTCTTTTATTTTTCATTTAAAAAAAAAAGTTTCATCCCTAAGCAAGGCGAATTTTTTTTTCTATTTTTAAAAAGGTATCACTCCATGCAAGGCAGTAAATCCACTAAGACGCAAGGCAGTAAATCCACTAAGGCACAAGGCAGTAAATCCACAAAGGCACAAGGCAGTAAATCCACTGAGAAACAACGCAGTAAATCCACAAAGGCACAAGGCAGTAAAGCCTTTATGACAAAAGGCAGTAAATCCACTAAGACAGAAGGCAGTAAATCCACAAAGGCACAAGGCAGTAAATCCACAAAGGCACAAGGCAGTAAATTCACTAAGACACAAGCCAGTAAATTTACTAATCCGGAAGGGAGTTCTACAAGCGAGAAACTGTTAGCATAGAATTTACGGTTACATTTAGCCAGCTCAACTGTAAATTGATATCTCGACGCCAGTCTTGTACTGCGCTTAAATTAAAAAAGGCTAGAGACCATAGCGAAGGGCAATAGTTATTTGCAAAAAGACAAAATGTGGCACAGGGCCAAAATGGAGAAAGGACTGTCTTCTGTCTTAGGGAATTTAGCTAGCCACAATTACTGACCAAACATGTCACAATTTTTCTTACACGAAAACAACGCATTATTACTTAACATTCCTACTCCACCCATCATAATACCTCTGAATCTCCCTGAAGTTTTAAGTTCACGTAGTCCCCATATGCACAAGTCACGTGTGTGTATGGGGGGGGGGCAACTATTAAAAAAATCTAAACTCCAATGTGTATTTACAATATGAAAAATCTATTTACAAGAAACCAAATAAAATAGGGTTAGCAATAAACTTCTCACCAGAATCCTTAATTGTGGCAGAAACGTCAGTTAACTGGACGAATTCAATGCGGGTCATTAATAATATCAAACACTCATTCGTCCGACGACCCACTGAGAAACGAAGTTTTTCAAGCACAATAATAAATATGAAATTAACACCAGAAATACGAAAGGCGTCCCGCATCCACCAGAGAACTGACATCTCTGGGACAGGGAAAGGGAATAAAACTAAAGAAATCGATGAGACAGAAATAAAAGGGGCCAAATAATCATGCACGCCCTAGCTAAATTAACACTGAAGAAACTAAAGAAGAAAAATTGAGCCTAAGCTGACTTAATTTTAATCCAGTTAGAACACAATTCTTACGCGTAAGCGGCCCCTCTTACTCGGCACAGAAGTGTAAGACTCGCCTATCATTAGCCAAATTCTGATGGCGGGAGCCAACGCCTTTCCGCCCTGTTCTTAAAGAACAGGATCAGCTGAGAAAGAGTTGAACTTCTCGCCCCCACAGAATTCCTTCTGACGTGTCCCCCAAATCACGCCTAGCAAGCAAAAGAACACATGTGTGTTCAGCCTTCGGCTACAGCGGTACTACATTGCTACAGACAGAACTTGTCCTCGAGGACGAAAGGATTCCCACGCAGCATGCGAACCAGGATACCTTCAATATACTTGCCCAACGAGACTACAACCCGGTAATGAAATGTGTGATCCAGGGTCTCCACATCCCTATCAAAGCGAATGCTGTTTGGAGATTTTTCCAACTCCGCTGAACAAATAGAGTGACCTACGAATCACCAGCCAGTTGAGTGGTGCCTTATCATTATTGAGGCCGTATTGACTGAATTTGTCTATCAGATCATCTTGTACGTTCCCGCTAACCAAAACGTAATATAATGCCCTTCAGGACAACGCCTGGACGTTGGAGAGGCCATCCATCGCTTGTAAGAGGTGTTTCAGAGCATTTCGACATTCACGAAGGGAGCACTCGCTTCGGGGTAAAGGGGGGAATCCTCCTGGCACAGATGGGAATTTCTTACGGGCGTCTTCCAGAAATCACCGTTCTCATCCGATTGCAGACACATTCAATCTAGGAAAGCGATGCGAACGGTATATTGACGTGTCTCAACGCTAGACATACCCAGACCACCTTCAGAAGTGTGGAGGTAACAGATCTCTCGAGATACCTTGGGGGCCTTGCCTCTCCACAAGACGAAGGACAAGAGCCTTGCTAAAGATATTAGTGTGGCAGACGGAAGTGGAAGTACGGAGAGTCGGTAAAAGAGAAATGGGTAGAGTGTGCGAGGCACATGCTTCTGCCCTCCCCTTTAAGGAAAGATTCCTCCAGGTCAACTGACGAACTGCGACCTCGGCCTTCTCCTACGCTTTCGACCAATTCATTTCCATCACGAGATTGGGACCGAACCAGACGCCGACTATCTGGACTGGCCCGTTCGTCCAGAGGAAAGGTTCTTCCACCCACCCAACTGAAAAGCCAACAGACATTGCGGTTAATCTCACCCCCTGTCACCGTCTCATACTCTCTGATATCTTTGCCGACTTCGCCAATCTCGGATCTGCTTGACACAAGAACCGAAACGCCGTCAGCATAGGCGGAATACCTGGTCGAGGTGGTAGCACCAGGTAGGGAAATCCGCGTTGGACCGGATTCGTCTTTAACTTGTGAAGGAAAGGCTCCAACTCCAGAAGGTAAAGCAAAGGCGAAAGCGGGCAACCTTGACGAATGGAACGAGGCAATACAAAAAGCTCCGGAATAACCCCATTCACTTCCACCAGCGCACCGGGAGACGCATGCAAAAGTCGGATAGAGGTGCGAAAGAACGGCACAAAACCGACCGCCGAAAGACAGCTTCCAGAAATCGATGGTCTACCCTATCGAAAGCCTGGGACTGATCAAAATTGATCAGCGCGGCAGCCTGTTGACTTGATCGATGATCAAACGTACCATATGAAGTCCTTACCTTCCAATCAGACGAGAGAGAACGGCCTGCCAACGGCTGGCAGAGATCTTGGCTAAAATCTTTAACACTGTGTTTAAAGGCTGAAAGTTACTTATCCGTCTCCATCGTTCTTGTCCTTGCGTAGTAACTTGATCGCCTCTTCGATCATGTCCCATATCTACCGCGTACCCGGTCCAGATCGCACAACCGTCAGCAGCCTCTTTTCTCTCTGGAAATTCTCTGGAATTTCTACGTCTCTTCCATTAATCTGGCAAAATTTCCACAAACGCTTAAGATTTTTAGAGTTTCGGGTTTGTGCAAACACTCTTTCCGCTTGCTCCCGGGATACGCGACAGACGTCTTCCTCAGGTAAGTATGGCGGTTTAATTTTCTTTTTTTTTTTGTCCGCTAAAGCCGGAGATTCGGGACTGTTTCTTTCAATTCCTTCCATTTTTCTGGGTAATTAAGAAGGCGTAGGTGTAGTTGTGGGGGTTGATCTTGGAATATGGACTATGGTGTTTTTGAATGGTGATAGTTTTTGATAGATTTTTTGTTTTGAGGGTGGGTATGTGCGTGTCACTGATTTTGGCAGGGGTGGACGTGTGAATTATTATCTTGGATGATGAGGAACACGGCGTAGAGGATTAGACGTCGGGCAACACTTGCGGCTTTGTTTTTTTAGCCTGCTTAGCATGAAAAGCTTTTATTTTTTTCGGTTTTTCAATCTTCTAGCTAGGTTCATTTGAGATGTTCATTTGAGATGTTAAAGGCGTTCTTGACCCTGGGAACTTCAGAAGACTGAGACCCCACTGTTTGGCTCTTCTCTCTGCCCCTACCAACGACACACCATTCCTCTTCTTCCTTGTGGAAGGCGTCGGTTAGGAGGAATGTGGGACGGGATCCAACGAAGGGTTTTTCTACATCAGTCTGTGTCGCTGGCAGAAGCCGCGGAACTAACAGTATTAGCCAGAGGGGGATTTGGGTCGTCTGCGACTTGAAGTTCAGCGGTCTTCTTGTCTGGAGAGGAGGGGGAGAGGTGACCAGTCTCTCCACCCCTCCAACAATTAGGTCTTCTGCCAATCACGATGACCAGCATTTTCCGGCTGCAACAGTCCAGACAGTTGAGGACGGAGACGAAGGCCAAACATTCGAGCATAATATTAAAGGCCCATCCTCGTTCACGTTGTTAGGGTTCGCACATCGGATTTGGCCACACTGAATGAAGAAGACATTCAGGTGCTCTCCCGATGCATGAGGAAGGACCTCGAATATTTTGACTTGATCTTTCGCCGATCCTCATACTCGGTCCGTGAGATGACGTTTTTAGTGATCAATTCTCTTCTCGCAATCTCAAGACAATCTTCGGCTGTGGGCAGCAATACGTTTCACATGAAGAAACAGGTACCTTTTATTACTCTTTGGTATTTGACAACCCCGGAAAATCAGTTCACTGTGTCTTTCGTGGAGCGACAGATTTTGCGAGGACGCTTGTCCGCCACCAATACTGACAACATTTTCTTTTTAAACATCTTTAATTCTTACGGGTCTTCTCGAAGTTTATCTTTTACAGTATGTTCGAAATTTTAGCACTTTCCAAATGTACCGCGATGTTTATATTACAACTTGCTTGGAGACTCCCAGGATGATGGCGATTCTCCGGCTGCCGTATTGACTGGTGCCTCCATTTTTTTCGACATTCTGGTCGATAATAGTTTTACAGCTACTATCTTTGGTCGCTACTTTACTTTTTGTACTACTATTCTCTTTAGTAAGCACGTTCTTTTTCTTAACTGGGGATTTCGAGGTTGCTTTCATCAGATTACTAGAATTCTTTTATCGGCTGAGTTTGCCTTAGAAGCAGATCCGAAAAAGTTGTTTCTGTCAGTCATCTTGAAAAAAAAAGGATACCACTTATCTAAGTGGGCTAATATTTGGATTTATTTATTTTAAACTTGCGAGAAAAAATAATTGGAACAGGATAAGGGGAGGAGGAAAAATACCAACAGGTGAATACTTAAGGTTATTTACCTTAGCTTCCCGGGAGGCAGGATGTGGCACAAGGCCGTTTTATTAATGCGGGATAAAACTGAGTCTGTAGGCTCGAGCAAAAAATTCCGCGTAGACCCCGTGTACACGTGGTCAGGTAGCTGCCTACCACACCAGACGAGACCTTGCCCTTCGGCATAGCCTCATCTGGGTTCCTCTTTGTCCGAAGGCAGAGGGTTCGACCAGCACAGCTGGAAACGAATCTTCAACTAATTGCCGAAGGAAGTGGCCGGTAAATACTTATGGTTGCAAGAAAGAAAAAAAAATGATTACTTCTATAAAATAAGTTAAATAAAAATAAATCAAATGAACCTAGCTAGGAGAAGAGTGAAAAAGCGAAAAAAAATAAAAGATTTTCATGCTAAGCAGGCTATAAAACCAAAGCCGCAAGTGATGCCCGGCGTCTAATCCTCTACGCCGTCTTCCTCATCATCCAAGAAAATAATTCACACATCCACCACTGCCCAAATCAGTGACACAAACACACCCTCAAAATAAAAAAAAAATCTATCAAAAAAATAATTCCGTTGCCGCGACCATATAAAAGTTAGATAACCCATGTTATCACCGCCCAACCCAGAATTTCCGTTCTAAAAGACAGTCACGGACTTTTTCGATTTGCATAGGGAGGGTTATTTGGTGTAGCCAGACCGTTATACTGACTGGTAGGAAGGCTAAAGCGATATGTGAGGATTTTTCGAGATTGGTTTTGCACGTACGGCGCACCGGAAGAGATGTCTCTGGATGGTGAACCACCATTCGACTCTCAGCAGTATAATTCATTCTTTAAGGACTGGGGCATAAGGAAACACGCATCCTTAGCATATTACCCTCAGAGTAATGGACGAACAGAACGAGCTGTAAAAACAGCCAAACGAACGGATATGGTCGCCTGCGCCATGATCGTATAGCACGGGCCATGCTGACCCATCGGAACACACCCAACATTGGTATGTCGCCGGCTGAGTTGCTATACAGCTGCATAATAAGAGATCACCTCCCCATGTTACACAAGAAGTATCAAATACACCGGCATTGGAGGGAGATCAAGTAACTGAGGGAAACGACGATGGTAAAAAGAAACCTGCCTGTCAGTTTTGTGCCATACGTGATACGCACTTAGGCGATCATGTATCATTCGATACATGACTGACGAGGCAGATTTTTTCCCGCAGTAGATTGCCATTTCTTTCTGCGGTAGACCAGTTGCCATCTAAGGCTATAGAACCCTGTCTGTCCTGCTATTTACCCATAGCTGGGGGGTGCAGAAGAAGAGGATTCATACCTTTCCCAAGCTTATTAGCACGTAAGTGAATGTAATGGATTCGACTGAAATTCGAACTTGGCTCTCTGATACCTCAATCTGAGTCGCTATTCAGTCAGTTATGTGCCATGCGTGATACACGCTTAGGAGATCATGTATCTTTCGATACATGACTGACAAGGCAGATTTTCTTCCCGCAGTAGGTTGCCATTTCTTTCTGAGGATTCATACCTTTCCCAAGGGTATTAGCACGTAAGTGAATGTAATGGATTCCACTGGAATTCGAACTCGGCTCCCCGATTCCACAATCCGAGTACCTACTAAACCAGAAGCAGTACAACACGTACAGTCACCCGCTCCGAGACGTCCAGGTTGGCGAATTGGTTGCAAGTGCAAAACCAAAATGAACCCTATCCACGGCGGTGGACGAATACAGAGAGGGTAGTAGAAACACTGGGAAAACAGAGAATACCGGCTGCGCATAGACGGCAGCAATCGAATTACACTGCGCAATCGTCGATTCCTTTGAAAGATAGTTCCGGTCATGAACATATCACACTATCCAACGCAACAACCGCCCCAGCAAAGGCTAATACATACCGATGTCCAAACTCCATACAACACCCCGGAAACGACGGGTGGAGGACCATACAGCAATTGAGGTGGACAAAAACCAACCCCCAATCGTGCAACTGTCAGCAATCATAATCTGCGACGCAGCACAAGGTTGTCAGGGTCACCTCGCTCATTATCCCCCCAAATGCGGGGACCAGCACACAATTACTCGGAACCGTCCTGACAAGTGACCACAATTTGTAGTCATAGGAGGCGCGGGACCTGTAGTGTAGAGATGCCCACGGGGAAGGCGGGTGCAAACTAGAAGTGGTCACCGGTGGGAGGCCGATGAGGAGGTGAGAATATAAATACTGGGCTTATTTCTTTCCTCCCCACATTTTCTTTCTTCCCCACTTTTTCTTTCCTCCCCACTTTCTTTCTTTCCTCCTCCTCTTTTTCTCTTCTGACCACTTTTTCTTTCCTCCCCACTTTCTTTCTTTCCTCCTCCTCTTTTTCTCTTCTCACCACTTTTTCTTTCCTCCCCACTTTCTTTCTTTCCTCCTCCTCTTTTTCTCTTCTCACCACTTTTTCTTTCCTCCCCACTTACTTTCTTTCCTCCTCCTCTTTTTCTCTTCTCACCACTTTTTCTTTCCTCCCCACTTTCTTTCTTTCCTCCTCCTCTTTTTCTTTCCTCCTCCTCTTTTTCTTTCCTCCCCACTTTTTCTTTCCTCCCCACTTATTCTCTCCTTCCCACTTTCTTTCTTTCCTTATCACTTTTTCTTTCCTCCCCATTATTTCTTTCCTCCCCACTTTTTCTTTCCTCCCCACTTTTTCTTTCCTCCCCAATTTCTTTTTCAATTTACACCCGCTTTTGTCTTTTATGTTTACTTTAAATATTATTTTCCTTTTTTCTATTTTCTTTATTCTCCTTCTTTTATTTTTCATTTTTTCTTTTTCAATTTTTATGTATTTTTTATTTCATTTTTTACGATTATCTTTATATTCTTCCTTTTTAATTTTTTATCCGTATTTTTCATTTTCATTCTTTTATTTTCATTCTTTTATTTTCTTCTTTGCTTTTCTTTCCCTCCTACGTTCTTAATTCTTCAAATTTGATCTATTTTTCTTTCTTTCTTATTAATGAAAATACAATGTCTTTCGATGATCTAGACCGGTAGACGTTAATTTCACACTTTGTGAATAATCTGGGATGTCTACGTAAATACTTATACTCACTAAAATAAAGTTTACAATACCAAGAAATAAATAAGGACAACTCTGAAGTCAAACCAACTTGCTAATAGTTTATCTAACAGTTCTTTTCTGGTTTATTTTTGAGTCTAACATCAAAAACTCTTTAATGGTTCAGAATTTACATTTCGATAACTTTATTATTCTTCATCCATTTGCAAACCTTACGGCCATTTTGCGCTCAAACACCGCTTCTCGTCCGATCACAGACGATAAACATCGCCGAGACTGATCAGTACCTAGATGGGTGACTGCTTGGGAATATCATGTGCTGCAAGCATGGAACCGCGGTTGGTGTAACGGATTTGACCTCGGAATGATAAATCGGAGAGCCGAGTTCCAATTCCAGTCGGGTTTCTTTATAATTTCACTTATGCCCTTGATAAATATGCTGGGTGTCCATAAAGTTCGTGTGCACTTTAAAAAATTTATAACTTTATTTGTATTTGCGATAGAAATAATTTGTAAAAAGGATTAGAAAGAAGTAAATCTATATTTTTTAAGGTTTTATTGAAATTTTATTTAAGTTTCCACATGTCCTCCATCATTAGCAATACAAAGGGTAATACGATTTTGCCAACTGATTTACAGTAATGGCTGAAATCACATTAGTTATTTTAGCTATACTTAAAACTAGACACATTAAACTTTATAACATTTTTTATAGATTATTTCTATCGCAAATACAAATAAAGTTATAAATTTTTTAAAGTGCACACGAACATTATGGACACCCTGTATAAATGCACCTCTTCCTCCCCATGTATGGGTTAATTAGTATGACGTATCAGAAAATAATTATAGGGGGTGCAGAAATATGCCGGTCCTTGAAAACCGAGGAGCCTCAAGAAAATACCTTTAGGGGTTTAGGGAGGGTCTTCTTTACAGAAAGTAGCGAGCAAAATTACGAATAAGACAAACAATACTTCTCTCGTTCATCAGTTGCAAGAAGCTAATGGAGATGCCTGACATTCCCACGCAACAATTTACAACTGTATCCGCGAGTTCAAGGCTGGGCGACAGTCGGTGCTTGATGCCGAAAGAGAGGGCGGACCTTACGAAGTTTTGGGGAATGTCAAGTGTCGTAATATTAGAATGGCATGCATAAATATTTGTCACAAAAAATACAAATAAAGACCTTAACAGAAAAATGATATTCCACATTTCACAACCCTACCAGACAGACACGCTTACAAACAGTCTTGCTAGACACGCTAAATCGAGTTTGTTTGCCCCAGCGTCTCCTTTTCCTTTCTCGGAAATTCTCCCGCCGACACTGGGTTGGTAAGTCATAAGAAATCAATTATTATCCATTTGTAAAGTTCTAAGTATTTCTTTGAGTTATTTATTGAAGAAATGTTTGTATATTATGCCTCGTTTTTCTCGGTTCAGCTCACCAAATTCTCATAAACTGGTTCATCAGAGGAACTTCCAATTTCTTTTTTCCTATCCTTACTAATAAATCATAGACGGCTTAGATAAATCTTTCACTTGAGATTCCCAGATGATCTTTTCCTTACGTTACTAGCGACACGGTATTCGTGTGTCGTGCAATAAAAGAGGCGTAGCGCCAAATCGTCAACACATTTTATTGGCCAGAATTACTTCCGGAAATTTTTATAGGCCAGAATTACTTCTGGAAATTTTATAGGTCAGTATTACTTCCGGAAATTTTATTGGCCAGAGTTACTTCCAGAAAATTTATCGGCCAGAATTACTTCCGGAAATTTTATAGGCGAGAACTACTTCCGGAAATTTTTTCGGCCAGAATTACTTCCGGTAGTTTTATAGGCCAGTATTACTTCCGGAAATTTTATTGGCCAGAATTACTTCCGGAAATTTTATCGGCCAGGATTACTTCCAAAATATTATCGGCCAGAATTACTTCCGGAAATTTTTTCGGCCAGAATTACTTCCGGTAATTTTATAGGCCAGAATTAGTTCCGGTAAATTTATAGGTCAGAATAACTTCCGGTAATTTTATAAGCCAGAAATACTTCAAAAATGTATTGCTGGTAATCATTTTTTTCTTCAAAATTCATAGCTGGTAATAATTTTAAAAAATGTATTGCTGGTATTAAAACCTATTTTTACATTTTCATAGTGCTTTGACCCCAGTTTGGGGTTAACTATTTTTCCCATAGCTGGGACCCTAACAGGTGCTACCACACCAGGTCAGGGTGGACCTGGGAACACAATCAATTGGACTCATCTCCTCAAAACCTCCTGATCAGAGGCCTTGCTGTTGGATGTAGTTTATCGTCATACCCAGGACGCCGCTTTGAGGTGGGGGGTCTGACCCCTCTGCAGTGGTTCAGTCTGCGTATTCTACAGCCTCAGCCAACAGGGCGGCTAATCTTAGTAATGACACCGTAAATTTCTAGTAATGGCTACCAAGTTAGCTGATTTTCTTATGTCTAATAGACTTAGCTTAATCAACCATGTCCTTGCGCCAGACTAAGTTAACCATGTCGAATATTTTAGTCTCCTACCATAGCGCGATCTTTAGTAAACTTGTAGTGCAGCGGAAATTTACTCACCTCCTCACGGCAGCAGGGTGTGACACAAGGCCGTTTTAATGTGGACTGCTAATACACGTATATATGTGATGCCGTGACAAAAATTTCCCAGTCCCCGCGACCACTTTTAGTACAATAAGGAAGGTACTGCCGCAGAGTTGGAATCTCCGGGATCAGGCTTTTCTCCATTGTTTAAAAAGACGAAGAGATACCACGCACTGATCCCAGCTTGAAAATCTAGGGATATTTACACGCACCTCTCTGTTGAGGAGATGTGACACAAGGTCGGTTTAATGTTGGGGTGATCATACCCGCACATACGGGCTAAGGAGAAAATTGACCAATCAGCGGGACTAGATTTCTTTTCCGTTGTTTCCAGAAGAGAAAAGTAACGACGCATTGATCCCAGTCAGAAGAGAGGGTAATTGACTTGCCTCCCCAAAGTTGACACAAGACGTTCTTAAAGTGGGGTTTTCAGGGCCAATCAAAAAATTACCCTACCCCCGCGACCAATGTCACACTGGCGTCGGTATACCACGACACATACTTTTTTTAGTGTAATGAGAAAGGTATGTATCCTCTTCTTCTCCCCCAGACCGGGTTCAATAGTCTTGGATGGCAACCTACCGCAGAAAGAAATGGCAACCTACTACGGGAAAAAAATCTGCATCGTCAGTCATATATCGAAAAATACATGATCGCATAAGCTTGTATCACGCATGGCACATAACTGACAGAATTTTAGGGGGATCAGTTTAGTACTAAACGACAATAGGAAACCGATACCCAATTTTATGTCTAGTAGAATCATATGAATGTTAATCACGAATAGGGAGATACATGATCGCCTAAGCGTGTATCACGCATGGCACCTAAGGAAGGATATTAATATGTAGTAATTTTAGGGGGATCAGTTTAGTACTAAATGACAATAGAAAACGGATACCCCACTTTATGTCAGTAGAATCATATGAATGTTAATCATAAATAGGGAGATACATGATCGCCTAAGCGTGTATCACGCATGGCACCTAAGGAAGGATATTAATATGTAGTAATTATAGGGGGATCAGTTTAGTACTAAATGACAATAGAAAACGGATACCCCACTTTATGTCAGTAGAATCATATGAATGTTAATCATGAATAGGGAGATACATGAACGCCTAAGCGTGTATCACGCATGGCACCTAAGGAAAGATATTAATATGTAGTAATTTTAGGGGGATCAGTTTAGTACTAAATGACAATAGAAAACGGATACCCCACTATATGTCAGTAGAATCATATGAATGTTAATCATGAATAGGGAGATACATGAACGCCTAAGCGTGTATCACGCATGGCACCTAAGGAAAGATATTAATATGTAGTAATTATAGGGGGATCAGTTTAGTACTAAATGACAATAGAAAACGGATACCCCACTTTATGTCAGTAGAATCATATGAATGTTAATCATGAATAGGGAGATACATGAACGCCTAAGCGTGTATCACGCATGGCACCTAAGGAAAGATATTAATATGTAGTAATTATAGGGGGATCAGTTTAGTACTAAATGACAATAGAAAACGGATACTCCACTTTATGTCAGTAGAATCATATGAATGTTAATCATGAATAGGGAGATACATGAACGCCTAAGCGTGTATCACGCATGGCACCTAAGGAAAGATATTAATATGTAGTAATTATAGGGGGATCAGTTTAGTACTAAATGACAATAGAAAACGGATACCCCACTTTATGTCAGTAGAATCATATGAATGTTAATCATGAATAGGGAGATACATGAACGCCTAAGCGTGTATCACGCATGGCACCTAAGGAAGGATATTAATATGTAGTAATTATAGAGGGATCAGTTTAATACTAAATAACAATAGAAAACCGATACCCCACTTTATGTCTAGTAGAATCCAATGAATGTCAATCATGAATCGGGATGATGCATGACCGCCTAAGCGTGTATCACGCATGCCACATAAATGACTGAATATTAGGGGGATCAGTTTAGTACTAAATGACAATAGGAAACCGATCTCCCACTTTATGTCAGTAGAATCATATGAATGTCAATCATGAAGCGGAAGATACATGATCGCCTAAGCGTGTATCACGCATGGTACCTAAGGAAGGATATTAATATGTAGTAATTTTAGGGGGATCAGTTTAGTACTAAATGACAATAGGAAACCGATACCCAATTTTATGTCTAGTAGAATCATATGAATGTCAATCCTGAATCGGGAGATACATGATCGCCTAAGCGTGTATCACGCATGGCACATAACTGACTGCTACCGCAAGGCTGGTGTTCCCAAAATGTGGCGGCAATATTTGATGCAGGATTGAATGGTTGACTTCCAAAAGCGCAAGGTAGATTCTGGTGGGAAAAATTGTTTAGCACGACACAGACTTTCCTTGCAGCAGACTTATGCAATATAATCTTTCGACTTAATCTCAGTGGAAAACGTGAGACCAGTGAGTGCTTTCCTGGAGATTAGCATCACCCATTCTGATGGTAAGCAAAAGAAAGTTCTTTCAGATGATTAAAAGAGAACAGTTTCATTTTTGAGGCGTTAAAATGAACAAGCCACTCTCTGCACTATTTAAAAACAGATTGTGAATCATTTTTGAGATCAACTGACAATTTGACATTCAAGCCGATCAGACATTATATTAAGACCGGTGTAAATAGTTGTGTTATCAGCATAGGTATCTAATTAAGTTCTCTGCTGCCTTAATTAGGTATTGAAATCACACTCAATTAACAGAAGATAACTGACATCTGACATCCATTAAACATGGCACGTGGAACTAGAACAGTCTACCCCAGTGAGCGAAATAAAAGGTTCAGTTCGACATTCCAACAACCTGGAGAAGGCCGGAGCGTACAACGGCAGAAACGTTGTAATAAATATGGCGACAAAGATGAGGACAATATTCCGAATAATGTAAATAGTATATATATATATATATATATATATATATATATATATATATTTAAAAAAAATATGATTCCTTCGCGACATAAGAGTTCTCATGTTTCAAAAGCGAGAGCCGAGACCCTTAATATAATTTTTGAAATTAAGTTGAATTAAGGTGTCTGGTCACGCTTCCTCGTCAAGCGAGAATTTGGGAATAAGCTATCTTGTGGTTTGCGCGTGTTTATAGGTATGGTCTCTTGCAACATTAGTTACTATGGAAACGGCTAGGGTCGGCTATATTGGTTAGGTGGTCTAAGAGTTAAGAATTAATTTTTATCTACAGACCAGTCCCCTTCGAAAAGTTTATGTCAGGTTATGTTGGGGTCCCTATTCCAACATAACCTGACATAAACTTTTTTTACTTTCTATGTAGCGAAGGAATCATTTTTAAAAAAAATATTATAATATAAGCTCCACTTCAGTATGGAGCACTGTCTTTTTAAAAATAAATACAAAAATACTAAAGAACTCCGGATTATTTACCTAACGTGTTCTTTCCTATTTTTCTGCATACCTGCACACACACATATATATATATATATATATATATATATATATATATATATATATATATATATATAATAAAGAAAGAGAGAGAGAGAGAGAGAGAGAGAGAGTAGGCAGGTAGAATAAAATATTCAAAAACTTATCTTCCCCGTTTCAAGTTTGGCAGTTGTTAGCCATGTTGTTAAATAGTCCAATTTAATTTATTTGCGGATATCGTATCTTGATTAAAATAGGCTACATAAAAATCGATAATTTATGTCAACTTATTTTAAATTTGTTCTCTCTTAAGGAAGTTACTGAATGACGTAATATAATCTAAAACTATTCGATTTGTATTATATTATTTTTATAAGAAACTTTACCATTTTGAATATGAACGCGTGGAATGAGATTCTGAATATCATAAAGAGTTAAAACAATTTATCATTCCTTGAATACTAAAGAGAATTGGTAGAATTGGTTTCCGCAAAATACTTATTCAGGATTTCTTAATATTGGACACGTCAGACGCAAACAAAACTACTTGTCTTAAAAGCGTTTCCATCCAGAAATACACTCGTCAATATCAGAGATAAAGTACTTGCAGATATATACAAGGTAGACATAGGAATCTACACTGCACAGTGACTGTGGATAGCACGACTGAAGTGATCAGATATCTCGCAGGTAAAATATATATAAATGTACCCCTTCTCTTTCTCTGTTTGTGCACACACGCACCTTAGAGCCCTTAGGATATGCAGCCCAGAATACCTAAATGAAGAAGAGAGAGATACTGAGAAAACTTACAAACTTCTCCTTACCCACATCATTTTATACTCAACGCTAAAAAACTAACTTATAAAATCCACAAAGCCAAAAACAGACACCAACAATAATACTTCTAACAAAAATTACACAAAAGTAATAATCCTACCCTCCAACACTCTTGCTACTAAACTTGCAAACAAATTAGTCATCCCTAATACTAGGATCGCTGTCACCACCTCCAAGACAACCGGAGATATAATTAGAAAGAAAAATAGATCCAACACCAATTCAAATACCAGAAATTATCAAATAAATTGTTTACAATGTAAAAATGTTTATGTTGGTGAGACATCAGGTGATCTAAAAGCTCGCATCTACGAACACAAGAGAGACTTGCGTTTGGACAACCGATCTAACTTTTCTCGTTTTGCATTGAAACGATGCTGGACATAACTTTGATTTAAACTAATGCCACACTAATTAAAAAAAGAACATAATTCTTTAAAGGGAAAATATATTGAAGACATAATAACATTATTACCAACAATAAGCACACGCCTAAAACATTACATTTCATAGACATCTTTCTTTGAATCCATTCTTAAAGAATCTAACTTGCATCTATCTAATACAAAGAATACATTCTTAAACCGGTGAGCCATAAACTAGAAACCTGTGACTCCCCGCTGCGAGAGTTGAAGGTAGAAAAAAAACAAATAGACAAACACACGGTTTTAATGCACGTGACATGTGTCTGACCAATGAGAAATAATCCAGTCTGTCTTTTTATCTATTTTCTCTCAATCTCTGACGAAGCTTTAATAAAAGTGAAACACGTTAGATTGATAAATGTTTCCTATTTGTTCATTATTTTATCATCCTGTCGAATTCCGATCCATATTTGATCTTTAACTCATATATATATATATATATATATATATATATATATATATATATATATACATATATATGTGTGTGTGTGTGTGTGTGTGTATTTAAGCAGCAACAATCCTTCCTTTATGCATGTTTCATTAAAAACAACAGACAAGGTACTACAATTAAGCTTTTTGTTTACTTTTTCTTGTGTTCAAACAAATGCTTTCTTTTTTTCGACACCTTCTGTGTCCAGAAAAGAAAGCACTTATTCGAACACAAGAAAAATGAAATAAAAAGCTTAATCGTAGTACCTTGTCCGTTGTTTTTAATGAAACATTCATATATATATATATATATATATATATATATATATATATATATATATATATATATATATATATATATGTATATATGTGTGTGTGTGTGTGTGTGTGGGGTGTTTAGAATTTTTAAAATAGATATTTTTTAGTTTGTTTAATAGGAGAGATACATATTTTTTATAATGTTCTTTAAAGAGATTTCATCCTGTTTGGAATTTTTGTGTAACTGTTTACGATAAAATATATTAGTATCATTGTTATTGCCTCTATGAACTACGCTATTATTGAGTTTATATTAACATACCTTATCGTAACCCGAATCACAATAATGGATGACGGATGAGGGTTCAGTAAAATCTTTACTGAACACTCAGCACAAGTAAATTCTTCAAAGGGTTAAATTGCCTGTTCCCTGCAATGTACACTCTGTCTCCATCATAGCGCCATACCCTGTATTGGTTAACTACGTGCCGCATGTTAGATAATGCTATATTTTCTGCCTTTTTTTGGAGTGGGGAGTAGTTTTCCATCTCCTAGCTGCATACTAGTCGTTTGTTCCTATAAGAAGCAGGTCGGTTCTTTGTCAAAACTTTCCAGGCTGGTTTGGATTCATAGGTTTCCTTCTCCAAAACTGGTTGCCAATCAGGTCTATAGGAGCATATCTGTGCTTCTATTTACCCATAGTTGGAAAGAAGAGATGGATTCAAGTCTTTCGTAAGTGTATTTACACGTAAGTGAATGTAACGAACTAGACTGGAATTCGAACTCGGCTCACCGAGTTCACATTGCGAGCCATTATCATCTGCAATGGCCACGTTCCACGTTACCTGATGTCGGAGATCATACTAGAACCGGTGTTTCAAGATGTTTCAACATAAGCCCTGTTTTTGTGTTTTAACCTATTGAAATCTTTTAATTACAGAAATTTCACTAATATAATTTTACGACATATGCAAATGTTGCAATGAAACAACTGCGTCGCACTGAGGAGCAAAGAAAAGCAACCTGCCCAGCGCAACAGTGGTTCTCATTGCTAGTATATATATATATATATATATATATATATATATATATATATATATATATATATATATATATAAAAGTGAACATTGAAGTCAACACTCAGAGGCGACAGGCTGTTTCATGCTGGACGCAATCGTCAGGCCAACGATTGAGTCCAGCATGAAACAGCCTGTCGCCTCTGAGTGTTAACTTCAATATTCACGTTTATATCTATATTTACACACGCTCTAACTCTGATATTGAGCACTTTATCCCATAAATATAGCACACCTTAAAACTATATATATATATATATATATATATATATATATATATATATATATATATATATATATATATATATACAGTAGCGGCCATAATATAAGGAACGGAAACAACAAAGACATAAATATGTGTATTACTTAAAAAGTAATGCATGATTAGCAATGAAATGTTTACCGAATAAAGATTAGGGTGTAATGCATAAATATTATACAAA
>OZ038492.1:83614810-83629810 GCA_964036315.1 Acanthosepion esculentum | reverse complement strand
TATATATATATATATATATATATATATATATATATATGTGAATGGATTTTTTATTAATTAATCCGACATATTTTAATTTATTGCCAAAGTAGGATAGACTACATACAGTACGTCATCAGAAGACCGAAAACGAAAACAGATCTTGCCTGGCGGTCGCATTTCGTCACCGTTCTGCACATGCGCTCAAATCGCAGCCCGACTTTCCGTTAAATCAGAATAATCCCTCGGCTTCTGTTTTTTTTTCTCGACCAAAACCAAGTGTTATTTATTAATGTGAAACAGAAGATATGATTAATATATATTTTCTTAAATGTTTTTTTTTCTTTTTTTTTCTCTATTTTTTCAACTGTTTCGAAATTTTAATGAAAGTAGGCCATGACAGTTTCCTGCTCAACCTCGGTGTCATATTAAAACTTGAACTTTTAATGAAATTAGGAAAGAATGGAAGTGATTTTTCTACAATAAGTTCGGCAAGGTCAAATTGGCAGCTGAGATAAAAAATGACTTGCAGTTTGCTGTTAACTGGTGCAATGAATGGCTTGTTAATTTTAACCCCTCCAAAATGAAACCCTTCTCTATTAATCAGCCGAGAGACCTTCTTGTGCATTCTATCATCATGGCTGATGCTAACCTCCAGTTGAGTGATTCGTTATGCATTCTCGGGCTAACGTTTTCAGCTGATATGAAGTGAAAATATTATATTGAATCCATTGCGAAGTCCGTAGCTAAAAAAGTTGGTTCACTGTGTTTCGCACCAGAATCAATCTTACATATTTATAAAACTACCGTTCGTCCATGCTTCGAATATTGCTGCCACATATGATACGCTACTCCTGCAATATATTTAGTGATTCTTGATAAAATCCAAAGAAGAATCTGCAATATTATTAGTCCTGACCTGGCGTAACGGCTCAGTCACTTTCTCACCGCCGTAATGTCACTTTCCTGTCTTTTCTATAAATATATTCATGGTAATTGTTCTGATGAACTTACCGCCATGGTACTTAGACTTTATGAATTTAAGCGAAGTACTACATTGGTGGAAAGGTTTCATCAATTTACAACTGAATTTTCTAGATGCAGCCGTAAGTTCTATATTAAGAGTTTCTTCTTTCGTACTTCTCGTTTGTGGAAATCACTTCCAGCTTTTAGCTTTCCAGTCAACTTTGATCTTCAAAAATTTAAATGCAATGTCAATCTTTATCTTCTGTCGACTTAATTACTGTTCTTTTATTGTTTTCTCTCCTTAATAATGTTTCTATTTCTTCCTGTTCTCCTACACTCAGTAACCCTCTTCAATCTTATTGCCAATATTGTTATCATTTTGTCTTTTTACTCCACAAATTTCATTAACAGGCTTATTAAATATATATATATATATATATATATATAGATATATATATATATATATATATATATATATATATATATATATATATATATATCAACACTTAGAGGCGAATCTGTTTCATGCTAGACACAATCGTCACACCTGACGATTGAGTCTAGCATGAAACAGCCTGTCGCCTCTAAGTGTTGACTTCTATGTTCACTTTTATATTTACACACGCTCTATCTCTAATATTGAGCACTTTATCCCATAAATATAGCACACCTTAAGACTATATTTCTTCATATATATATATATATATATATATATATATATATATATATATATATATATATATGAAGAAATATAGTTTTAAGGTGTACTATATTTCTGGGATAAATTGCTCAATAACAGAGATAGAGCGTGTGCAAATATAAATGTAAAAGTGAACATTGAAGTCAACACTCAGAGGCGACAGGCTGTTTCATGCTGGACGCAATCAGCCTGACGATTGCGTCTACCATGAAATAGCCTGTCGCCTCTGAATGTTGACTTCAATGTTAAATTTTATATTTATATTTATATACATATGTGTGTGTGTGTGTGTGTGTGTGTGTTTGTATGAGGGAGGGAGATGAAGAGCTCAATGGATTTTTTTATTACAGAGCAAATAATTAATACACAATAAAATCCAATAAAATCCAAAATTTCCTCATATGAGGAATATGTTTATTTTGACCGACAGAATTTGTCAGTCTTATTCAACCCTGGTATAGACTGAGTTCGTGTCGGAATTAGCAATTTAACTAACTACTACTACTACTACTACTACAATAATAATAATAATAATAATAATAATAATAATAATAATAATAATAATAATAATAAAAACGTCGAAAATCTAATACAGAATTTATCTATTCCAATTTTTCAGTCAGTCGAATGGCACGATACAGTGGTGAGGGGAGGCTAGAATGTAGTAGTTTCAAAGGGAAGAGGTTTTTTAAATTAAAACCGGACATTAACTTTATGACATTAAATTGGGATTACATGAAGAATGAAATGTTAATTTGAAACTAAGAGAGGAATAAAAATTGTTAAAAATTTTTAAAAAATTATATAGATAAAGTTATGTTTAAAAATATAAAATCATACTTTAAAGCACTATTCCAAAGAGAAGTTATATTTAAAGATAAGAAATATTAAAATAAATATTAAAAATAAGTCGCATTTAAATAATTTATATTAAAATTAAGTAAAATTATAATTAAAAATAAGTTATATTTAATATAGACTCAATAGGTTATATTAAAGAATAAAAAATATTTAGAAATATAAATATAAAATAAATTATACATTTAAGAACAAAAATATAAATAGATAAATAAAATAAGATTAATACCTTCCACCCTCCTCTGACCACTGGCTCGTACCTTTCGTCTGGCTGAAACATTGAAATGGATAAATTCTGTATTAGTTTTTCGACGGTTTCTTTTTTTTTTTGTAGCTGTCAGTTAATTTTCTAATTCCGACACAAACTCCGTCTATACCGGGGTTGTTTGACGAATTTGGTCGGTTGAAATAAGCTTATTCCCCATATGAAGTGATTTGGGATTTTATTGTATATATATATATATATATATATATATATATATATATATATATATATATATATATATGAAGTCTAATAGTATCTATCTATCTTTCTATCTATCTATCTATCTATCTCAGTCTGTTTATATCTATCTATCTATCTATCTATTTATCTATCTATCACGTTCTGTCCATATCTATCTATCTATCTATCTATCTATCTATATCGTTCTGTCCATATCTATCTATCTATCTATCTCGTTCTGTCGATATCTATCTACCTACCTACCTACCTATCTATCTATCTATCTATCTATTTATAACAGTTTCTCCTTATCTATCTATCTATCTATCTATCTTTATCTGTCCATATCTATCTATCTATCTATCTCAGCGTGTTCATATTTATTTATCTTTATCTTTCTACCTATGCATGTTCACATTTATCGATATAGCTATCTCAACTTCTTCCTTTCTTTGTTTCTTTGTTTCTTTCTAAACCTGTTCACATTTAACTGTATTAGCATGTCTCTATCTATCTATCTATCTATCTATCTATCTATCTATCTATCTATCTATCTATCTATCTATCTATCAACTTCCTTCTTTGTTTCGTTCTTTCTTTCTTTTTAAGCCTGTTCACATTTGTCTGTAACAGCCTATATCTATCTAACAGCATGAAAATAAAACCGAATATGAATTCGTTCCTCCTCTTTAAGCATAACGAACTGATAAGATAAAGAACAAATGGGATTGGTAACAAATGAGACTAATAAACGTTTTCCTATTTGTCCTTTATCTTATCCTATAACGAACTACAGATTTCAAGGAACGACAACACGAAATGTATTCAATTCGTTGTTACTACTCAACTGACGTCGGCCCGAGGCCAGGAGTCGGTTGAAATATTGGCGCTAAAAAAAAAAAATGTATTTGTTGATATACAAGTCTATCCTTTCACCCGCCTACACGTGACCTTGCATTTTGTCTCTCTTCTTAACTTGCAAATCCCTGTCAGCATTTGAGTTTGGACGCATGCGCAATGGTGAATGGGCAAATGCTTATCGTAACGTACGAAAACGAGTGAAATGCTCTCACCTACTCAGCAGTAACAAACAAACTGATATCCGGGTAACTAATACCATGTATTTGAAATAAGCACTATGTGATTTATTCTAAGGTTACAGCTTATTTGGTTCCGAGATCGTACTCACTTTCTTTCTCTTTCCTAATACATATATACACACGCATATATCTAGAGAGTCCATTACACACACACACACACACACACACACATATATATATATATATATATATATATATATATGTATCGGGACCTCTACTTCACAATTCATCTGATTTGAAACAAATATTACTTATAGCATAATACGTAATATACAAGCATTCATTAACCACGTGGTCTTGTTTTACTGATGTTGGTTAATGTATTGACAGTCTGACGTGTTGAAAAGCTAAGTATGGTTGACCAGAATTGACATAAATTTACGAAATCTAAGTGAACGCTTTGTTTTTGGCTTTTTACGACCTTGTAATTTAGAAAAATTAACATATATCTTCAGTAATTATCTAATATTTGATTGCATTTTAATTAATTTAGCTTTATAGCCTTACATTTGAAGATGCTTTCTGAAAAAATAATAAAATTTAAAATACTATACAATTTTCTTTAATTAATTTTAAAATTTAACAACTGAGATATTAATGAAATAACATGATAAAAGTAACTGAATAATTTATGAAATGCTATAGTATTTTATTTATTATTAATTTATATTTTATTATATCTTACTTATTTTTCATTTTATTCTTTATTATTAATTATTATCATTAGGATTATGAAATGTTAAAATTATTTTATTTATTACATTTTAATAGTACTTTAAATTTTATTAATTACGTAATTGCTTACATTTTTATTATTTTAATCCAATACTTTAAACAATATATATATATATATATATATATATATATATATATATATATATATATATATATATATATATATATATATATATATATATATATATATCAGTAAAGGAAGGACAACTCTTAAAACACGTGACCGTTTATTATAAAGTCTTGTATGGACTACCATACTTACAAAAATGGAAACGTTTATATACTAAAAAAAATTAAATATTATTTTTAAAATCTTGGTGCAAAATGACTTTTATTAAGCTTTTCAATTTTTAATTCGAAAATAAAGTTTCCACTTAATAACGATATCACCTAACCGGATTGAAGTAATGCAGAATTTTAAACGAGTTAAATTACTATAATTAAAATTAAAAAAAAATGAAACAAATTCTTGCAAAAATTCATTATTCATCGAATTTTTTTTCTTGAGACAGTAGTGTCCTTAATAAATCTTATTTATAAAAACAATTAAAAGCTTTCCTAATTAAAAAAATGATAGTTTTATTGCATTTTTTATTTTACGATTCGGAGCAGATTTTCGGGAAATGAATAGTAGTTTAAAAAAATGAATAATTTATATTCTCCAAGTAGCTCTGCTTTTAACTATTGGGTTGGTGCATAATTATCAAGCGTTTTTGTAGGCGATTAATTGGTAATAAAAATGGTGTTTTGTTCAATTTTTTTTAATAAAAATATTATTTTATTTTCTCCGGAATAATCATTTAAAAATGTTATTGTTGAATTATCATTTAAAAAACGCCTGATAATTATGCACCAACCTAATAATAAAAATAAATTTGACACTGAAATTCAATTTTTCGAAATTAGGGTGCATTACGTAGGGGTGGGGGTAACATATGTAAAAAATATTTTTACCAAAATTTTCTAAAAAAAAAAAATCAAAAAAAATTTCATTGATTTTTTAATAAGTTCTGAAAGTTGCATTAAAATCGGGCATTATTTAATTTTTACAAGAATTTCTAAATCAATGTGTTTTTCACCCGAAAGAAGGCGTTAAGATAGTAAATTTAATTAGTTAAAAATTACAATAAAAATATGAAATAGTCAGACCATGTTGGTTGAATTTAACAAAATTAGCTTAGTTTTTTGGATGCATTCTTCATATGCGGAAAGGCAGAAAGTTGCCTTCTCGTCAATTTAATTTTCTTTTACTTAGATTGACGTTACATGTATATTTTATATCTGAACCTCTACACCACACACACGTACACACACACGCACACACACACACACACACACATATATGTATATATATGTAAATGAATATAAATTATCGCACATTGAGTGGTGGTGCTAATAAAATAGTATTCGATGTACAATAATAGAGTTAAAATTTATATGAATAATAAATATACATTCTTTTGCTCACCAGTAGCACATCTATAAGTTTCATGCACAATGCAATCGTCAGGTGCAAATTTAAAACTGACAGTTGAATAATTTCAATATTGATTTTTTTATTGTACTGTAATTATAGTGAAGCAATTCATTTATTTACGGCGGTGGCCAATCACAAGGAAACATCAACAATCCCTGTTGTAGTTGGAACCCTAGGATTGGTTGGGAAAGATTACAGTACACTAATACTCGCTCGAACAGTAATCCGTATAGTGATCCGAATAGAGAAATAGTATAGTGAATAGACTAGAAATAGAGATCCGAATAGTAATAGAGGATAGACTAGAAATAGCGATCCGTATAGTAATAGAGGATATACTAGAAATAGAGATCCGAATAGTAATAGACGATAGACTAGAAATAGCATTCCGTATAGTAATAGAGTATAGACTAGAAATAGAGATCCGAATAGTAATAGACGATAGACTAGAAATAGAGATCCGAATATTAATAGAGGATAAACTAGAAATAGAGATCCGAATATTAATAGAGGATAGACTAGAAATAGCGATCCGAATATTAATAGAGGATAGACTAGAAATAGAGATCCGGATAGTAATAGAGGATAGACTAGAAATAGCGATCCGTATAGTAATAGAGGATAGACTAGAAATAGAGATCGGAATATTAATAGAGGATAGACAAGAAATAGAGATCCGAATATTAATAGAGGATAGACTAGAAATAGCGATCCGAATATTAATAGAGGATAGACTAGAAATAGAGATCCGGATAGTAATAGAGGATAGACTAGAAATAGCGATCCGTATAGTAATAGAGGATAGACTAGAAATAGAGATCCGAATAGTAATAGACGATAGACTAGAAATAGCATTCCGTATAGTAATAGAGTATAGACTAGAAATAGAGATCCGAATAGTAATAGACGATAGACTAGAAATAGAGATCCGAATATTAATAGAGGATAGACTAGAAATAGAGATCCGAATATTAATAGAGGATAGACTAGAAATAGAGATCCGAATAGTAATAGAGGATAGACTAGAAATAGAGATCCGGATAGCAATAGAGGATAGACTAGAAATAGAGATCCGAATATTAATAGAGGATAGACTAGAAATAGAGATCTGAATATTAATAGAGGATAGACTAGAAATAGCGATCCGAATATTAATAGAGGATAGACTAGAAATAGCGATCCGAATATTAATAGAGGATAGACTAGAAATAGAGATCCGGATAGTAATAGACGATAGACTAGAAATAGAGATCCGAATAGTAATAGACGATAGACTAGAAATAGAGATCCGAATATTAATAGAGGATAGACTAGAAATAGAGATCCGGATAGTAATAGAGGATAGACTAGAAATAGAGATCGGAATATTAATAGAGGCTAGACTAGAAATAGAGATCCGGATATTAATAGAGGATAGACTAGAAATAGAGATCCGAATAGTAATAGATGATAGACTAGAAATAGCATTCCGTATAGTAATAGAGTATAGACTAGAAATAGAGATCCGAATAGTAATAGATGATAGACTAGAAATAGAGATCCGAATATTAATAGAGGATAGACTAGAAATAGAGATCCGAATATTAATAGAGGATAGACTAGAAATAGAGATCCGAATATTAATAGAGGATAGACCTGAAATAGAGATCCGAATACTAATAGAGGATAGACTAGAAATAGAGATCCGAATATTAATAGAGGATAGACTAGGAATAGAGATCCGAATAGTAATAGAGGATAGACTAGAAATAGCAATCCGTATAGTAATAGAGGACAGAATAGAAGTGCGATCTTTAGTCGTCAGCTACTTTCTACATATATGTGTTTCCTCATTGGTCACGTGGTCCACTTAATTCAATAATGGGCTTGCCCGTGTTTACTCTCTGGCGATCTATGTTCAAACTCAAGTGTCGTCAGCCATACTTTATTCCTATATAACAATATGTTATAAAAAAGAGAAGCTTTTGAATTTAATACATTTCTTTTAAATTTGTAAATTTTTATATTCATGTATGCTGGCTTGGGAAAAGAGTATATATTTTGAGAAAGGAGATATTTGAAAAAAAAACAAAAAAACTGGGGCGCATATTTATATTTTGGTAAAATTCGATAGCGGCACACTCAAGAAATGTTCTCTTTTAATAAGTGTGACATTCTTTAGATGGAAGATGTGTTTGAACCTATTTCTATGTATGACTAATGCATTTGATAAAACGTTATGTATGAGATCCTTTTTGTGTTCAGAGATACATTTCTTATTTTTACAAGTTTCCTCAATATATTGTAGGGAACAGTTGTGATAGTTTATTTTATATATAGCTACTTTAGAATTATTATTGTTATGGGTATTTTGGGTTCTGATCAATTCCATAAAAGTTTTAGATGGAGTTGTAATTATTTTGATATTGTTAAGATTGGATAAAGTCTTTTGGATAGTAAATGTTAAGAAATTAGTAGGTAGTATTAAATGTCTGTTTTTATCTAGTTTGTTGTCATCGTTGTTGTTATTAAGGTCATTATCTTTTTCTAGTTGTATATTTTGTATGCCTTTCCCTTAGCGTTGTGGATGAAATAATTGGATCTTTTTAAAAATGTTTTCTATGGATATTTCTTCTTCATGTAAAAATTAAGGCGGTCGACTCTTAGTGCGCTTAAATAAAATCCTATAATTATTCCAGATTTTATTCTGTTGCAGTGGTGAGAATAGAAATTTATGAGGTTATTATTATTGGTAGATGTTCTGTAAGCCTCCAAATGAAGGTCATTATTAGTTCTATGTAGCGTGAGATTTAGGAAGGATAATATACAGGATGTTTCCCAAAAACTGACATAATTTAAAAGGTGAATATCTTAGAAAATGGGAATATCTTAGTAATTACATGTCACAGTCACAACGAAATTAAATAAGCTTCATGTTGAACAATAAAAGTTATATTTATCAAAATTTGAACAGATTCAAAGGGACGTAGATTTTATAACTGATTTCACAATGCTTCACAAATCTTCAATATGCGCACCACTGACGCGACACACGTCAAGTCGGTAGTCCAGCTCCTGCCAAACACGCTGTAGCATGTCTTGCATAACATTCTTCAGCGCCTCAGGGATTCTCTGCTCAAGATTCTCTAACCGTGTAGGAAGAGGTGGGGATAGAGACCAGACCTTTCACATAGCTCCATAGAAAAAATCACAAGGTGTCAAGTCAGGTAAACGTAGTGGCCATTTCAACAGCAGATTGCCATTATCACTGACACGCTCGATCTATCTTCCTGGCAGATTCTGATTGAGATAAGTCCGCATGGTCAACTTTGATTTTACACATTTTGCTAAAATTTGAGATCATTTAAGCGAGGATTCCCTATATTATTAGACTACAAAATGATGTCATTTTTGGGGGAGCGAGAAATCATATATATATATATATATATATATATATATATATATATATATATATATATATACCTACGTTCGAAGTGCAACTCATCAGTTCTCCCAACTCATCAGGCACGAATTATTTCTTTTGATTTAAAAAATTATATACTGGGTCTTATGGAGGAACACCGAATTAGACGTTCCTCCGATGAGACAGTATATATATATATATATATATATATATATATATATATATATATATATATATATATATGTTTCGAAATAAAATATTTATCTTAAACAATTTGAATACAATATATATAAATAAAAGCACATTGTCTGTCGTTTTCAATGAAATGTGCATTCGCAGGCAGTACTGTTTCGCTGTATCACATCTCTTCAGTGCGACTAGACAACCGAATGCCTCAAGCCCGGATTGAAACCCAAGCGATTTGGTGTCAGTATATATATATAAAGAAGAATCTGCAATGTTATTGGTCCTGACCTGGCATATCGCTTTCAGTCCCTTTCCCACTGCCTTAACTTAAATTCCCTATGCTTTTTCTCTAAACACTTCCATGGTAATTGTTCTGATGAACTTTCCGCCATGGTACCTAGACTTTATGAATTGAAGCGCAGTACTTGATTGGCGGCTTGGTCTCATCATTTTAAATTGAAATAGTCAGATATAACCGTTCTATGCTAGCAGTTTCTCCTTTCGCAATTCTCGCTTGTGGAACTCTCTTCCAGCTCCTTGCATTGTAGCCAACATTGAACTTCAAAAATTTAAATGCAATATCAGTCGTTATCTTCTGTGTTTTTAATTCTTGTTCTTTTCTTGTTCTCTCTCCTTAATAGTATTTTTTCTCATATTCTCTCACACTCAGTGACTCCTCCGGCCATAGTGGCTTCTTTCCTTTGATTAGGATGAAATGATTATATATATATATATATATATATATATATATATATATATATATATATATATATATATATATATATATATTTGCTGGAGCAAGGAATAGTAAATAATCGGCCCGTCCTACTTGCCAAGACCAAATATCAGAATTTCGATTTTGTGAATTGAGGCAGATGACGAACTTTTCAGCACCCCGTTGTACATATATCGGTGTGTGTATGTGTGTGATGTGTAAGCACACGCGAAGAAATATATAAAAATCTACCTACCGTCGTACGTCGAACGCACACAAGAAAATGCCATAAGATCTAATATCCCAAAAGCACACTGTTCACACACACACATACACACACACACACACAGACACACATATATATATATATATATATATATATATATATATATATATATATATATATATGCGTGTCTATGTGTGTACGTATGAACTCGTGTTTAGGCGTGTACAAACAGATTACATATCCAAATATACATTCAGAATACTTCACATATATCGGCATTTCCAGTTGTACACAGACATTCATTTTTACAATGGTGCGCACGAACACACACGCATATATATATATATATATATATATATATATATATATATATATATATATATATATATATATATATATAACTGTATGTGTGTGTGTACGTGTACACATCAATCAAATATTAGTGTTAATTCAGTGCTTATTCAGCTTTACAGGGAAAAGACGCACGGAGGCGCTAACGTTCCAAAACACAGCGAGGAGTCTTAAGATGGCCTCTACCGATGTTAAGACTGACCCGTGGGGTTCCGGTAAATAAATAAACACATGTTAATTGGCTTGATGACGTTTCAGCATGTGGTCACGATGGGAGGGTGCCGGTTCATAGTGGGGCCAGGATAAGTTGAAAGAATAAAAAAGGGTCGAGTCGACGCGGGTTGGGTGTGGTTTAGGAAAGTCTTCCTTATTTTTTTTATTTTTTTTTATCCTAAACTGAAGACGTCGTCCAAGAAAATAAATTCACACTTTTTTTTTTTTATAAGATGGCATTACTGTTTGCATAAGACATACTGATTTTTTTTTGTTCATGGAGACGAGAAGAGCGGGATGTGCATTAAGGTTTGTCATTGCAAGATTTTACGGAATTTTTGCGGTATAAAGCATTTTACGCTCGGTGTGTATGCACTGGTACAGACGCACAGACAGATGCACATACACACACGCACAATAACACACACACACATATATGTATATATATATATATATATATGAATGAATCTTAATTTTGTGATGTCAACGAACACTCGTTACAACTTTTGTAATGCCAACGGATACTCGTTGTCACTTTCGTAATGCTCGTTGTAGTAGAGACTTTATAATCGCAGATACAACTATAGTAAAGCCGTTGACCAATACTGGTGTCAGACGCCTTCGAATAATACTCACACTAATAGAACTTGCTCGATGATACTCGCTCGAATAGTAACCATCAAATAGTGATCCAAATAGAGAAATAGTATAGTGAATAGAGAATAGAATAGTGATCCGTATGGTAATAGAGGATAGAGTAGAAATAGCGATCCGTATGGTAATAGAGGATAGAGTAGAAATAGCGATCCGTATGGTAATAGAGGATAGAGTAGAAATAGCGATCCGTATGGTAATAGAGGATAGAGTAGAAATAGCGATCCGTATGGTAATAGAGGATAGAGTAGAAATAGCGATCCGTATGGTAATAGAGGATAGAGTAGAAATAGCGATCCGTATGGTAATAGAGGATAGAGTAGAAATAGCGATCCGTATGGTAATAGAGGATAGAGTAGAAATAGCGATCCGTATGGTAATAGAGGATAGAGTAGAAATAGCGATCCGTATGGTAATAGAGGATAGAGTAGAAATAGCGATCCGTATGGTAATAGAGAATAGAGTAGAAATAGCGATCCGTATGGTAATAGAGGATAGAGTAGAAATAGCGATCGTATGGTAATAGAGGATAGAGTAGAAATAGCGACCCGTATGGTAATAGAGGATAGAGTAGAAATAGCGATCCGTATATTAATAGAGTAGAAATAATGAGTTGTAAGGTAATAGAGTAGAAATAGCGATCCGTATAGCAATAGAGGAGAGAGTAGAAATAGTGAGTTGTAAGGTAATAGAGGATAGAGTAGAAATAGTGATCCGAATAGTAATAGAGGATAGACTAGAACAACGATCGTTAATCGTCAGCTACTTCCTAGATATATGCGTTTTGTCTATAGTTACGTAGTCTGCTTACTTCAATAATGGGATCGCCTGTGTTTACTCTCTGGCGATCTATGTTCAAACTCAAGTGTCGGCAGAGACACTTTATTCCTATATAATATTTTATTAATTGCACAGATGTGTATCAATTTAAACATTATTATTCGTGGATTCTCGTAGACGCTCCATATATTATTAAACAGTATATTTATTTATATTCAGCAACCTGCGTGAAATTTCGCGAAATCTTATTAAAGAAAAATTTGAGAGCCACCGTTTAGCCCGGTGCGCCGAAACCGCTTTGGACACGTAGCGACAGACAGCCAGGCGAAGTCAAATTTGATGCTTTCAAGCGAAATTTCTGTCAATGAACACTTGAAAGCACCTACTCAAACACGAGTATCCACTAATAATAACGCTTGAAGTGATATAAAAAACTGACCACTCGTATTCGAGGACACCTGTCTACTAGGGCGGCTAGCCAATCCCTATTCCAGACGCTCGCTCAGGCACATTTGTGTTTATTCAACACCCACAGAGCCCACCTGTGGTTTATACTGCAACTATGCTGAGAAGAGCTTAGTTACAGTTTCTGGGAAAGTGCGTGTTATCTGTCGTGATGAACAGTTTGAACAAGGCCAGCACGCTCAAGCCCTCGGTGACGATGACTTGTGACTTCGTGCTAGCACAGCTATCGACGGCACCCAAGAGTTACGTCTACCCAATTTCACTCACAAGGCTTGGGTCAACCCGTGGTATGGTTTACAGGCACTTTCCAAAGGTGCCGCACGCTGGGATCAACCCCTCCAGTCCGATAACATCAGGACTCTCCTTTCGGACAAATCGACCATGACGAGATTCGAACCCTGGTCTCATGGTCAGAATGCGAACGTTCTAACCACTTGACCGCTACAGTTTAAAAGTTTCAGGTCACCCCTAGTAATTTTTAAAAATTGCCCCCCATAAGTAGTTGTTTAGTAAATTAAATTAGAGAAGATTATTAAAATTAGTAGACAATTTTTTCTTTATTATGACATAAAGAAGAAAAAAAAAAGCATTTTATGATTAAATTTTGCTCTCGTCAAAATATCCTCCTTTAGCCTTGATTACTGCAGCACAACTTTTTGGCATTTATTGCTAAATTTTCTCAAATTATAAGTTTGCTAATTGATTCTATTCTTTTGCCAATGACACTAAGGACTCTGTTCATTTATTTTTTCACACTTCTGTCAAGTTCATCACATGATAATTCTGAGGGTTACATTAGACTTTTGAAACCATTTACTATACATGAGGCAGGGTACTACATAAATAAACTGCTGCACGTGGAAATTTTTTTCGGAGAATAATCTTTGTATAAGCATCAAATTTGACTTCGCCTGGCTGTCTGTCGTTTCGTGTCCAAAGCGATTTAGACGCACCGGGCTAAACGGTGGCATCCAAAATTTTTCTTTAATAAGATTTCGCGAAATTTCAGGCAGGTTGATGAATATAAATAAATATACTGTTTAATAATATATGGAGCGTCTACAAGAATCCACGAATAATAATGTTTAAATTGATACAAATCAGTACAATTAATAAAGTATTATAGAGGAATAAAGTGTCTCTGCCGACACTTGAGTTTGAACATAGATCGCCAGAGAGTAAACACAGGCGATCCCATTATTGAAGTAAGCAGACTACGTAACCATAGACAAAACGCATATATCTAGGAAGTAGCTGACGACTAACGATCGCTGTTCTAGTCTATCCTCTATTACCATACGGATCGCTATTTATTGGTTAAGCCTTCATCAAGCCAGGAGAAAATTAAAAAAATATAGATTTTTTTATCGATTTACAAGTGGGAATTGAGCTCATAATACCGATACAGGGTAAAATCCAGCACTAAATTTTTGCAAGGTTTTCTGTATTTAAGTGTTATTTACAAATGTCAAGTTTGAAGCTGAGCCTAAGTCATTGATATTTTCATATATATATATATATATATATATATATATATATATATATATATATATAACGTAAATCATTCGTACGAAAAACAAATAATGAAGTTAATTAACTTCATTATTTGTTTTTCGTATGAATGATTTACGTTATATAAATTGAACACGCACCACATAATTGATATATATATATATATATATATATATATATATATATATATATATATATATTCATTTTCTGAATTTATTTTATACTTTTACAAATA
>OZ038492.1:83602310-83609810 GCA_964036315.1 Acanthosepion esculentum | reverse complement strand
ATACGTAGTAAAAATTATTTCCAGTGCATTTTCATTGTAAAAATCATTTCCAATGCATTTTCATAGTAAAAGTCATTTCCAATGCATTTTCATTGTAAAATCATTTCCAATACATTTTCATAGTAAAAATCACTTCCAGTGCATGGAATCTTTCAGCTATAAATAGGAGCAGGTACTGCCTTTTTGGAGAGGGGAGTTTCCAGCAGTCAACTCTGACAGTGGGACCGAACATTCTTGCTGTAACACTCTCGTTTGTATATGTTTGTATTACTGTTTCTGTTAATATATTTATTTAACTCAATTCCTCTCTTTGCGTCTTTATTTCTGGCCCTAACAACAATTACCTCGCCCTCTGATTGTTGCATCTTTGTCACAATTTCTTCACAGCTACAACTCGCCACGTCACATAGGCAAAGCCAAATTGAACTTATTCCCTTCATATTCCATTTGTAAGGAAGAAGTTCCACTCAGACATCTACTTCTCCAGATCTGTTACTGTGTATAACAGACTCCCGATAGGATACTTTCCCAAACACTACACTCTTCACGTCTTCAAGCCTAAGTTCATACGTTATCTATCTTACATATCCTCATAATATGCACTTCTTACTTCCTCTCCAATGCTCTTAGAACAGTGTCGTTCAGTAAGTCTCTACCTTGAGTGGCTCTTAGGCTGTGTATTCGGTGAACAATAGTATAAATACGTAATTCAGGTCAATACACCCTTCTTCCGCTAAAATAGTAATGAAAGAGGAAACAAAAGAATGTGTTCTTTACTTTAGTGGTCGAACATTGATTTGTTTTTTTTTACGGTTTATCAACACTTTGCAGGATATTTAAAGCCAGAAAATATTTTTAGATTGTAAGAATTTTGTCGGGGTGGGGGGGATAATAATGGTTTAGTGATACAAGTCTTATTAATTAACCCATAGCTGGAGATGAAGAAGATGTGGATTCAGGCTTTTCCCAAGGCTATTTGCGCGTAAGTGAATATGACGGGCTATTATCCTTTACACCACCCGCATATAAAAGCTTACACTACCTGATATTCCCAAGCGGTCATCCGTCTAGGTACTGACCAGGCGCGTGTCGAAGAATGTACCCATATCGAGTATAGGCATATAAAGAAACCATAAGATGACGAGCAATTACGTTACTAATACGTTTTCTTTCGGTTTATTGAGGAATCGTAGAGTCGAGTTGGAATTCCAGTCGAATCCATTACATTCACTTATGTGCTAATACTCTTGGGAAATGTATGAATCCTTTTCTTATGGGTAAATAACAGGACAGACTGGGTTCTATAGCCTTGGATGGCAACTGGTCTACCGCAGAAAGAAATGGCAGCCTACTGCGGGTAAAAATCTGCCTCGTCAGTCATGTATCGAAATATGCATGATCGCCTAAGCGTGTTTAACGCATGGCACATAACTGACTGACTGACGTGCTAATACCCTTGGGAAAGGTGTGAATCCGCTTCTTCTCCCCCACTTATGGGTAAATAGCAGGACAGACTGAGTTCTATAGCCTTGGATGCCAACTGGTCTACTGCAGAAAGTAATGGCAACCTACTGCGGGTAAAAATCTGCCTCGTCAGTCATGTATCGAAATATACATGATCGCCTATGCGTGTTTCACGCATGGCACATAACTGACTGACTGACGTGCTAATACCCTTGGGAAAGGTGTGAATCCGCTTCTTCTCCCCCACTTATGGGTAAATAGCAGGACAGACTGAGTTCTATAGCCTTGGATGCCAACTGGTCTACTGCAGAAAGAAATGGCAACCTACTGCGGGTAAAAATCTGCCTCGTCAGTCATGTATCGAAATATACATGATCGCCTATGCGTGTTTCACGCATGGCACATAACTGACTGACTGACGTGCTAATACCCTTGGGAAAGGTGTGAATCCGCTTCTTCTCCCCCACTTATGGGTAAATAGCAGGACAGACTGAGTTCTATAGCCTTGGATGCCAACTGGTCTACTGCAGAAAGAAATGGCAACCTACTGCGGGTAAAAATCTGCCTCGTCAGTCATGTATCGAAATATACCTGATCGCCTATGCGTGTTTCACGCATGGCACATAACTGACTGACTGACGTGCTAATACCCTTGGGAAAGGTGTGAATCCGCTTCTTCTCCCCCACTTATGGGTAAATAGCAGGACAGACTGAGTTCTATAGCCTTGGATGCCAACTGGTCTACTGCAGAAAGAAATGGCAACCTACTGCGGGTAAAAATCTGCCTCGTCAGTCATGTATCGAAATATACATGATCGCCTATGCGTGTTTCACGCATGGCACATAACTGACTGACTGACGTGCTAATACCCTTGGGAAAGGTGTGAATCCGCTTCTTCTCTCCCACTTATGGGTAAATAGCAGGACAGACTGAGTTCTATAGCCTTGGATGCCAACTGGTCTACTGCAGAAAGAAATGGCAACCTACTGCGGGTAAAAATCTGCCTCGTCAGTCATGTATCGAAATATACCTGATCGCCTATGCGTGTTTCACGCATGGCACATAACTGACTGACTGACGTGCTAATACCCTTGGGAAAGGTGTGAATCCGCTTCTTCTCCCCCACTTATGGGTAAATAGCAGGACAGACTGAGTTCTATAGCCTTGGATGCCAACTGGTCTACTGCAGAAAGAAATGGCAACCTACTGCGGGTAAAAATCTGCCTCGTCAGTCATGTATCGAAATATACATGATCGCCTATGCGTGTTTCACGCATGGCACATAACTGACTGACTGACGTGCTAATACCCTTGGGAAAGGTGTGAATCCGCTTCTTCTCTCCCACTTATGGGTAAATAGCAGGACAGACTGAGTTCTATAGCCTTGGATGCCAACTGGTCTACTGCAGAAAGAAATGGCAACCTACTGCGGGTAAAAATCTGCCTCGTCAGTCATGTATCGAAATATACCTGATCGCCTATGCGTGTTTCACGCATGGCACATAACTGACTGACTGACGTGCTAATACCCTTGGGAAAGGTGTGAATCCACTTCTTCTCCCCCACTTATGGGTAAATAGCAGGACAGACTGAGTTCTATAGCCTTGGATGCCAACTGGTCTACTGCAGAAAGAAATGGCAACCTACTGCGGGTAAAAATCTGCCTCGTCAGTCATGTATCGAAATATACATGATCGCCTATGCGTGTTTTACGCATGACACATAACTGACTGATATTAAAAATATTAAAGAATGTTATAACTTTTTTTGTTTTAATTTTTTTGAACAAAACATTACTTGTATTATTTACATTATTCTGACTGTTATCTTCATCTTCATTGCCATATTCACAACGTTTCTCCGGCCTTCTTCAGGTGATTGGAGTTATCGAACCTAACCCAGTAGATAAAGATGTTGGTTATATTCAGTGACTAGACCCAAAGCAGTCGTGAACCAAAACATGGAGAGTTGAATTAAAGGGAAATTACTGAGACATAGAATAATCTACCCCTGTGGACGAAATAAATGGTTCGGTTCGAAATGTCTTTCTTGTGCATCATGATCTCATAGCATCCCACTCCCAATAATCCTCAAAGAAAAGAAATTGGAAAACGGGCCATCGGAAGGTCATATAGGCCTTGCAGACATCTCACCACGACTGATGGATCTTTTTAAGGATATGAACGAGAATTGTCTTTAAGAATATCGTAAAACATATTTGAGAAGAAATGAAAAGAGTAATAAACAAAAAATGTAGACTGATAAGGAACAAAATATCTGAAAAAGAACTGGTATAAAAACGAGTAAAAAACTGGTATAAAAACTGGCATAAACAGAGTGAAAAGATGCAACAGATTAAGAATATTGGCTAATGCTATGAAATCTACTAAACATCCCCGTTTATAAGTAGACATCAGAAAGCTCAACGCGTAAAACAGGCAAAATGATGTCAGTTTATCCGATGAATGAAGAGATAAAGGCTTGCTAATAAAGTAATAATCTTACTACATAAAAGCTTACTACATAAAGATTATTACATAAGGATTACGATATAACTTATTACATAAGGCTTACTACATTTTACTACATAAATGCTTACAACATAAGGCTTGCTACATAAGGTTTAATACATTACTTCAAAGCGCTCACGAAACTTCGAAGTCGGAATGACTGAACCAACACCACTCAGTTAAGTGATAAGTTTCTTCACATTACTTCAATTAACACTCTACCTTTACCTTTCGATACTGAGCACTTTATGACAAAAACTGCCTGCCTAAAATGCTTTCCACCAGTAAACTACAGAAAAAGAACCAGTAATTTTGTCGCCAAAAACATTTACAACTGAATAATAATAATAATAATAATAATAATAATAATATATATATATATATATATATATATATATATATATATATATATATATAATATCAAATCCATAGGTGAAAAAGATAATCCAATTGGTTCTTTTTCATATAAAATATGAAAAAGAGAGCGTAATGTATGGAAGATATAGCACTATGATATGCGTCAATAAAAATCTTAACACATCTCGATAACACGGTTATAAATCATGATTTATTTCGACAAGTCTCATCAGACCGAAAATATAAATGGTTTAAATTTACAAAATGATTTAAATTTATCCAAACAAAATTAAAATTAAAAGAAAGAAAGAATATAAAAGGTAAGAGGAAGTTGAGGCGTTTGAACTAGAAAATCTATTTCAGTGTATATATATATATATATATATATATATATATATATATATATATATATATATATATATATATATATATCCGCACACACAAATATACATATAAGTACACACACATATATGGAGATACATATATAAGCATATAAAGTGAAAGAGGAGACAATAATGGAAAATAAATTGACTGAGTGAAAATAATAGAAATAAAACGATTGAATATACAATATAAAATAAAATATACAATATATATATATATATAATATAGCATATAGTATATATATATATATATATATATATATATATATATATATAGTGCGGTTCGATAAAAGTGACTCACCTGATTTTTTTTACTTAAAAATGTTTTGCCTATTGTTTTTGGGGTCAAACTAATTTTTAATCTTACTAATATAAAGACCCCTTCCCGACCACCTAGTAAAAAAGTTTACTCACCTCAAGGTATTCTATTGATAATTATAAATTTGGATATAAATAAGGTTTAGGGAAAAACTTTGTGCAAAAAAAGTGACTCACTGATTTCCTGCAACTAGTAATCAATAGAAACATAACCGAACAGCTTTAAATAAAGAATAATAGAGGTATAATTTATTTATAATAGGTAATATAGTTCGAAATATTTAATAATCTATGGGTCCATCTTTATTTTGAATAACCTTTTCAATCCTTTTTGGCATTGACTTGATTAGGTTCTGACTCTAAAATTCTTTTGTACTGCTCGCTCCTGAGGGTCTTTTCAATAGGTTTTAAGAATGCAGTTCCATGAAAAGAAAAGCATCCCCAGAACATTATACAGAACGGATGCTTGACAGTACTTACTGCTAAATTCAAAGAGCTTTCAAAGCTTCTTCTTCGGATTTTAGATCGCTTATCCTTTGAATTTAGCTCAACTTTCGTTTCATTAGAGAAAAGAACATTCTTCCAGTCTTCTACGGTGACATTTTTGTAATAGTGAGCCCATTCAAGTCTCTTGGCTTTGTTGGCTTTGCTTATTAAACCTTCGTGTACAAGATTTGTAGCCTTGTTCTAACAGCCACCGACGGACTGTTGAAGAGGCAAGACTAACACCTTGCTCTTCGTTTAGACTGGCTGCAATTTCTTGGCTAGTTATGGTCCTATTCTTCACAACTTCTCTCTTGATTACCCTGCCAGTTCTATCATCAATCTTTTTTTTTCGTCACCTTGTTTCCTTCCTTGGAGCAGAAGTGGCATCATTATGTGCCCTAAGCACTCGAGAGACAGTTGACGCGAGGTTATAGCAATTTCTCTCGTAGACTTGCCTGCTTTAGAGAGGGCAACAATAGATGCCTTAAGTGTTCTGATGCGTGTTTGTACCCTTTCATCTGGTTAGTGACTTGAGTGGCAATTTCAAGCTGTTTTTATACTGTGTGAGGGTTTCTGGAATATTCTGGAATAATCTAGATTTAATTTAAGCTGCTCTAGAATACTCTAGAATATTGTTCTGAGTGTATTGTAAAATAGTTGTCAATATTTTGTCAAAAGCTCTTTAAATTTACCAGTTTAATCATTGGAATGCGATATCTGAGTCACTTTTTTTGCACAGAGTTTTTTTTTTTTTTCCTGAATCTCATTTATATCCAAATTTATAATTATCAGTAGAATACCTTGGGGTAAATAAACTTTTTTCCCTAGGTGGTCGGGAAGGGGTCTTTATATTAGCAAGAATAAAAATTATTTTAACCCCCAAAACAATAGACAAAGAATATTTTTAGTAAAAGAAAATCCGGTGAGTCACTTTTATCGAACAGCACTGTATATATATAAAGTCACACACCAACACGTAGGTACTACGATATGTACTAATTTATATATATATATATATATATATATATATATATATATATATATATATATATATATATATATATATATATATCTGTGTGTGTGTCTGTTCATAAGTATGTGAATGAGAGTATACGTAATAGATAATATGAAGTTACAAGAAAAAGTCATAAACTTTTAATTAGATTATAACTGCATTTGTCGTAAATTCGAAATCATCTCTGCAAATTTTGACAGCAAATTCACAAACTGAACTTTGTAATTTCGTATGAAATTACAAACATCTATCTCTAAACAATAAATGCCATACTGCAAGCAAGTATAAACCGATCTAGCCGCACGTTTGGGACACCTACCCAGGTCAATAACGTCAAGAAGGGACGTTCCTGACAAATAAACGATGGTGAGATGCCAACTCGTGTTGTCAGAAAGCGAACGTTCTAAACACTTGGTCACACTCTCATAAAAACTGCGTGATTAAGATTAAAATTGTATAAAAAGAAAGATGATTAAACGGAAAACAGAAACTAGAAACGCATTTTCTTTAAAAAAAAATCAAGCTCTTTGATTGTAGTTAAGTATTTTGGGGGTTAAATAAATGCACCGCAAAACCCGACAAACCAGACAAGATGAAAATGTAACCCTAAACTTTTGTAGATATATAAACCTTTTTTTATTATTTTTTATTTTATTTCTATGGTAATTTTGTAAGCGATCCAGAAGTCTTCAGCGTCGTGCAATTAGCAATGAGACTGTTTAATCAGTCTTTTACTATGCGTCTCTGCTTACTCTGCTCAAAGAGCGTCTTCACTCAGTAACCCTGGGGTTTATTCGATCCGAGCACCCTTAAGGCTGGCCTCTGCGTTTCATGCAATCAAACGTGAATTTGTGAGGGTTGTATCATATAAGGCTTGTATCATATGTATCATATGATACAAGCCTCAGAAATAGGAAATAGGGTTGTATTTTAGGGAGAGAGGTGGCACTGTGGGATTTAGAACGA
>OZ038492.1:83597310-83599810 GCA_964036315.1 Acanthosepion esculentum | reverse complement strand
GGATTAAAAGAAAGAAAGAAAGATAAACAATAAGGACGCAAGGAGAGTTAGGAGAAGGAAGGAAGGAAGGAAGGAAGGAAGGAAGGAAGGAAGGAAGGAAGGAAGGAAGGAAGGAAGACGTGGAACTAAGAGGATTAAAAGAAAGAAAGAAAGAAAGAAAGATAAACAATAAGGACGCAAGGAGAGTTAGGAGAAGGAAGGAAGGAAGGAAGGAAGGAAGGAAGGAAGGAAGGAAAGAAGGAAGGAAGGAAGGAAGGAAGCGAGGAAGGAAGACGTGGAACTAAGAGGATTAAAAGAAAGAAAGAAAGATAAACAATAAGGACGCAAGGAGAGTTAGGAGAAGGAAGGAAGGAAGGAAGGAAGGAAGGAAGGAAGGAAGGAAGGAAGGAAGGAAGGAAGGAAGACGTGGAACTCAGAGGATGAAAAGAAAGAAAGAAAGAAAGAAAGAAAGATAAACAATAAGGACGCAAGGAGAGTTAGGAGAAGGAAGGAAGGAAGGAAGAAAGGAAGGAAGGAAGGAAGGAAGGAAGGAAGGAAGGAAGGAAGGAAGGAAGACGTGGAACTAAGAGGATTAAAAGAAAGAAAGAAAGAAAGAAAGATAAACAATAAGGACGCAAGGAGAGTTAGGAGAAGGAAGGAAGGAAGGAAGGAAGGAAGGAAGGAAGGAAGACGTGGAACTAAGAGGATTAAAAGAAAGAAAGAAAGAAAGAAAGAAAGAAAGAAAGATAAACAATAAGGACGCAAGAAGAGTTAGGAGAAGGAAGGAAGGAAGGAAGGAAGGAAGGAAGGAAGGAAGCGAGGAAGGAAGACGTGGAACTAAGAGGATAAAAAGAAAGAAAGAAAGAAAGAAAGAAAGATAAACAATAAGGACGCAAGGAGAGTTAGGAGAAGGAAGGAAGAAAAGGAAGGAAGGAAGGAAGGAAGGAAGGAAGGAAGGAAGGAAGGAAGGAAGGAAGACGTGGAACTAAGAGGATTAAAAGAAAGAAACAAAGAAAGATAAACAATAAGGACGCAAGGAGAGTTAGGAGAAGGAAGGAAGGAAGGAAGGAAGGAAGGAAGGAAGGAAGGAAGACGTGGAACTAAGAGGATTAAAAGAAAGAAAGAAAGAAAGATAAACAATAAGGACGCAAGGAGAGTTAGGAGAAGGAAGGAAGGAAGGAAGGAAGGAAGGAAGGAAGGAAGACGTGGAACTAAGAGGATTAAAAGAAAGAAAGAAAGAAAGAAAGAAAGAAAGAAAGAAAGATATACAATAAGGACGCAAGGAGAGTTAGGAGAAGAAAGGAAGGAAGGAAGTAAGGAAGCGAGGAAGGAAGACGTGGAACTAAGAGGATAAAAAGAAAGAAAGAAAGAAAGAAAGAAAGATAAACAATAAGGACGCAAGGAGAGTTAGGAGAAGGAAGGAAGGAAGGAAGGAAGGAAGGAAGGAAGGAAGGAAGGAAGGAAGGAAGGAAGGAAGGAAGGAAGGAAGGAAGGAAGACGTGGAACTAAGAGGATTAAAAGAAAGAAACAAAGAAAGATAAACAATAAGGACGCAAGGAGAGTTAGGAGAAGGAAGGAAGGAAGGAAGGAAGGAAGCGAGGAAGGAAGACGTGGAACTAAGAGAATTAAAAGAAAGAAAGAAAGATAAACAATAAGGACGCAAGGAGAGTTAGGAGAAGGAAGGAAGGAAGGAAGGAAGGAAGGAAGGAAGGAAGACGGGAACTCAGAGGATTAAAAGAAAGAAAGAAAGAAAGAAAGATAAACAGTAAGGACGCAAGGAGAGTTAGGAGAAGGAAGGAAGGAAGGAAGGAAGGAAGGAAGCGAGGAAGGAAGACGTGGAACTAAGAGGATTAAAAGAAAGAAAGAAAGAAAGAAAGAAAGATAAACAATAAGGACGCAAGGAGAGTTAGGAGAAGGTAGGAAGGAAGGAAGGAAGGAAGGAAGGAAGGAAGGAAGACGTGGAACAAAGAGGATTAAAAGAAAGAAAGAAAGAAAGAAAGATAAACAATAAGGACGCAAGGAGAGTTAGGAGAAGGAAGGAAGGAAGGAAGGAAGGAAGGAAGGAAGGAAGGAAGGAAGGAAGGAAGGAAGGAAGGAAGCGAGGAAGGAAGACGTGGAACTAAGAGGATAAAAAGAAAGAAAGAAAGAAAGAAAGATAAACAATAAGGACGCAAGGAGAGTTAGGAGAAGGAAGGAAGGAAGGAAGGAAGGAAGACGTGGAACTAAGAGGATTAAAAGAAAGAAAGAAAGAAAGATAAACAATAAGGACGCAAGGAGAGTTAGGAGAAGGAAGGAAGGAAGGAAGGAAGGAAGGAAGGAAGGAAGGAAGGAAGGAAGGAAGCGAGGAAGGAAGACGTGGAACTAAGAGGATTAAAAGAAAGAAAAACAATAAGGACGCAAGGAGAGTTAGGAGAAGGAAGGAAGGAAGGAAGGAAGGAAGGAAGGAAGGAAGGAAGGAAGGAAGGAAGGAAGGAAGGAAGGAAGGAAGGAAGGAAGCGAGGAAGGAAGACGTGGAACTAAG
>OZ038492.1:83564810-83594810 GCA_964036315.1 Acanthosepion esculentum | reverse complement strand
GATGTTTTTTTAAGAATGTGTTATTTATTAACGGTTATATAATAGTGGAACGTGCAAGTCGCAACGCTAATGTTCAAATATTTCAAGTGAGAATTTTTTATATGAATTTTGTAATTTGGTAAATCCAGGAATTCTTTTGTTGTAAGTGTTTTCCAGTTGACGTGACATGAACTAAGTACAGAGTCCAATTAGTAGAGTGATATGTCTTAGTAGATTTTTTTTTCTCCGGAATAAATTATACGGTTTTTTAATATATGATTAATGTGAGTAAAAGTTTATCACTTAACTGATTGATGTCACCTTCAGCATTCCAACTCCAGATTTTCGTAGACGGACTTGTCCGTCCACTCTTGAGGGGGCATCAGCAATTTACTTGAGAAGCGGACGGACTGAGGTCTGCACCAATCGGCGACAGTCTGTTATATGCTTGAATTTAATCTTCAGGCCACGTGTGTTGTGTTTTTACTCGACTATTTATATATGCTAGTCAACAGTACATTATGAGTAGTAAGGTATATTGTATTATCCTAACTATTGCTGGGTAGGTGGTAACGGTTACTTTTCAAATTATTCTGTAAGCTATTGATTAGGAATCAGTACGGTTTTTTGTAGCTATTTTATAGTGTTTTTAACTTTTTACTCGTTAATTATTATTGATTAGTTAATTGTGGTAGATTATTATTATTATTATATTTCATCTATTATTACATTATTAATATGTGGTTGGTCCTGATCTGGCATCTCGTCTTCAGTCGCTCTCTCACATCCGTGCCGTCGCCGTCTTTTCTACAAATATTTTCACGGTAGCTGCTCCGACGAGCTACTTTCTCTAGTTCCTAGACTGCATGAATTTAAGCGTGCTACTAGGGTGGCATCTCGGTCCCACCCTTTCACTGTCGAAACGGTTAAATGTAGTCGTCTTTTCTACTCCAATAGCTTCATGTCTCGCACCTCCCGTCTGTGGAATTTCCTTCCTATTACTTGTTTCCCTGATAGCTATAATCTCCAACTATCAAAATGTAATGTCATTGGACATCTCCAGATGCCCTGATCTGTTGCCTGTCCTTCTCTTCATCCTTTCCTCTATCACGCCTCTTTATTCTCACCCCCACTCTCTGTAACCCCTTGCGTACTAGTGACAGCCCGCCTTGCTTGGGGTGAAATGCTTAAAAAGAAAAACGAATCTATAATAACTAGCGGGTAAAAAGGTTAACATGACTATACATTAGCTGCAAATAATCATATAGCTAAAGTCCAAAGGGACAGGAAATTATTGTGAGAAACAAAGAAAAGTGAATGCTGGATAATTTTCTCATAGATAGAGAAAAGACCTGGGGCAACAGAAATGTGGTTCTACAGAAGGATACTGAGAATTCCACGGAGAAGCGCGTAAACAACGAAGAAGTTTTAAAGCAAATGGAAACAAAAAGAACATTTATAGTCAGAAACAGAAAGAGACAGCTGAAATTTTCGGTACATAACTTGAGAAATGAAGGTCTGGAGAATGGAGGGAGCGAGCCATCTACCCCATAAGCTTGTGTGAAAGGATATCAGAATAGGTAGTGGCAACGACGAAAAAAGAAGAGGCGTTAGCAAGAGTTACAAAGGATAGGAAGTTGTAGAGAGCAATGATCGCCCACGTTCCGAAGGGACACGGCTCATAAAATAAGTAGAGGATCAGAAAAAAAAAGAAAAAGAATTCATATGTCGGACAGAGTTTCTTCCCTTTGTCATTTCACAAAGGTCATGGCGTGTAGGAGACACATGCAACACATTGTCCTTTTGCTAAACACTGTGGATGCCATTATCGTTTCAACCTTCACCCAAATCATTGCTTTTTATGTAAAGGTTATTTTCTTTTAACCGAAAATGTCTGCTGCTCAAAAATATCAGAAAGCGAACGTTATATATATATATATATATATATATATATATATATATATATATATATATATATATATATATATATAACATTTATATATATGTATATATATAACATTTTATATATAGAGATAGAGAGAGAGAGAGAAAGTTATAACATTATATATATATATATATATATATATATATATTTCTCAAAATGTGTGTGTATGTGTGTATGTAATCGGATGATGTTTATGCGTTTCCACAGTTTTCATCCAATTTCGATGGAATTTTTTTTGTTTGATAGATAATTATTCAGTGCCGGTTTTGAATTCAAATTGGCTGGAAAAATGACAACCTTGAAGGTGAAAAATCGAAAAAAAAAACTGATTTTTTACCCTCTGAGCAAAAATCAAAGGCAAAACTTAATGTCTGTAAAAAACAGCGTACAATCAATTTTGAGAGTTGAAATCTAACGCAAAAGATTATTAAAATTATATATATATATATATATATATATATATATATATATATATATATATATATATATATTACAAATAAAAATTATCGTATATTATTATTATGACGGTCCATGGAAAGGTTCGTTGCTTGCAAGATTGAGAACGCAAAAACGGCCCTTTTCAGGGCTACACTCCCACCATTCAAATTGTTAACTCTGCATTTAGGGATGTGCCTCAGTTGCACCCAGTTGTTGTTAATAATATTGATTTTTGGGTGGGCTGACTTTAACTGCTCCAATTGAACAGCAAAAATTCCCAGTAATGGACGGGTTATACTGCTAGTATATATATATATATATATATATATATATATATATATATATACTAGCAGTATAACCCGTCCATTACTGGGAATTTTTTTTTTTGAGTTGGCTAATATATATATATATATATATATATATATATATATATATATTAGCCAACTCAAAAAAAAAAATTACAGAGGGTACGTATTGAATTACCCTTCACAGAACTTAATTACTGAGACGTGTATATCAGTATAGAGACTATTAAGCAAAACGGACTGCGAGTGGGTGCTTCTGTTGGTCTGTGTTCGTGTGTTGGACGCTATTTCATTTCCAACGTCAGTGTCGTGAAACGTTACCATCATTGAGCGTCTCTTTTATGTATTCGTAGCAAATGGGATTGCATTTTGGTGTTCAGTGTTACCGATATGAAAAGAACGTTTCGTTTAGAGAGAAAGAGTTAGAAGAATATAGGCGAGTGGGAATTCCATTTTATCTTTGAACTTCTTCCCCACTTTCAAGAACGGCAACAGACTTGAACATCTACTATTAAATGTTGAGGGAGGCTAAGTCGCCGCCAACTGAAACACTGATAAGGTTTTTAACTAGTCACAAAAAACCATGTGACTGGGATAACTTGATAGGTAGGTAGGTAGGTAGGTAGGTAGAAAGACATACAGACAGATAGATAGATAGATAGATAGATATGAACTGACTGAAATAGATAGATATGAACCGACTAAGATAGATAGATACAAAGATAGTAATGAACCGACCAAAATAGATAGATATGAACTAAGATAGATAGATAGATAGATAGATAGATAGATAGATAGATAGATAGATAGATAGATATGAACTGACTGAAATAGATAGATATGAACCGACTAAGATAGATAGATACAAAAAACGTTATGAACCGACTAAGATAGATAGATAGATAGATAGATAGATATGAACTGACTGAAATAGATAGATATGTACCGACTAAGATAGATAGATACAAAGATAGTAATGAACCGACCAAAATAGATAGATATGAACTAAGATAGATAGATAGATAGATAGATAGATATGAACTGACTGAAATAGATAGATAGATAGATATGAACTGACTGAAATAGATAGATATGAACCGACTAAGATAGATAGATACAAAAAACGTTATGAACCGACTAAGATAGATAGATAGATAGATAGATAGATAGATAGATAGATAGATATGAACTGACTGAAATAGATAGATATGAACCGACTAAGATAGATAGATAGATATGAACAGACTGAAATAGATACAGAGATAGATTGATTGGTAGATATAAATGAACAGAGATTGATATCAACAAAATGACATTTTAAAACAAGCTAGCTAGCTAGATAAATAGAGAAATATGAAAAGACTGCGATAGATAAATAAATATCAACAGAATGACATAGATAGATAGATAGATAGATCGATAGATAGCTGAAGAGACTGATAGATACATACATACATACATACATAGGATACGAAATGCCAATTGAGAAACTATTTTTTAATCATTTCATCCCAACCAAGGCAATAAAGTCACTAAGACACAACGGATTACTTGAGTGTGAAAGTCGATGAGAAAACATTAAGGAGAGAGAACAATAAAAGAACAAGCATTAAGAAGACAGAGAATAACGACTGACATTGCAGATAAATGTTTGAAGATCAAAGTTGACTGGAAAGCAAGAAACAAGAAAGAAATGTAGGCGAAGAAACTGTTAGCATAGAACTTACGGTTGCATCTAGCCATTTCAACTTTAAAATGATGAGACCTAGCAGCCAATCTAGTATTGCGCTTGAATTCATATAAAATCTAGGTACCAAAGAGGAAATCTCGTCAGAACAATTAACCATGAAAATATTTATAGAAAATGCTCAGGGAAGCTATGCTATGTCAATGGGAAGGTGGCTAAAGCCGCGATGCCAGATCAGGACCAATAACATTGTATATTCTTCTTTGTATTTTATCAAGAATTTCTTGATTGAATAATACAAAGAAACGGTATGTATATTATGAGTGGCTTCGAGCGAAGGCCGTCTCACGAACAAGAATAACGTATATAGAGAGCACAAGTAACTCGAATAGGAAATAATCACACAAGAAAAAAGATGACATTCCACACTACTTCAAACAAAAGTTTAGGAAGGAAACTACCATCAATACTGGAAAGAGGAAAAAGTATATATATATATACATATATATAGAGAGAGAGAGAGAGAAAGATGAACAGATTGAGAAAGATACGGACAGACTGACACAGTAATGCTGTCGTCTTTTCTTGTTAATCAAGCTTGTTAATATATATATATATATATATATATATATATATATATATATATATATATATACTTAATTTAGTTAGTTGCGTACTCATATCGTTTTTTTTTTCTATGGGCTTTGGACCTGCATGCTGAACGATTGTTTTCGACAGGCGTTCATGTTCTTGGCTCTTTCTTTTTTTATACCTTTTTTCCTTCGATATTGATTTGATCATTTGCAAGTCAAGAAACCGAAGGTTTTCCGAAACGAGTGTAGTATACTTATATTTATAAGATTACTACTACTACTACTAATACTAATATATATATATATTTATATATATTTATATATATATATATTTATATATATTTTTATATATATATATATATATTTATATATATATATATATATGCAGTATATATATATATACATACTGCATATATATATATATATATATACATACTGCATATATATATATATACATACTGCATATATATATATGTATATATATATATATATATATATATATATATATATATAAACGCTGTGGGCATAGATATCAACACTGGATGCTGAGTGTTTCACGCTTACAATATGTTGTGACAGGTAAAGTGTGTTGTGATTTAGGAGTTTTGTTTTTGTTTTTTGTTTATTCATATACATTATATAGTTTAATATATTAAATATTGTTATACGTTATTTATATACACACAAATATTTATAATAAACACCATTAAAAACATTTACCGGCCTAAACATCCAAGAAATTTCATAGTTAGGATAGAGATTAGGGAGGAAACTACCCTTTAATACTGGTAAGAGTAATAGCAATTACCGGACTTGAGAAAAAATTATTTTATTAGAAAGATTTTGAATCAATATCACGGTGCGCTGTAAGGTTGTAAAACCTTACAGCGCACCGTGATATTGATTCAACTGACATTGGTCTATACAGGGACGATGGTCTCATGGTTATTAGGAATTCTACTAACTTCAGAATAGATAAAATTAGAAAGGCATTATATAAAGAATTTAAAAGCATGGGTTTAAAAATTACCGTCAGCACTAAAATTAAAAAAGTTAACTTCCTTGATATAACATTAGATTTAAAGAACAATACATACACACCTTATAAAAAACTCAATACGAATCCTTTATATATACACCCTAAATCAAATCACCCCTCATCTATAATTAAACATATACCTTTATCTATCCGAAAAAGAATTAGTACAAATTCAGCAAATGACAAGATTTTCGACGAACATATTAATTTCTATAATAAAGCTCTAAAAGATAGTGGCTACAAAAACCTAAAACTAACTTATATTAAAAATGAAAACGGTAAGCATAGGAAAAACAGAAGTAGGAAAATAATTTGGTATACACCCCCATACAACCAAATGGTAAAAAACAAATTGGGACAAAAATTCCTTGAATTAATACTCAAGCATTTTCCCGGTGGAAGTAAACTTAGTACTATTTTCAATAGAAATACACTAAAATTAAGTTATAGCTGTACTGATAACATAGAAAAGATTATTAAGAAACATAATACTAATATCTTAAATAAACACTTATACCAGAACCAAAAAATTGTAGACAAGGGAAAAATACAAACAACAACTAATGAGGGTGAACAAAAATTATGTAATTGTAGAAACCCTCAAAACTGTCCTCTACAAAATAAATGTTGCATGGAATCAGTAGTATACCAATGTAATATATCTTCTATTGAAAACCCTGAAAACATAAAAATTTATATAGGTTGCACTAGCCATGAGTTCAAAAAGAGGTTCAACCAACATCAATCCTCGTTTAGGATAAATAAGTATAAAAGTCAAACATCTCTCTCGAAGTACTTCTGGCACCTAAAAGAATCCAATAAAATACCTACAGTGAAATGGAAGTTAATAAGAAGGGCTAGAATATGTAGGTCATTAAATGACCCATGTCCTTTATGCATACATGAGAAACTATATATTACTAAGTTTATAAAAAATAAAAATTTACTGAATCAGAGAAATGAAATAGCTATTTTATGTCGTCATTGCCAAAAGTTTTCTTTAAATAATCTTTAAATAATCTATAAAAAAAAAAAAAAAAAAAAAATTACCTGATAATTATGCATACTCATATTTGATGGGTATAAATAATTTTAAATAATGTAGGTAATTATATTACATTTACTTGGTTTATAAAGAAATATAGCCGATTAAATTTAAAAGTTAAATTTGAAAGTAGAATTTTTAAAAATGTTTTAGAATTGAAATTAAATAAAACAGATTCTAACCTAAACATCTTTTAAAATTGTAATTAAATAAAACGTACTCTAACCATAACACCTCTCTCTAAGCAATTCAAACACTGAAAAGAATCCAAGTGAGCACCGAAAGTCAAATGAAATTAATAAGTTAGAATATAATATTGAACATTAAATGTCCTTTATACGTACATATATACATTTATAATACTAAATTTATAAATAAAAGTTTATTGAATTAGTGAAATAATTTAACCACCTTTGCCGTCATTGTCATAAAGTTTACATAAAATAAAATAAAATAAAATAATATTTACTTATACTCGATAAGAATAAATAATTTTAATAATAATCCTAATAAATTTACTTGGTTTTTAAATAGAAGTATAGTATATTAAATATTAAAAATAATTTTTTAGAAAGGTGGATAAAACATATTCTAACCTAAACAGTCCCTCAAAATCTTTAAATATACAAATAGAAAAAATACCATAAGAATTTTTGCCGTTAAAAAAACCCAGATGACATGAATTTAGCGGATGTCAGAATTTGTTAAAAGATACATCCCTACCCATCCCTAAACATAACTCCGCTTTCAAATGTAACTATTAACTGATACAACGAAAATTAAAAATTGAACCCTCTACCACCCCTTGTCTAGATGAATGGATTTATCGGTAACCTTGGAAACCCTCAAACTATGAATCTTTCCTGTGCCGTTAACAACCGTAAATTTTAAAAAGTAAGTTACTCCAAAATTCGCTTGATGAGGAAATGGAACTAATGTCTTTGGTTTAATAACAAAATTAAATTCAGGGGCTTTAGCTTCCATTTCTGAAACATGGTTATCACTGTGTAGCGGTAAAACCATATTTTAAATCTATTAATTTATAATATTATATATATATATATATATATATATATATATATATATATATATATATATATATATATATATATATATACTAATTATCAATTGATATTTTATATATATATATATGTCAAATATGTGGTGCAGTTCAATTAATATTACAATGAATCATTTATACAAAAAGTAGATTAGTAAAGTTAATGATATAAAATGGCGAAAACTCTTCAAATCTTCTTTTAAAGTTGCATTAACCTACGAACCACTTTGAGGTCTGTCCAAAGCCATCTCGAATATACCAAGAACCGGTTGGTCAGTTTTGATGTAACTTGGCAATTGGTCACACGATACCTTATTGCTCATGTGCAGCAAAAGCTCCCTATGTCCCATCGGGAGCGTTTGTTTCACATTACTTTCTCAGGAACGATTGAATAAGCATGTGTACTGTGTGGCCGTCGAATTCAGCAAAACCGGACGAATAGATTTACAATAATCCAGAACTGGGAGCAAACGGCCTGCATTCGGATAGAAAATGGATTCAATAAGTACACAACAATAGAAAGTGGCGTAAGACAAGGAGGTGTCTTCTCACCGGATGTATTCAACCGTCACAGTGAGGCGATCCTAAAGAGAACAAGAATTCCTATTAGGATTTATCAATGGTAGCCACATAGTATATGCTGATGACACGGTGCTGATAGTCGACACAAAGAAACTGAAATAACTCGGAGACAAGGTAGTAATGAAAGCGGGAAGAAAGGACTAACTATCATAGGGAAGAAGACAGAATGTATGGTTATCAGCAAGAGGAACAGCCAAGGATGCGAACTAAGAATTGGCGACGTCAGAAACAAGCAAGTGCTTGACATATCTGAGAAGTGTTATAACAGGGGGCGGAAAAATATGACACTGAAATCCGAAGACGCGTTCGAAAGCTAAGCAAATACGGAGAAACAGAAAAAATCATTAGAAAGAAAGAAAAGAGTGCTTAATTACTATGAAATATCAGTCCTACTATATACCAGTTAACACTGGACAATTTCCGTCCAGAGGAAAAGAGGAGTTGAGGCAACAGAGATATGGTTTTGTAGAAAGATGTTGAGAATACCATTGAGGGCGCATGTGAGTAACCAACTAACGCTAAAAAAAAACAACAATAACAGATATTGTAATATGAGTTCTGGAAAAAATGTGAGTATCCTTAAAGAGACAAAGGTGGTACTCGAGTAAAGGAACAACAACACACGCGTAGATGAAAGAAGAGAGGTTTATTGTAAAAGAGAATACACTACTGAAAGACAGGGAATCGTGTGGCAGGCTAGTAATTACCGAAGCAAGGATACTTACCTTACCTCCCCGCGAGGCAGGATGTGGCACAAAGCCGTTTTAATGCGGGGTTAAAACGGAACCTGTAGGCTCGGGCAAAAATTCCGCGTAAGCCCCATAAAATCGGGGTCGGTAGCTGTCTACCACCCCAGAGGAGGCTATGCCATTCGGCTTAGCCTCGTCTGGGTTCCTCTCCGCCCGAAGGCAGAGAGTTCGACTAGCTTAGCTGGAGATGAACCTCCAACTAATTGCCGAAGCAAGGTTATTTACCTTACCGCCCCGCGGGGCAAGATGTGGCACAAGGCCTTTTTTAATGCGGGGTATATCCGAGTCCGTAGGCTCGGGCAAAAATTCCCCGTATACCACGTAAAAACGGGGTCGGGTAGGTGTCTACTACCCCAGACGGGACTCTGCCTTTCGGCATAGTCTCGTCTTGGTTCCTCTCTGCCCGGAGGCAGAGAGTTCGATCACCCTAGCTGGAGACGAATCTCCAACTAATTGCCGAAGCGAGCCCCCAGATATATCCTGTGCTCACTATATATAGCTACTGATATTTATCATCTGAAGAAGGTCGGGGCATACAACGGCCGAAACGTTGTGAATATAGCCGAGAACAACAGTCCGAACGATGTAAATATTATAAATACTTACAATAAAGTTTGCTTATCCTCATAATAAGAAAGAGACACATAAGCAGGAAAGACACATAGTGAGGAAAGAAGGCATGGAGAATTTAACACTTACAAGACATACTGAATACAGGAGAGGCAGAGGAAAGTAGCGAGTAACTTATCTAATGTACTCGTGTAAATGGTTGGCTGAACAGGGAGAGGGGGGAAAGTACACAAGAGAAATATTTCTAAAAGCTACAAAGTATGTGAAGTTGTGGCCTACGTCTGTAATTTGGAATTGGTCTCTTTATTTAATGCATTGTCCTTATCCAAGGATATCTCATCCAGTTCTTATTTCGTTTTCAGGTATTGCTTTCCTTTGTTTCCACTGAGTTCAAGTACACACTGCCCGAACCAGCGTTTGAACTCACAATTGCTATGTCCCCAAATTCACGAAACAACGTTTTAATCCACTAAGCTGTTGTCCTGTGGGACAATTCTGAGTGCAGAAGCATATGGAGACGTGGGCAGTGGAATGAGAACAATCTATCTACGTTGATTAAATAAATTCCCTGCTCGCATAGACAAACACCTGATGTAGGCCAGAGGGCATAGCGACCGAAACGTTGTAACAACAAAAATGAGGACAAGAGTACGCATCTAAATAATGCAAATAATTATACTTTCATTGATGAGAATTTCTGGAAGTTCCTTTAAATATATATATATATATATATATATATATATATATATATATATATATATATATATATATATATATATATATATATGTATGCAGGTGTGCAGAAAAATAGGAAAGAACACGTTAGGTAGATAGTCCGGTGTTCCACAGTATTTAGATTTATTTTCAAAAAGACAGTGCTCCATACAGAAGTAGAGCTTATATTATAATAATATTTTTAGTTTTTAAAAATATGATTCCTTCGCTACATAAGAGTTCTCATGTTTCAAAATTCTCATGTTCATGTTTCCCAAATTCTCGCTTGACAAGGAAGCGGGTCCAGACACCTTAACTCTACATAACTTAAAAAAATATGTTAGGGGTCTCGGCTCTCGCTTTTGAAACATGAGAACTCTTATGTAGCGAAGGAATCATATTTTTAAAAACTAAAAATATTATTATAATATATATATATATATATATATATATATATATATATATATATATATGTATATGAAAAATATAGAAAAGATAAAAAGTTATCTGATGGTGTTGCTATATGAAGTCATACAAGAAAAAGATATCAAATATTGAAAACTCCTTGATATCTTTGATATCTCTTTCTTGTATGATTTTATATAGCAAACGCCATCAGATAACTTTTTATCGTTTTTTTTATATTCTTACGGACACACATTCACAAATTAAATTATTATTTATTAATTGAGTATTAAATTTTAAAAATGTGAGGTTTTCGTCGACTTTTGTAATCAATTTTCATTTCGCATGCGCGTTTTTTTACAAGCTAAACTGTTATTAATATTACTTACTTGATTATCAAATTAAAAAATGATTTGGTTTTCATCAACTTTTATCGGTTTCTTAAATTCATCAATTTTTATTTTGTATACGCGCTCAGAGGGAGAATGGCGTTTTTTTTTTTTTTGGCATTCTTGTTTTTTTTTTTTTTTTTTCCTGCCTGTATGTGTAGTTGGTTGATTTTCCGATAGGTCAATATCTGTTGAATTTTACATGGAACACCAGGTGAGGACCAAACTCTCTGCTCAGTTGTAATGATCAACCCGACTAGCCAAGTTAACGATAAACCGAGGGGCCACGTGTATTGGTGCGCGCGTGCGTGTCTGTGTGCGCGTGTGTGTGCGTGCGTATGTCTTACCGTGCTTGCGTGTGTGCGTGTATTTTACCCTTGTTTCGTTCTCTCCTACGCATCTGCAGGTTCTTGACAAGAGCAGTTTTGTTACTTCTCTGCACGCTGCTTCTGTTAGATCGGCTTCTTTAAAAGCGACATTTTTGGAAATTCAAATTCTTTAAGCCCCGCTACTACGTAGGCGGGGGTAAGACGAAAATGTCGCCCTCCTGAGGCGGCACCACATCAAAGATATTATTTCGAACCCCACTCCCATTTCTCAGCCCCTTTTGCGGTCGCTTTTGTTACATATAAGATATGCATAATGACAATGGGTTTTCTTTCTTAGCTTCCATGAATAGACCTCCTTTTTTTTTACGTTCCTCCTTATGGGAATAAATTGCGCTTCTATTTTGCTCGGTTGAAATGTGTGTTAATGTTTGATATTATGCTACACCTGTGATGGTGGGAAAGACAGAGACCTGTTTTTCGAAGTGAAGCGAGGTTTGAAAAAAAGATATATAAAAAATAAACTGGGTGGAATGATAAAGCCTCTCCACCCAACACTAAAAAAAAAAAAAAATCTAAAAAAACTATAGAGGAAAGAAAGCAAGGAAAGAAAGAAACAACAGTTTGAAGTTATAGATATGAAAAAAAGAAAAAGAAAAAAAAGAATGGTTAGAAAGTTAATCTCAAAGACCATTACTACCGAGAAGTCAGTTCAATCACTAATGTCTGATTCATACTTGTTTCCAGCTGCCTCGGAGTCGAGTAATCCTTTAAAAAGATATAGTCAGATAGGTACGGTGGAGTAATGAATAGCGGATCGGATTGAGGAATCGGAGAGCCAAGTTCGAATTCCCGTCGGATCCATTACATTCACTTACGTGCTAATACCCTTGAAAAAGTTATGAATTATCTTCTTCTCCCCCCCAGCTATGGGTAAATAGCAGAACAAACCGGGATCTTTAACCTTGGATAGCGACCTGTCTCGGAAAAAGTAACTCTAAATACAGGGGTTGGACAAAATAATTGGAATAGGTGCAAATACCACTCCTATATTTCAAAGACTTACTATATTAAGAACTTTAAATAAAACTTCGTAATTGCAGGTTATATCTATTGTAAATACGTTTATTTATCTAATTTACTGTCTTTGTCATATTTATTTTTAGAATTTAGTAAAATTTAAGCTAAATGCGTGGTCTCCCGAGTTCGAAAAAGGGCAAATTGTTGGAACTCGCATAGCAGGAGCCTCGATCACTAAGGTTGCTGGACTGTTTGGCTTTTCAAGAGCTACCATATCAAGAACTATGACGCAATTCTAGAAACAAGGCAAAACCTCGAGTAACCGAAGCAATTCGGGCCGGACTTACAAACTTACTGACAGCGACCGACATGCATTGAAACGCAATTTGGCAAAAAATCATCGGACTACTGCGGCCAAAGTGACTGCTGAGTTGAATAATCTTCTGAATAGTCCAGTTTCTAGTTAAACTGTTCATCGTGACCTCCATAAGGCTGGATATCATGGAAGAAAAGGAATCCTCTACTCTCCACTCGCAACATTCAGAAGAGGCTGAAGTGGTGAAGAGATCACAATGCCTGGTCTGCAGACCAATGGAAGCAAGTCATATTCTCAGACAAGTCCAGTTTTTCTCTTTTCCCAACTTCAGGGCGAGTTTATGTGTGAAGGCAGCCCAAAGAAATTTACAGCCCTGGCTGCCTTCTTCCAACAGTGAAGCATGGAGGTGGATCACTGATAGTTTGGGCAGCCATATCATAGAAATGTCTCGGTCCAATAGTTGCCCCGCATAGAAGAATCAACAGCAAAGATTACTTGAACATTTTGGGAGATCATGTTCATCTAATGGCCAAGACTTTAGCCCTGATGGTGACTGCATCTTCCAAGACGATAATGCTCCGATACATACCGCTCGAGTGGTTAAGAATTGGTATGAAGAGCATAAAAGTGAGCTAGAACACATGGAGTGGCCTCCCCAATCTCCAGATAGCAATATTATTGAAAATGTGTGGTGCATTTTGGAGCGACAACTTAGGAGCCGCTATCCTCCACCGTCGTGTCTTAAAGAGCTGGAGCAGGTGTTAATGGAAGAATGGCTGAAAATTCCTCTGGATGAAATCAGGAAGCTGTATGATTCCATTCCTAGACGTGTTAAAGCTGTATGTGAGGCTAAAGGAGGACCAACTCCATATTAGATAAATTTTCTTTGAATTTAACAAGTTTTTCAATTATTTTGTCCAACCTCTGTATATCATAAAAATGAGATAGATATTTCGAGATGGTGCAATGGTTAGCAAGCTTGTCTCACTAGATCAATTACGATTGAGTAATAAGTTCGATCCTCACTGGATCCTTACTTTCGGCCTTGTAAGGCAACCCTCAACAAATTACATGTTGTTATGTCTTGGATTGTTACTTTACTATTGGGTGAACATATGTGAGTGACGTAAAGTACTTATTCACGGCAAACCGAGGGCCTCCTGCATTCAAATTTTAATGTAAAGAACAAATATCTGTGCTTTTGAGAGTATCAGGAACACGTCTTTTTCACTTAGCATCCCAATGTATTTTACGTTTTAATCGCTCTAATGCATGTTCATATTCATTTTTTACAATTCTGCAATGGCTTGCGTTTCTTTAATAGATTATTGCTCATAAGGGCCGCCGCCCAGTGTTCTCTTCTCAGCCATATCTTTTTGGCACGTCAGTGAATTTTGAGAAGAGGCATTATCATTCCAAGAGTGTATGTAAAACGCATGGTGGAGTAATGAATTGAGGAACCGGAGAGCCGAGTTCGAATTCCTGTCGGATCCATTACATTCACTTGCGTTCTAATGACCTTGGGAAAGGTATGAATGCTCTTCTTCTCGCCCCAGGACAAACTGGGTCCTATAGCCTGGGGTGGCAACCGATCTAGGAGAAAGCGACTCAGAAATCAAAAACTTCAATTCCCGCTATATTCGATCATTAAAGCCTTCTCTCTGTAAACAGAAGGACTTTGTATTAGGCCTGCGACTAATTACCGTCTAAATATTTTTGTCCATTGTTCTTTTTAAATAATTTACTTTATTAACCTCGATTTAGCTCTGTTGACCGAGGTTCGAAACCGGTTAGCTATCCCGTTTTTTCATTTTCACTTTTTATTATCGTGAGTGGTAATAATAAAACTAATTTTTGTCTGTTTAAGGCAGTGATAAAATGTTGTACCACTAAATATATCTTTAGATTCAAAAACTGCATGTACCCCTGGCGTAGCTCATAATATACAGCTAAAAGAAACTGCGGACGAATAATGATGATGATAGTAACATATATCATAGAAATGGGATAGATATTACATTCAGTTACATGCTAATACGCTTGGGGAAGGTGTGAATCCTCTTCTTCTCCCTCCAGCTAGGGGTAAATAGCAGGAAAGACTGGGTTCTTTAGCCTTGGTTGGCAACTGGTCCAGGAGAAAGTAACCCTGAATTCAAAACTATGTAGCCCTGGCGTAGCACATACTATACAGCTATAGGAAGGTCGCATTGGTTCGATGATCTCGACTGCGGTCGACAAATGATGATGACAAATGACAAATGATGATGACAAATGATGATGATGATGACAAATGACAAATTATGATGATGATGATGATGACAAATGACAAATGATGATGATGATGATGATGATGATGATTACAAATGACAAATGATGATGATGATGACAAATGACAAATGATGATGATGACAAATGATGATGATGATGATGACGAATGACAAATTATGATGATGATGATGACAAATGACAAATGATGATGACAAATGGGTAATGATGATGATGATGATGACAAATGACGAATGATGATGATGATGACAAATGACAAATGATGATGATTTTCTGTCCACTGTTAAAACAATTTCCAGCATATTTAGATTTTTATACTTGCTTGGCTTCTATATTTCCAGTTCAGATTTCGCAACTTTGGAAGTTCCCCTTCCTGATAACTCTCTTCTTCCAATTGGTGTTTAGTCCTTTCTTCTCACTTTCCTTTACTACCTGCTCTTGATTCCTGTTATAGTAATTTACCCACGCACGCATTGTCTCTCCCAGCTATAAATAGGAGCAGGCACTGCTTTTTTGGAAAGAGGGAAGTTTCCAGCAGTCAGCTCTGACAGTCGGACCGAACATTCTTGCTGTAACACTCTAGTTTGTATACTGATTTTCCAAGCGTGGCTTAGATGTGACAGAAGGCCGAAAGTAGGGGGCATCCAGTGAGGAGGGCATCCAGTGAGGATCGAACTCACTACTCAGTCGTAATTGTTCTGGCGAGACCAGCTTGCTAACCATTACACCACCTCGAGGTGCCTTTCTCGTTTGTATATGTTTGTACTACTGTTTCTGTTAATATATTTGGTTAACTCTCTTTGTGTCTTTATATCTGGCCGTAACAAGACCACAACAATTGTAAAAATCATTGGTCAATGCATTTTCATAGTAAAAAATAATTTCCAATGCATTTTCATAGTAAAAATCATTGGCCAGTGCATTTTCATAGTAAAAATCATTTCCAGTGCATTTTCATAGTAAAAATCATTTCCAATGCATTTTCATAGTAAAAATCACTTCCAATGCATTTTTCTAGTAAAATCATTTTCAATGCATTTTCATAGAAATTATCAATTCCAATGGATTTTCATAGTAAAAATAATTTTCAATGCATTTTCAAAGTGAAAATCATTTCCAATGCATTTTCATAGTAAAAATCATTTCCAGTGCTTTTTCATAGTAAAAATAATTTTCAGTGCATTTTCATAGTAAAAATCATTTCCAATGCATTTTCATAGTTGTTATGGTAATTTTCCCACGCACGCATGGACTCTCCCAGCTATAAATTGGAGCAGATACTGCTTTTTGGAGAGGGAAGTTTCCAGCAGTCAGCTCTGATTGTCGGACCGAACATTCTTGCTGTAACACTCTCGTTTGTATATGTTTGTATTACTGTTTCTGTTAATATATTTTGTTTAACTCAATTCCTCTCTTTGTGTCTTTATTTCTGGCCCTAACAAGGCCTCAAAAGTTCCTCTGCATTGATTTCAATTCTCTCACGATCGTCTCACTGTAAAAGTTGAGTAAATCTGGTGAGAAGACACATCATTGACTTACACCGTTTTACACGTATTAAAACAAGGTCAGGAAGGGTTTCTTAATACTTTGCTTAGCTTTTTGAAGGCATTTTTCGCTGTCCCTACGCGCCTTCGGATTTTGGTGTCGTATTTTCCGCTCTCTGTTAAAACGCTTTCTAGTAAACTTTTTTACTTCCTTGAATTTAGTATCTCTAATTCGTGGTTCGCATGTTGAGGACTGCCTTTACCTGGCAACCATAATTTTGTAATGTCAACGAATACTCGTTGTCACTTTCGTAATGCTCGTTGTAGTAGAGACTTTGTAATCGCATATACGACTATAGTAACGCCGTTGAACAAAACTGGTGTCAGATGCCGTCGAATGACACTGGCAATAATAGTACTTGCTCGATAATACTCGCTTGTAAAGTAGCCACTGAATAGTGATCCGTATAGTGATGGTATACACTAACCGCCCCACGCGGTCGGATGTGGCACAACGCCAAGTTTATTGTGGGGTATCCTAGCCCGTTGGCTAGGGCAAAAATTCCCCGTAGGCCCCATAAAAACGAGGTCGAGTAGTTGTCTTCCGAGACGAGACTCTGCCCTTCGATATAGCTTCATCTGGAGATCCTCTCTGCTCGGAGGCAGATACTTTTACCAGCATACTTCCGAAGTAATTCGGATTGTGATCCCTTAGACGCCACGTTAATTCCCATATATACATTTCCTTTACATTACGTGATCTACTTATTCAAAATGGGATCGCCTGTGTTTGATCTCTGGTGATCCGTGTTCAAACTCCAGTGTCGGCAGCGACACTTTATTCCTATATAACACATACACTCTGTCTTCTTGTGATTGATGTTTCAGACTTACATCTCGCTTTCCTTTACTAAATTTTCAGGAGTTTCTGCGGTTTACTTTCTGTGTCCATTATCAACATCGGGTCATCTGCGTATCTTATGTTGCCAAGACTGTTCTCGTTAACAGTAAATCCTGGTAGGACTTCTAGTTCTCTCAGGTTCGGTTCAATGTAAAGTTTGGTTCGAAGACACATTCTTGTCATACGATCCTTTCTGTTTTTCTGTATTTACGGAATTCATTTCTATCCGCATGAAGACGGTCTGCTCCTAGTATAAATTGTGGATTATTTCTGAATCTTCCCCATTATTACAATATCCATTTCCATACCCCGTGGGTCCATCGGGGATTTTTTTGACGATAGATATTGGTTAGCAGCTGCGGAAAGAAATATAAAGGGGAGACTGTCCACCCCCTTAAGGTAAGGCTTCAAGAACACCAGAAAGCTGTAACACGAGGGGAAGTGGAAAAATCAGGTGTGGCTGACCACATATGGAGAGAAAAGGGAGATCACCACCCTCTGTGGGATCAGGTTGAGATCACAGACAAAGAACACCACTGGAAAATCCATAAACTTAAGGAATGGCGTGACCTAGATTTAAAAGTCAGAACTAACGGAACTAAACAATTGAGCCTATCTGGACATTTGCCGTGGAGATAATGACTGAGTAGCGATAAGATTGCGACATTACGTCTGTCGAAAACAGACTGAAGAAGGACGAGCTTTGACAGGAAATGGAAACAAGAATTATATTTAACATGAGGAAGAGACTGTTGAAAATTATAGAGCATATAATGAGGAAAGAGGGCGTGGCAAATTTGGTACTTACAGGACCGATTGAAAACAAGAGGGACAGAAGAAGACATAACCTATCTATGGATAGCGGAGCAGGATTTAGGAGAAATTTAAAAAAGACAAAATTTAAGAGCTATTAAGAAAGGGGAATTGTGGAGAACCATACGTCCTGAAAGGGACACTGCACAAAGAAGAAGAAGAAGAAGAAGAAGAAGAAGAAGAAGAAGAAGAAACAGGAGGAAATAAGAAGAAGAAGAAGGAAAAGAAGAAGATGATGAAAAGGAAGAAGAAAAAGAAGAAAAGGAGGAAAAGAAGAAGATGATGAAGAGGAAGAAGAAAAATAAGAAAAGGAAAGGGAAGAAGAAGAAGAAGAAGAAGAAGAAGAAGAAGAAGAAGGAGAAGAAGAAGAAGAAGAAGAAAGAGGAGGAAAAGAAGATGATGAAGAGGAAGAAGAAAAAGAAGAAAAGGAAAGGGGGAAAAGAAGAAGTAGTAGAAGAAGAAGAAAAGAATAAGAAAAGAATAAGAAGGAACAGAGGGAAAATAAGAAGGAGAAGAAGAAAAAGAAGAACAGGAGGGGGAGAAGAAGTGGAAGTAACAAGAGGAAAAAATAAAAAGAAGCAAAAAAGAAGAAGAAAGAGGAGGAAAAGAAGATGATGATGAAGAGGAAGAAGAAAAAGAAGAAAAGAAAAGGGGAGGAAAAGAAGAAGTAGGAGGAGAAGAAGAAAAAGAAGAAAAGAAGTAACAAGAGGGAAAATAAGAAGAAGCAAAGAAGAAAAAGAAGAAACATTAGGAAAAGAAGGGAACACCATAATTTTGTAACGTTTTCGATTTTTTGAAATTTCTATTGACCCTCCCATTTTTATTTTTTGTCAATTTAAACAATGCAGCAGGTGTATAAGTGTTTTGAAGGCTGAAAGTCACGTATAATTCTATCATTTTAATTTTAAATACGTTATGTTAGCCGTGTCTTAAAAAAATAGTAAAAAACAAAATCAAAACACGTTGTTATTTATCTTATTGACAAATAGATAAATAGATTAATCAAAGTAGAAACTGACACGCCCTGATTTTATTTGTAAGTCCACATGCCCCTGCTTTATATCAAGGACCGCAATTGAAAATCAGTGAAAGGTGATTTATATTAAACACAGAAAAAACAAGTTTTTTATGTTTTTTTTTTTTTGGTAGGGCGGAGATTGTAACCGTTATGGGCACAGAAAGTTAAATCTGCATACCGAGTTCGATCCCTGTCCAAATCCACGTTACTTCTCTTCGAAAACATGACTCGGTTTGGCTTGGTTTTTGTTTTACGGCATATCAGCCTCAATGGGTTATTTAATGCCGACAACATTTTTAGCATAGATTCGTATGAATAGAATATGTATTCTTTGGTTTATCTATCTATCTATCTATCTATCTATCTATCTATCTATCTATCTATCTCAGTATATATATTGGTTTGGTTTATTTTGTTTTACGGCATATCAACCTCAATGCGTTATTTAATGCCGACAACATTTTTATTGCTGGTAATATGTTTTTTTCAAAGATCTATTTCTGGGAATATTTTCCTTGAAGAAATCTATAGCTGGCCATTTTTTTTTAAGAATGTATAACTGTTTGTATTGCTGGTATTTTTTTTAAAGTATTGCTGATAATAATTTTTCCTTAAAAAATTATTGCTAGTAAAAAAAATTTTATTACAAAGTATGTCTGGTATTAAAACCTATTTTTACACAAGTTTGGGTGTTGACTATTTGCCCATAGATGGGACCCTAACAGATGCTACCACCTCGGTTCAGGGTGGACCTGGGGACACCAGCAATTAAGAGGTGGTTCCACGCTTCCCAAAACCTCCTGATCAGAGGCCTTGCTGTTGGACGTAGTTTATCGTATTACCCAGGACGCGGATGTAGTTTATCGTCATACCCAGGACTCGAAAACATGAAATTTATATTTTTCTAGTTAGTGGTTAAATAGCAGTGTAGACTGTGCTCACTCACCTTGAGTTGACAACCAGTCTAAGAGAAGGAAAACTCTAAATATTGGTATCTAGATATTGTGGCGGACAGTTTTTGTCACTTAGGAGAGAAGGGCGGTAATACTTGTAAAAGCGGTGGTGGAAAACATTCAAAGTAAATGAATTCAACTCGAAGGGGATTCTTATATACTGGGTGTAACAGCAAAATTGTCAAATTGTTAGACTAAGCTCTGAACCGTTGTATCTTAGAAATGATTAAAGATATCTTACTGGAATCCTCCGAGGTTTTTATAACACTATTGACCTCTACGTTGAGCAATAAAAATGTATATTTACTCTCTAAGATTAACAGAAGAATCGTTCTGAAATTAGCCATAAAGGAAAATGACATGGTCATCATTAATTAATCATAGCTGAGGACCGGAAGCTGTTGAAATAAAGTTCAAATATATATATATATATATATATATATATATATATATATATATATATATATATATATATATATATATATATATAAGAACAACATGACTCGAAAGAGGATATTCATGCGTGAACACCGACAGAAATCGAAAAAACGAAAGAAACAATATTTATGGAATGAACGGCAGAGTGCGTGTGTGTATGTATGCGTGCGTGCAGCGTAGTTTGGTGAAATTATGTAATCGGATTGCCCAGAAACTAAGAAATCTCCTTGGAAGGGAAGAGTCCTGAGTTGTTGCTGCTACAGGCCGGGACAAAAAAATTTAAAAAAATAAAGAAAGAAAGAAAAAGAAAAATAAATTAAAAGAACGTATTTTATTTTCCTTTTATACTACGCCATCTAGAGGAATTAAGCGAACTACATTTCTAGACAAAGTGAGGTAATCCTACAATACCAACATTATCTGAGATGAGGTATTATATACACTATTTACATTATTCGAACTATTGTCCTCATCTTTGTCGCCATATTTATTACAACGTTTCGGCCGTTGTACGCCCCAGCCTTCTTCAGGTGGTTGGAATGTCAAACTGAACCCTTTATTTCACTCACTGGGGTAGACTGTTCTAGTTTCACGTGCCATGTGTAATGTATGTCAGTAATCAGTTATCTCCTGTTAATTCCCCTCTCCAAGTTCTCCATCGATACATGGCACAGTGGATAAAGGCCTTGGTTAGATCCAGTGACAGGACTCAAAGAGTTGTCAGTTCAATACCTGGTTAAGGCAGTGGAGAACTTGGAGAGGTGAATTACCAGGACATAACTGATAACTGACATTCATTAGACGTGGAACTAGAACAGCCTACCCCTGAGAGCGAAATAAACGGTTCAGTTATAATAATTTATTCTAATAGAAATACCAACTTTTAAAATGCGTATTTATTTTTGTACCAATCTCATATTCTTACGCTGTTAAATTCGCACCAACAGCTGATGCGTCTGTTAACAATAACGACATGTCATTGTAAGATCCAGCCATAACACGAAAGGGACTAGTTATAACCTGGCCAATGTGTACATGACCACTACACAAGTTGTCCTAATGATGACAATGGTTCATTTAAGAAATTCAGACGACTTAATTTGTTGGTTGATTTTGTCTAGCGGTATATTAACACCTCTATGGGTTATTTAACGCCGAAATCTAAATATTTTCAACAGTTTTATAGCGCCAACAAAATTTATTTTGAATGGGATTGTATATCTTCAAGTACAGATAAAACGTTTTGTTGGCCATTTAGCTACAAAATGTATCGTTGGTCATTTTGCTATAAAAATGTATTGTTGATAATTCTACTATATCTACTATAAAATTGGTAATTTTGCTTTAAAAATGGTAACTTTACTATAAATATGTATCGTTGATAATTTTATTTATATAAAAATGTATTGCTGGTATTTTTGCTATGAAAATGTTTTTTTTATATTTTCAAATTTTTTTTTGTTTTTTTGACGGGGGTCAATATTTGACCATAGATGGGATCCTAACAGGTGCTAACAACCCGGGTCAGGGTGAACTTGTGAAGAACAGGAATTAAGAGGTGGTATCCACGCACATGAAAACCTTCAATCTCACGGACTGAGGCCTTCCTGACGGATGTTGTTTATCGTTTCGGACAACTTGACGAATTTAGTAAAACTTTTTTAATGTTTCAAAAGTAATTCCTTTATTATTATGTCATATAGATATTTCAGAAATGTTATTAAATAATAATGGTAATTTGTCTTATAAATATAAAGTTTAACAAAATCCATTTGATGTTTTCTAAAAGATTTATTTATTTTTTTACACATTGACGTTATGTATTTATTATATACTAGCAGAATAACCCGGCTTTGACCGGGTCTTTCATTACTGGGAATTTTTGCCGTCAATTGGAGCAGTTTAAGTTTAAAAACAGCCCACCTGAAAATCAATATTAGTAAAAAAAAAACAATTGGGTGCAACTGAGGCACATCCCCAAATGGGAGGGAGGGGTTAACAATTTGAATGGGGAGGTGGCCCTGAAAAGGGCCGTTTTGTATTCTCAATCTTGCAAGGAAGGAACCTTTTCCATAGACTGTCATAATAATAATATACGATAATTTTTATTTATAATATATATATATATATATACTGTAATTCTAATAATCTTTTATTATGTAAAAATAAATAAATATTCTTAAATAGTCTCGTTAGGTCGAGACATGTAAGTCTCGACCTAACGAGACTATTTAAGAACATTTGCTGGTGGAAATATATCGTATTTTTGTAATACCTACTAGCAGTATAACCCATCTTTGACCGGGTCTTTCATTACTGGGAATTTTTGCCGTTCAATTGAAGCAGTTTATGTTTAAAGTCATCCCACCCGAAAATCAATATTAGTAACAAGATTTGGGTGCAACTGAGGCACATCCCCAAATGGGGGTTAACATTTTGAAGGGGGCTGAAAAGGGAACAAATAATATTATTGTAATAATTTAAACTATTTATTTTTATTAAAGTTTTTATGAAAGATATATATCCAAGAACAGATAGCAAATAGTAAAACGTTGCTGAGAATATAATGGACAGGAAATAGTGGAGAGCCACTGTCGCCAACAATTTGTATTCAAAACCGGCACAAAAGAATTATCTATGAAACAAAAAAAATCATCGAAATCGGATGAAAACTGTGGAGATGCATAAACAACATCCAATCACACACACATACATACACACACACATTTTGAGGATTATAGATATAGATGGAAGGAACGTTAAGAAATAATCTGATAATGTTCTTGACTGCCCAGTGAAAACCTTTTAGTCTCCGAGAACTTATTAATTGCTAACATAGTTTAATGTCAATAGATAATATAAAAAAACAGGTTAATGGTATTTTGTCATTTTTAGTTTTCCGTAACTAAATAGACTGATGCGATAATATGTCGATTTTGGAACGAAGTTTTTAACTCTGGGTAAAGGTCGGTGGCTAAAAAACAAGTTGGCTTTCCGACTGAATTGACAGGCCGTAAACAAATCATTTTGTTTAGTTTTTTTCACTATATTTTAAGCAAAAAGTAATATTTTCCCAAACATAGTTAATTGATCATTGCATTAATAATTTTTTCTTCAAATCAAACTTTGAGAAATAATTCATTTTTTGAAAGAACCTTTAAAAAAAAACGGTTTCGTTTTTCTGTTGACAGATTCATCGATTATCATGGCGTAATAAGTAATTTGCTGACAGAAATTAAAACAATATTTTTAAACAGTTTAAAACCTGCTTTAGGTTCACAGAACTTCTTTTTCTTTTTCTTTTTTTTCTTGTAATTTTTGCCGTTCAGTTGGAGCAGTTTAAGTTTAAAGTCAGCCCGCCCGAAAATCGATATTAGTAAAAACAATTGGGTGCAACTGAGGCACATCCCCAATTATAGACTTTCTCTTCATTTCTATGGACATTGATACTGGTAAATACTAGAATACTTTAAAAGAAAACAAATAATATCCGTTGTTGGGCGATTATCAAAGCCATAAACAACAATTTAATGATCAAAAATTTAGAAGTAGAATTCATTTGAAATTTTATAACAAGATTTACGTCGTACCCCTTAAATATGTACCCCTGTATATATATATATATATATATATATATATATTTACGACGTAAATCTTGTTATAAAATTTCATTGATATTGAGCACTTTACCCCATAAATATAGCATACTTTAAGACTATATTTCTGCATATATATATATATATATATATATATATATATATATATATATATATATATATATATATATATATTCGAGTTCGAATTCCAGTCGAATCCATTACATTCACTTACGTGAATCCTCTTCTTCTCCCTAAATAGCAGGACAGACTGGGTCCTATAGCTTTGGTGGCAACTGGTCTAGGAGAAGGACAACTATGAATTCAAAACCTGCGGAGGGACGTTTGGGGACCTTGTGGTACTTAGTACACCAGGTCTCTGTATTAGGCACTTCAAAAAGTGTGGATGGCCCTGCACGAAACCTTCACCACTATAATCAAATCTCATGTGCTGTTGTCGGGCTGTCGGTTTCCTTGGAACTGATCTGCTTGACCCTCATACGTCGAATTCGACGGGAGAGTGGAGTATATATATATATATATATATATATATATATATATATATATATATATATATATATATATATATATATATATATATATCCGACAGTATGAGGAAAAATATGGAAAAACAAAAAATCCGAATATGCAAGTTTACTGTTTTTAATGTTGTTTCAATGTCGACGTCAGACGTTTCTGTCTAGTAGACCTTCTTCAGGACATAGTTATTAAAACATAATTAAAATTAGACGATATTCAAGTCAACAAGAAAAGACGATAGACATAAGAATAATCAAAATAAAATGACTGAATTTTAAGATCAGCGTTCCGTTTTAAAATGCGATCACGTCGGCGTCACGTCGGCGATTTTCTAATTTTAATTAAATCACCAAACGAAAAAGAGCAGATGCCATGAAAATATTTGTAGAAAAGACAGAGGTAATCCATATCACGTCTGTGAGAAATAGACTCAAGTCGAGATGACAGATTAGGATCGATTACATTGCAGATCCTTCTTTGAATTTTATCAAGAATCTCAAGATAAAGAGAAGGGGCATCAGACCATATATGGCAGTAGTATTCAATGCACAGACGAATGTTAGATTTGTCGATGTGTAACGTGGACTCTGACGAGGATAACCTTTTGGCACGGCACAGTGAACTAACTTTCCTTGCAACAGATGCAGCTGTTGATTCAATGTAGTTGCTCTAGCTTAAGTCAGTCGAAAACGTAAGGCCAAGAAGGCGCAGTGAGACGCTCTACCGCAGTCGAGCATCAACCATGCTGATGGTAGGCAGGGAAGTTCTCTGTGGTGGTTAAATGAGAGCAGTTTATTTTTGGATGCATTCAAATTTACAAGCCATTTCCTGACTCAGCTAACCACTGATTGGTGGTCCTTCTCGAGAGCAGCGGTCAGGTTAACTTGGTCAGCGCTGACGGATTTGCTATTGAGACAGGAGTAAATGGAGTGTCGCCTGCATAGGTGTCTGCTTGAGAACTGATAACATCAGGAATTTGGGAAGGATATTAGAATAATTATGAATATATACTGGCAGTAAACCACCTGCACACGGTTAGAAAATCAGTTCAGTAAATAGACAAAAATAGAAAGGGGTGTAAGACAAGGATGTGTCTTCTCACCGGACTTATTCAACCTATACAGTGAGGAGATGTGCAGATGATATGGCGTTGATAGCAGACACACAAAGGAAGCTCCTACAAAAGATAGTGAAGGAAAGCGAGAAGAAAATACTAAACATGAAACGCAAGAAGACGGAATGCATGGTTGTTAGCAAAAGGGGCAGCTCAAAATGCAAATTACAAATTGGAGATACCAAATTCAGACAAGTACACCAATCTAAATATATAGGAAATCTTTTAACAGCACATGGAAAATGCTATCCTGGAATCCGAAGGCTAAACAAAACTAAACAAAGTATTAAGAAATAGAAGAATCTCGGTAGAAACAAAGAAATGAGGATTAATTTGCGGTATAAGCACCAAAAGCAACCGGTATCGAGAATGTACCATTCTAGTGTGAAATTGCCTGGTTATTTCGAAAATAACATCAAAACATCGGGCTCGATTACCGTTTTCGATTTATCGTCAATGTAAATTAGATCTATTTCGCGTTGTCCGGCCGCTATTACTGGCGTTGTTTACATACATTTACCTCTAGAATTAATGCACGGAAGCTTACTTAGTTAACGGCCTTTTTACAGCTTTTCTTATCTTACTGGTCTTGATTACTGCGCGATTTTCGTGGATGTTATTTTAAAATGCGCTTATTTTTTAAAATAGAGTTTTAAATGAACAAATTGATTACATCACGCGAAAATGTACACCCTTGTGCAAATCAACTGAAACAACCGCTTTAGTTTCCTTTCTTTCACCATACGCTTAGTTTTAGACCCACTGGAGTAACAGGGTGTAATCGATTTCTATTTTTCCTCAGGTTAGGTCATTTGCAGTGGTGTACAGTAATATGAATCTATTTTCGGGGTGTTTTTGATGAAATTTGTTTGGGTCTAAAAAATATTTCATCATCCGTGATTGCATCAGATTTCCATCACGCCCAGACACTATTGTCGCGACTGTCGATTAGTTGTCTTAAATTGAGACTTATCAATGTTATATTTTAACTATGAAGCTACAGGACAATATTTTAGAGTTCATTCATCATAGATGGTATCAGGTCCCGTCGCATTTTTGTCATCAATCAAATATGCACCCTTGTGCAAATAAATTGAAACAACCGCTTTAGTTTCTTTTCTTTCACCATATGGTCAGTTTTAGACCCATTGGAGTGACAGGTTGTAATCGATTTCTATTTTTTCCTCAGATTATGTCATAGGTGCCAATAGCAAGACAGACTGGGCTTTTTAGCTTTGGCCGGCAACCAGTCTCGGAGAAGTACAACTTTGAGTTCAGAACCAGTTGGGTGTAAAAACTCCTTAAGAAGCAGAGCAGCTAGTCTACCTTGGTGAAGCTGTTGCTCTGTATGCCACTAAAACAGTCAACAAGTTAGCACACATTCTATATAATCAGATCATTGCAAAAATTCGTGCTCGAATTTCACTGTTAATATAATATGACCGCAACTTGACACTGGCGTTTGATTTAATACGGATTTTTGTTGTGTTCGAGATTGAAACCTTGCATAGTTCATGTAATGAAAACAGGACAAGAGATTCAGTCTAGTAATCTTTTATTCAATTAAGAATCTTACTACTCGTCTACTTGACAAGCGGAAATGTACAGCTTTTATAGCTTGGATTATCAAAGGGGAGATAATCCATATTCACAACAGTTCAGTTGCGAGTCAGACTTTGTTGAATGCTAACGTTTTGTCCACAAATGAATGTCTTAAATATGGAGAATCGAAAGTTGCAATTTCGCAATATTATACTCTGTGTATTTCCGAAAAGGGTCAGCGTCAGAACTATGACAAAAATCATTCAGGAGGTTTATATGAATCATGACGGCAATCCGAATACGTCTACGGATCTCAGTGTCGCACTTACCATCCTCTGTCAAGACGCTTCCTTGATATTTAAACTTCCACGTCTGCTTGATTCTAGTGTCCCCGCCCTCCAAATCGCATTTCGGGCTCTTTTACTGATAACCATGCATTCTGTTTTCTTGTAGTCTATACCTAGTCCCTTCTTCACACTCTCCGTCGCTACCTTCTGTAGGAGATTTTGTAATTTCTTTTCCGTGTCTGCTGTCAGCACTGTGTCATCTGCGTATCTTATGTTGTTAAGATTGTGGCCACCGATGCTGAATCCCGGTAGAATTTCCAATTCTCTCAGAATTTCCTTGCTGTATAGGTTGAATAGGTCCGGTGAGAAGACACATCCTTGCCTTACACCTCTTTCCTTGACTAATAAATTTTTTTTGTGAGTATGTCAAATTTTGGTTTAATTTTCTAATTAGATACGAACTTTTGCAATGACCTAATAGCATTTAATTGACACTATGACATTGTTATGCAAATTAATATTTTCAGAATAAATCGAATAAATATACCAATCATATTTTCTAGGAAATGCTTATTTAAAATAACTTATTTCGTGGTATAAAATTTTATGATGCAATTTATCACACACACACACACACACACACACACACACACACACAGAGACACACACACACACACACAACGGTTCATATATATATACATATATATATATATGTGTGTATATATATATATATATATATATATATATATATATATATGTAAGCAAATGTGTGGATGTAGATCCGATGGTATGATGAAAATGTGGAAAAGACAAAGCAAAATCCGAATATATGAGTTTACTGTTTTTATTATGTTTTTGTTTTTGTTATTCTGTCGACGTCTGACGTTTCGGTCAAATAGACCTTCTTCGGGACATGGTTAATGGAGACATAATTATATTAGATTTAAGTTTAAGTCCTGTATATATCGTCTCTCCATCAAACTTAAATCTAATATAATTATGTCTCCATTAACCATGTCCCGAAGAAGGTCTATTTGACCGAAACGTCTGACGTCGACAGAATAACAAAAACAAAAACATAATAAAAACAGTAAACTCATATATTCGGATTTTGCTTTGTCTTTTCCACATTTTCATCATATATATATATATATATATATATATATATATATGTATTTTTAAAAAGATATGAATGCTGACCAGAACACTACAGCGGTTTCAACCACTAGGGTCTCCTCAGGTGGTTTGTTCAGCAAATCAACCAAATGACACTCAACAACTTAAGTACGTTCGTTCAAGACCCGAAGTAGTGTGTGGGTTAGATGTAACAAAAGTAAAGAAATTTCAAAATTGATCAGGTTTCAAACAACTCCAAATTGAACTTCTTAACGTGTCTACACTTAGTCATGAACTCTGACCTCTCGTTCAGTAATTCAGTGCTGTCTTTATACAAACAGACAGACAGAGACTACAACCTTATATATATATATATATATATATATATATATATATATATATATATATATATATATATTTAAAAAAAGATATGAATGCTGACCAGAACACTACCGAGGTTTCGACCACTATGGTCCCCTCAGGTGGTTTGTTTAGCAAATCAGCTACACTGAGCTCAACATGATCAATAGCATACGATCTTAACAAATATTTTATTGTTTATTTACTCTGGCGGACATATACATATATATATACAGTAGCGGCCATAATATAAGGAACGGAAACAACAAAGACATAATTATGTGCATTACTTAAAAAGTAATGCATGACTAGAAATGAAATTTTTACCGAATAAAGATTAGGGTGTAATGCATAAATATTATACAAAGTTACAAAAATTTACATAATAGT
>OZ038492.1:83547310-83557310 GCA_964036315.1 Acanthosepion esculentum | reverse complement strand
TTCTTCTTCTTCTTCGTCTTCTTCTTCGTCTTCTTTTTTCTTCTTCTTCGTCTTCTTCTTTATCGTCTTCTTCTTCGTCTTCTTCTTCATCTTCTTCTTTTTTCCTCTTCTTCTTCGTCTTCTTCTTCATCTTCTTCTTCTTCTTCATCATCATCTTCTTCTTCTTTTTTCTTCTTCTTCGTCTTCGTCATCTTTTTCTTCTTCATCTTCTTCTTTATCATCTTCATCTTCTTCGTCTTCTTTTTTTCTTCGTAGTCATCTTCTTCATCATCTTCTTCGTCTTCTTCATCTTCTTCGTCGTCTTCTTCTTCGTCGTCTTCTTCTTCGTCGTCGTCTTCTTCTTCTTCTTCTTCATCATCATCTTCTTTTTTCCCCTTCTTCTTCATCTTCTTCTTCTTCTTCATCATCATCATCTTCTTCTTATTCTTCTTTTTTTTCTTCTTCTTCGTTTTCTTCTTTATCTTCTTCTTCATCTTCTTCTTTATTATCTTCATCTTCGTCTTAGTCTTCTTCTTCGTCTTCTTTTTTCTTCGTAGTCGTCTTCTTCATCTTCTTCTTCGTCTACTTCTTATTCTTCTTCTTCTTAAACAAACAAAAATCACGTAAATAAATTTCTACCCCTTCTTTTTAAATAATTCTTTCTTTCTTACTATTTATTTAATGCTTCTCATATTGTATAGTTTCTTTTAGTCACAAGTTTTGTTTCTCTTCTTTGATTTCATTCTCCCCCCCCTCTCTCTCTCTTAATTTCTTTCTAACTTTTTAATGTCTCTCATATTATATAGACCCTTTTAATTTACTAGTCACTAGTTTTGTTTTTCTTCTTTGCCTTTCTTTCTCTTATTCTCTCTTTTTTCTTTTTCTTTCTCTGTTTTTAATGTTGCTCATATAGTATAAGTCCTTTTAATTTACTAGTCGCTGATTTTGTTTTTTTCCATACCCTTTCTCTCTCACTCACTCACTCACTCACTTTCTTTCTTTCTTTCTTTCTTTCTTTCTTTCTTCCTCACTTTTTTCTTCCTTTCTTTCTTTCTTTCTTTCTTTCTCTCTTTCTTTCTTTCTTTCTTTCTTTCTAATGTCTCTCATATAGTGTCGGCCATTTTAATTTACTTGTCACTAGTTTTTTTCTTCATTGCCTTCTCTCTATCCCTCTTTCTCTCTCTTTGATTCTTACTTTCTTTTTTTGCTTTTTGGAGTCTTTTAATTCACTCGTCACGATTTATGTTTTCTTCTTTGCATTTTCTTTCTTTCTTTCTTTCTTTCTTTCTTTCTTTCTTTCTTTTTCCACTTCACTAATTTATACTCTGTTTTGGGCTGTGATGGCTGAAACAGTTTGATGCTAGCAAAGAATATTCAATTATTATTTGACTTTCAGATTAAGTTTTCTTCGATCCATTGATAATAGTTCTTCTGTCCGATCATACGGCTGGTTATTTTTTTCCCTTTTGGCATAACTTCCGGTCCAGTCATTATCAAAATCCTTCTTCTTACCTCCCTTTCCCTCCCCTTATTACTGTTACATTTTCATCTGCACCCCCACTTCCTGCTCTTGTTTTTTCTTTCTTTTTATTCCTAATTCGGCTTTGTTTTTCTATTCCATTTAACTTTTTGTTCTGCCTCTCTCACTATTTCCTTCTTTCACCTGCCCTTCTTTACCTTTTCTCTCTAATTTTAGCTTCTTTCTTCTCTAATTTCTCCTACCTTTCATCTCCACACTTCTTTTTTCTTTTCCTCTCTATTTTTCTCTACTTTCTTTATGATTTCCTCTCTTCTTTTCTTTACACTCATTTTAATTCTCGCCTTTTTTCTCTTTTACTCTCTATTTATACGTTTTCCCTTTGTTTTTTACTCTTCATGTCTCTTCTTCTCTTTCTCCATATTTACTTTTCTCGTTTCCTTCACACATACTCTTTTTTCCACTTTTCTTTCTTTTTTCCACTTACTTTCTTTTCTTTTAACCTTTCTCTTCTTTTACCCACTTTCTTTCCTTCCTCTTTTCCTAATCATCTTTCCTGATCGAATCCCGACGTAGGGGCGCCACGTGTACTGCATCCGCGGTAAAAGCGGCGTTTCTTGGGCAAGATAGCCTGACGGAGCCCAACCATCTGCAGGCTGGGTTTGAATTCAGATTTACTGTCTCCTAGAACCCAGTCTATCCTGCAAGGTTATAGAACACAGTCTGTCCTGCTATTTACTCAAAGCTGGGGGAAGACGAAAAGGATTCATACCTTTCTCAAGGGTATTAGCACGTAAGTAAATGTAATAGATTCGGTTGGAATTCGAACTCGGCTCTCCGATTCCTCAACCCGAGCCGCTGTTCAGTCAGTTATGTGCCATGCGTGATAAACGCTTAGGTGATCATGTATCTTTCGATACATGACTGACGAGGCAGATTTTTCCCGCAGTAGGTTGCCATTTCTTTCTGCGGTAGACCAGTTACCATCCAAAGCTATAGAACCCGGTCTATCCTGCTATTTACCCATAGCTGAGGGAGAAGAAGAGGATTCATACCTTTCCCAAGGGTATTAGCACGTAAATGAATATAATGGATTCGACTGGAATTCGAACTCGGCTCTCCGATTGCTCAATCCGAGCCGCTATTCAGTCAGTTATGTGCCATGCGTGATACATGCTTATATGTTGAACACCAGCAATTAAGAGATGGAACCTCGCAATCATTTTATATCCAACAGATCAAATCCAGACAAATAACAATCTCTTTAAGTCATATCTCTCTTTTCCGTCTCTTTTTTTCATTCTTTTCCTAGACCAGCGGCCGGCCACCTACGGCCCGCGTGCCACAAGTGGCACGCCAAGCAATTTCCAATGGCACGCTGTCGCAAATGACATCACGAAGCCCGAACCAATAACTACTACAACGCAAAGGAGATATTTAGCTGTTTCAATTTTAATGTATACTAAAATATATATACTCTATATTACTATATAAAATATATTGTAGAACAGTTATATTAACGTTGACCTTAAAAATAAGTATGTTGTTGGAAGACTAAATGATTTCAAAACCCTAAGTCGACACATAGTTTGCAAAAGGTTACCGACCCCCTGTCCTAGACAAATATCTAGAAAATAGCTAATTCCCGCTGACATGCTCTGTCAGACCAAGACAGGCGTATTGCTGCTATATCTCGGCTGGCGCTGGCCAATTTTCACTGTCCAGCCTCGTTGAAAATCGCTTACGCGGCCTTGTGTGTGTAGGGGGGATTTTATTCTCCACCCTGCAAACCTTATCCCACAGACAAAACGTCGGCAGTCTTTTCTTACTATATCGCTATTGCTATGGTAGACATTCAGACGAGATACATTACTTAGGGTCACCAGCTCGGATGTTCACAGTTAGGATCGGCCATGTCGGGTTCACGGTGATAAAAACACGTTCCACTTAGCTTATTCCCCAAACGAACGAGAGAATGCTACCCTGATAACTAAAATATTGTTCTTTTTATGTTTCTCATAATACTCTCTTACTTTCCTCTTGCCCTTTTACAATCTCACTCAGTAACACTCTACATTGAGTGACCCTTTGGACGGAATGATCCGTCAGTCTGAAGTCTGGGAGGTCGCTATTTCTTGCATTTTTTTTTGTCTGTTGCCAAAAAGAAATGAAATCCGATTTTCTTTTAATCAAAATCCAGACATCCTCTATGTTCCTTCTCCGTTAAAGACTAAGTCGATCATGAGTTTCCACGACCTTCTCTCCCTTGTGAGCTCTTAATAACTTTGCCCAGCATGCCACCCAACGTTCGGCCATCCATTCACGCAAGCTGGCCAGGTAGCTATGTAGTTGAATCGTTGAATTTATCAGTTATTATTTTTTATTTTTTTGCTTTCGGCGTGTTCTGTGAGTATCAGATTTTTCAGGGCTCACCCTTCTCCTTATGTCCAATAAATTTCAACTGATTATAAATGTCCCTTTTGTATCCATTTTGCTTAAGCCTTCCTTATTGTTTACGTGCTTCGTCCATAGTATTCTCAGCGTAATTCCGTAGAACCATATTTCTGTTGCCACCCTTGTTGTTTTCACCCGTGAGGAGTTCCTCTCGCATTCACTGCCTTACAAGAAGTTTACTATTGCATAACAGTTCATCACTCTTTTCTTTATTTAGCTTTTGGAATGCATCTTTTTGCTATCCCAATGCGTACTTCGGATTTCGGTGTCACATTTTCCATCTTCTGTTAAAACATTTCCCAGACATTTTATACTTCTGTACTTCTTTGACATTGACATCTCCAATCTGTAGTTCGTATCTCAGGCTTTTTCTCTTCCTACCAATCAAACATAATAAAGAGACAAATAACTTAACAACGAAATCAACAACACCTCACCAAATAATATAATTCAATACTTCTATATAATAAGTGCGGATGTCAGTGTGTCATTGTGTCACACTTTTTCAAATTTACTCCAAGAAGCCATAGCTCAACATATACCATTTTGGAATCAGGATGACTCCGTGAGCGAATTAAAAACATTCCGGATCGGATCCGGGTCCGCAATCCTGAAATTGTGGATTCCCAAATATTCATTACTGCGATTGTTTTCGGATTCCGCCATCTTGGCTTCTACTGGTAAAAAAAATATTTAAGGGACACAACACTCTAACGTGTAACAGCTCTTGTTCTAATGAATAAATTACTGTTCTCAAATTAGTGTTTCAAAATAAGTGTCCATGTTTTCAACTTTACTCCTAGAGGTCGTAGCCCAACATATCATACTATTTTGGAATCAGGTCGAATCCGCGAGCAAATTAAAAACATTCCGGACAGGACTCACAATCCTGAAATTTTGGATTCCCAAGTTTTCATTACTCGCCGACGTTTTACATGATATTTTGTGACGAATTTTTTGTACGATAACAATTTTTATAACTGGGAAATAAATTTCGAAATAATCGAAATTATTTGCGAAATCCTGCGAAAGTCACCCATGAAATGAAAATAATTGTCTGTACGGAAAGTAAGGACCTACGTACATAAAACTGTCTTTAAATTAAGTGGTGGCAGAAGAATTATCGTTGAACTTTTAAAAAGTAAGCTTAAATATTAATGCAATACTTAAATGCAGCGATCAATTTTGAGTTCTTTGTAGTTTGTTGTTGCCTGTTTCGTCTATTCCTCCCTACCTGTATCTGTCTATATTTCTGAGATGAGGTATTATGTACACTATTTACATTATTCGGACTATTGTCCTCATCTTTGTCGCCATATTTATTACAACGTTTCGGCCGTTGTACACTCCAGCTTTCTTCAGGTGGTTGGAATGTCGAACTGAACCCTTTATTTCGTTCACTGGGATAGACTGTTCTAGTTCCACGTGCCATGTCTTAATGGATGTCAGTTATCAGTTATCTCCTGTGTTAATTCCCCTCTCCAAGTTCTCCACTGCCTTAACCGGGTATTGAACTCACACTCTTTGGGTGTTGTCACTGGATCTAACCAACGCCTTTATCCACTGTGCCATGTGTCCTCAGGGGAATTAATAGGAAAGTGACTGAAGCCGAGATGCAAAGGTCAGAACCGAAAACATTGCAGATTCTTCTTTGGATTTTGTCAAGAATCTCTAGATATAAAAGAGAAGCATCAGAGCAGACGTGACAGTAATATTCGAGGCGCCGACGAATGTTAGACTTATATTTGTATGATAAAGTCTGTCGTGTCTTCAAGACGCTGAGGATCATGGCCCTCCACAATTTCCTATCCATTTGTAGCTCTTAATAACTTGTGTCTTATTGCCATCTCCCCTAAACCCTGCTGCGCCATCCATTCGATCAATCTCACCAGGTAGGGTCCGAGTTGGCTTCCTCTGACCCTTTTACCTTCAATCCGTCCAGTGAGTATAAAAATTTTCAAACCCACTTTCCACATAAGGTGCCATATAAATTTCAACTGCATCTTCCCGATGTTAAGCAGAAGCCTCCTTTTTGTTCTCATTGTTTCTAAGAACTTCGCCGTTACTCACATGTTCGGTCCATGGTATTCTCAGCATCCTTTTTAGAGCCACATTTCAGTTACTTCAAGTTCCTTTGTCATCTGTGAGTAAATTGTCCATCATTCACTGCCATATAAGAGGAATGTAACAGTTCAGTACTCTTTTCTTTGTTTCTAAAGATATTTTCCTGCTTCTTGATACTTTGCTTGGCTTTTGAAAGGCATTTTTCGCTATCCCTTCAGATTTCCATGTCGCACTTTATGTCCTCTGTTAATACGCTTCCCAGATATCTAAATTGTGGCACTTATTTGATTTAGGTATCTCCAATCTGTAATTTGCTTATTGGTCTGACTATCTATCAATCGAATTCCCTATGTTTTAGCTGTGTATATTTTTTCTTATTAATTTCTTTTTACACTATTCTTCTTCTATAGGCCGTGTCCCTTCAGGACGTTAACGATCATGGCTCTCCACAAATTCCTGTCTTTTTTATAGCTCTTAATAACTTTTTGTCTTTTTTGCCATCTCTCTCAAACTCTGCTCCGCCATTCGATCAAGATCACCAGGTAGGGTCTGAGTTGTTTTTCTCTGGGCTTTTTACCTTCAAACTGTTCAGTGAGTATCAAATTTCCAAACCCTCTTTCCGCATTATGTACCCTAGAAATTTCAACTTTCTCTTCCTGATGTTAAGCAGAAGCCTCCTTTTTGTTGTCATTGTCTCAAGAACTTCCTTATTGTTTACATGTTCGGTCCATGGTATTCTCAGCATCCTTTTTAGAGCCATATTTCAGTTGCTTCAAGTGTCTTCATCATCTGTGAGGAAATTTTCCATCATTCACTGCCATATAAGAGGACTGATACTACACAACAGTTCAGTGATCGTTTCTTTGTTTCTAACGATATTTTCCTGTTTCTTAATACTTTGCTCAGCTTTCGGAAGGCCACTTTCGCTATCCCAGTGCTCCTTCAGATTTCCATGTCGCACTTTCCGTCTGACTATCTATCAATCGAATCCACTATGTTTTAGCTGTGTATATATTTTCCCTTATTACTTTCTTTTTATACTGTTCTTTTTCTATAGGCCATCTCCCTTCAGGACGTTAGTGATCATGGCTCTCCACAAGTTCCTCCAAACTCTGCTCCACCATACATTTACTCATTATGTTTCTTTAGAAATTTCAACTCTCTCTTCCTGATGTCCTTTTTGTTGCCATTGTCTCTAGAACTTCGTCATTGCTTATATGTTCGGTCCAAGGTATTCTCAGCATCCTTCTGTTGAACCAAATTTCTAGTGCTTCAAGTTTATTCTTGATTTGTGAGGAAATTGCTTAGCATCCACTTCCATATAGGAGGACTGATACTACATAACAGTTCAGTGCTCTTTTCTTTGTTTCTAACGATATTTTCCTGTTTTTAATACTTTGCTCAGTTTTCGAAAGGCATCTTTCGCTATTCCAATGGGCCTTCAGATTTCCATGTCGCACTTTATGTCCTCTGTTAATACGCTTCTCAGATATCTAAATTGTTGCACCTGTTTGATTTCCGTATCCCCAATCTGTAATTTACATGTTGGTCTGACTATCTATCAATCGAATTCACTATGTTATAGCTGTGTATTTTTTTCTTATTAATTTCTTTTTACACTATTCTTCTTCTATAGGCCGTTTCCCTTCAGGACGTTAACGATCATGGCTCTCCACAAATTCCTGCCTTTTTTATAGCTCTTAATAACTTTTGTCTTTTTGCCATCTCTCCCAAACCCTGCTCCGCCATCCATCGCCAGGTCGTATCTGAGTTGCTTTCCTCTGGCCCTTTTACCTTCAAACTGTTCAGTGAGTATCAAATTTTCCAAACCCTCTTTCCGCATTATGTACCCTAGAAATTTCAACATTCTCTTCCTGATGTTAAGCAGAAGTCTCCTTTTTGTTGTCATTGTCTCTAAGAACTTCCTTATTGTTTACATGTTCGGTCCAAGGTATTCTCATCATCCTTTTTAGAGCCATATTTCAGTTGCTTCAAGTACCTTTATCATCTGGAAGGAAATTGTCCATTATTCACTGTCATATAAGAGGACTGATACTACATGTTGGTTCATACACTTTATTTGTTTGTTACTAACTATCTACTTATGTTTCTTATTACTTTGCTCAGCTTTTGGAAGGTACAGGATTTTTAAAAAAATCTTTGTTTTTTGTAAATAAACTGGGATTGCAAAGGAAATATCTGTCGCAGATTATTTCCACGTCACAGAGAATAAATAACTAAGTTCCAACTCGGACATCGGGGGCAGAAAGAAATGCCGAAAACTCGATTCGCCGGTACTATCTCACAAATCACAATGCACGCAACCAGTCAGAAAAAATAACTGATTCTCCACCAAACGCGATAGCGAAAATTGCCCAATTCCCAGATTCGTGAACACCAACTGCTTTTATCGGCCGAACATTTTTTCCATTCGTCGACAGTTGGGAGAGGATGTTCAGTATTTTGCGTATCAAAATACTTTTATTGCGACTCCTGCGACGGACTTCTTTTTTTTTTTTTTTTAATTCAAATATTCCGTCTTCAGCATGTCATGCGGAATACGTACCCTTTTGTTTGGTAAGTAATTTTCTTTTTCGCCACATTTTCCGTCGTAGAATACACGCGACGCGCTGTGGCTTGGTTTGACGAGGTAAGTCGCTGTTTTCTTTGCTATATATATATATATATATATATATATATATATCCCCTTTAATTGTCCAGAGTAGGATCCGTGGTAATTCTACGGCTGCTGTTTATTTTTATTACTGAAATTAGTCTGGCATATTTTATATTACTATGATATTTCTAAACGCACAAATGTATTATCGCTTCTTCCGTCTTCTCGTTCTTTCTTTCTTTCTTTCTTTCTTTCTTTCTTTCTTTCTTTCTTTCTTTCTAGAAATACATATTATGAATTTCAATACACCCCAGAAAGAGGCTTGCCAAAAGTTAAAAAATGGTTAAAGATTTACTCTTTCAGCTACTGCTATACGAAGAATTTGAGGGCAGGGGACAAGCACGCTATTATGAAGCATAACATACGTGCTAACTAGCTAACCAAGGAACATGCATAATTTTAATCTGATTATACGCTTTATTTTTGCATTTTTCTGTCCTCTGTTCCTTTGTACAATTTCTTTTCCTTCTTCTCGTGGATTCATTTGCATATTTCACTACTTCTCACTTCTTAACTTACCCTCTCTTTTCTTTCCTCTTCTCATCCTTTGCATGCATTCTTTTTCTTTGTCTTCCTTAAAATTTTCTTTCTCTCTTTCTTTCATTCTTTCTTTCTTTCTTTCTTTCTTTTAATTTCTATTCTCACATTCTTCTTCACTTCTCCATCCATTTCACTTTCCTTGCACCTTTTCTTCGTCGTTTCTCTCTTTCCTTTTCACTTACCCTGTATTTTTGCTCCCTCTTCTTTTTCTTCTCTTGCATCTTTTCTTCGTTGTTTCTCTCTCCTTTTCACTTAACCTGAATTTTTACTCCCTCCTCCTTCTTTTCTCTTGCACATTTTCTTCGTCGTTTCTCTCTCTCCCTTTCACTTACCCTGAATTTTTACTCCCCCTTACTTCTCTTGCACCTTTTCTTCGTCGTTTCTCTCTCTCTCTCTCTCTACTTTTCACTTACCCTGTATTTTTGCTCCCTTCTTCCTTCTCTTCTCTTGCAACTTTTCTTCGTCGTTTCTCTCTTTTTTTCACTTAACCTGCATTTTTCTTCCTTTTCCTTCTATTGGACCCTTTTTCAACCCTTTCCTCGCCTCCAATAGTCTTTCCTTTCCATTCACAATTTTTTTCTTCTGTTTTTCTCTCTTTACTCCTCTTCCTTTTTTATTGCACTCATTCTTTCCTCCTCCTTTCCCCACTCTTCTTTTTCCTTCTTTTCCTTTCACAAATTTTTCTTCTGTTTCTCTCTCTTTTTTCCTCTTCCTTTTTTATTGCACTCATTCTTTCCTCCTCCTTTCCCCACTCTTCTTTTTCCTTCTTTTCCTTTCACAAATTTTTCTTCTGTTTTTCTCTCTTTTTT
>OZ038492.1:83522310-83544810 GCA_964036315.1 Acanthosepion esculentum | reverse complement strand
GTCTTCATCTTTGTTGTTGTTATCACAGCGTACCGAAAAATCAAAGATGTGCACAATTGTCCGCATGTAAATAATTTTTATTTTTATTTTTCCACATTTTCTATTTATCCCCACCCCCCTCCTTTCGTTGTTTTAGCTTTTTTTTCTCCTTTAATTGCTGCTACCCTCTTTTTTTTTTTACTGTCTTCTTCTTACTTTTCTCTAAAAATAAACGTTTTTTTATCTTCATTTTGATTCATTTAAACTAAGTGGTTATCTCCCCTTGTTTCCTTCATTTTCATGTTTTCCGAACGATTTCTTGATGTTCTATGAATGCCCTTATATCATTTTATATCGAATTCAACGCTGTTATCTTATTCAAGGTATTCACATCTTTCTCCGATTATTAGCCACCGCCTCTTCATTTCAATGGCGTCTTTTGTAATTTCTTTTCGTTTCCTTTTCATATCATATACCTTCTTTCTTTTTTTGCTTTCTTACTCGCTTTTATTTTGGTCACTTTCTGCTCCTATCTTTAAACTGTCCTCTTTGTCTGGTCTTTCTTTCTTTCTATCTATCTTTCTTTCTTTTCCTTCTTTCTTTTCCTTCTTTCTTTCATTCTTTTCCCGGTCTTACAGTGTATTTCCCTGTCTCTCTACGTCATCTCTCTCTCTCTTTTTCTTTTCCCTCTCTCTTTTTTATGTTAATCACTTCATTCTTTCACAGGTTTTTTCTGTCTTTTCTGTCAAAAAAAAAAAAAGAAAGAAAAAAGAAAGAAAGGAAAGCCTATTTTTTATAATCAGGTAATGTTCCTTGCTTTGACTCTCTTAACACAATTTCCCACAGTCGCCTGTTTACACATTTTCTAGTTTCCTTTTCATAAAATCCATTCCAAATTTAATGTGCTTCTCTTGCTAATAACAAACCCAACCATTATTTTGCATTTTTCGGGTCATTCCATTGTTTGTTTATTTATTTGTTTTCATTTATTTTCTTCTTTTTTTATTTATTCTTTTTACGCTCTTATCGTTTTCGGTTTTGTTCTTTCATTTATTCTTTCTTTCTGCTTCTCATTTTTTTTTAACGTCCGTTCTTTGTTTCTTTCTTTTTTTATCGTTTTTTGGTCATTCTTCCTTACTTTCATTCTTTCTTTCTTCCTTACTTTCATTCTTTCTTTCTTCCTTATTTTCATTCTTTCTTTCTTCCTTACTTTCATTTGTCTTTCTTTCGTTCTTTTGTTCCTTCTTTCTTTTGTTCGTTTTTTTTGTTCTTTCGTTTTTGTCTCTTCTTTCGGTAAATCTCTTTCATTTTTACTTCTATTACCCGTTATTTCTTTCATTTTTTTAAAATACCTCCTTTGTTTCTTTTTATCTTTTATTAGCCTTTCTGTTTTTCTTTTCTCCTTTCTGTCATCCATTTTTCTTTTCTCCATTTTGTCTTCTTTCTCTTTCTTTCCCATTTTTATTTTAATTAATTCACCCCAATCAAGGCGATAATGCCACTAAGACACAAGGTGGGACTGGGAGTGAAAGAAAATGAGAACACATTAGAAGGAACCGGAAGCCCAATCCTAAACAGGAAACAAGAGATAAACCTCTACTTCTATTCAAAAGACCGGGGAGGAGTATAAACCGGGGGTAGGCCTTCTTTCTTCTGTTTTTTACTTCCATCTCTTTCTTTTATTCTTTTTTTTACTTATCTTGATACCGTTTTCCATCTTTTTCACCACGTGGTGTGTCTCTCGCTGCTCTATCGCTACTACCATGGAGAGTGCTCAAACGAATTACATTCCTTGGTCCCGCCATGTTGAACCTTCACGGCTAGGACCCGCCATGCCACTTACATAGAAGAAAACCAATCACATTCCCTTCGTATTCCATGGGCGAACAGCTTCCTCCCGCGAACCACTGCCCTGTGGAACCGACTCCCAAGGGAATGTTATTCCGATCACTGCAATCTTAATCAGTTCAAGTCTAGAGTTAACCGTTAATCTTCCCCCTATCCATATAAACTACACCTTAATGTAATCTTCTACTACAAGTGGCTCCCGAGCCTTGTACAGGGTGAATCTTATCGTAAGAAAAGGTTTTTCGTTTTTTTCTTTTTTCTTTCAGTTTTGCCTTTTCTTGCCTTATTAACAATTCTTTTCCTTATCTACTTTATTTCCTTTCATTAATATTTCAGTCTTCTGTTCCCTCTCTTCCTTTCCTTCCTTCCTTCCTTCCTTCCTTTCTTTCTTTCTTTCTTTATTTTTCTTTTCTTTCATTCTTTATTTATTTATTTATTTATTTAATTATTTATTTTTCTTCTTTTTTCTTTCTTTCTTTCTTTATTTTTCTTCCTTTTTTCTTCTTCTTTTTTTCTTCTTTTTTTCTTCTTTTTTTTTACTTCTTTTTGTTTCTTTACATTTGCATGCATCTACAATGACAGTAATGCAACTCAGACTTTCTATCTCGCGTTTACAGGTTATATATAATTCCCTGACTCTATCTTCGTCTTTCTTTACATTTTATCCGCGTCTGTCAGTCTCTGTGTCATTTACATTGAACATTGATTTGTAAAAATAAAAATATCAATAAGAACACCGGATTATATATCTTACTGTTCTTTCTTTTTTTACTATAATATATATATATATATATATATATATATATATATATATATATATATATATATATATATATATATATATATATATCTATTTTATTCTACATTCAACACCATCACTTGATAAGACACTGGATGCGTCGAAACGAAATGGCTATTTTTGTAGTGATTTTATAACATATTTATGTTATAATATTTAAATAAATGATTATATATATATATATATATATATATATATATATATATATATATATATATATATATATATATATATATATATATATATCTGTGTGTGTGTGTGCGTGTGTGTGCAGTTACAAAAATCTTTAAAAAGTTGCCGTAAAATAAAATAAGAATTATCATAAGACTAAATTATATTATTTTATTTTTAAAACCATTTTTTAAAAATAAGAGTAGAAACTCTGGCCGTAATGAAATTGGAGAGGTACACTTTATAGGGTTTGATTAACAAACAAGGAGTGTGTATTATGCACAGATACAAAAAATCTTTAAAAAATTGCCGTAAAATAAAATAAGAATTATCATAAGACTAAATTAGAATAATATTATTCTATTTTTAAAACGACTTTTTTTAAAAAATAAGAGTAGGAAACGCTGGCCGTATTGAAATTGGAGAGGTACGCTTTATAGAGTTTGATTACCAAATAAGGGGTGCGTATTATGCGTGAGTAGAATAATTTCCCCACAATTTTAGGTGTGCGTATTATGGATAAAGGCGTATTATACATGGGGAATTACGGTATATAAATATAGGCAGAAATAAATCTTGTTAAGATAGCGAGAGTCATTAAGCACACACGGGTACCCTGATCAGGCTTGGACCCCAGGTCGGGGGCAATATGGACCGGCCTTGCATATATTCATTGATCTCCTACCTTTTTATGACGACCAGCAGGCTCCTCTCGTGGACCAGTTTACTAACACCGAGTGTTCTATCAAAGCTGACCTTGTGCCAAACTATGATAAAGTAAGTATATATATATGCATCCATCTATACGTACGGCGTTTACCGGAGTCACACCCGTTATTTCTGGCGAGGTAGCTTTTCGCTGGGCGTTCCATTATTGCCGCCTTGTTCTGAAATCGACTGGGCTCTGTAAAGGTTTTTATATACATTTATATAAACGCATGCACACACAGAAGCCTATATCAACTTGCAGCCATACATCTAGTTTCCTCAGGCCGATTTCACAGGCTTTCATTTTTATCATCATTTGTTTGTCCGTCCGAATACGTACACCCGCCACACCCGACGTTTTTCTCTCTGCTAAATATTTCTCCCACCAACACCCGGGCTGGTTAACTTTGTGTGCCCCGCCCCAGCGCACCCCGCCCTCTAGCTTGCACACATCAGAAGAATTCGGCGTTACTTCTAGGGTTACTCACACTGTTTTGCTTATTGTTGATTTGTTTTGCTCTTTTATAGGAACAGCGTAAACAACAACAACAACAGCAACAATAATAATAATAATAATAATAATAATAATAATAATCTCGTTTCCTTCTCTTACTATTACTCTTATATTTCTTTGTTTTTCAACTTCGACTCGATTTTTTCCTTTAATTATGTTATTCGTTCGTTTTTCTTCTTTTTATTCCTTTTTCTTTTTCAATTCTTCTACTTTCACCTCTTTCGTCTTTCTTCTTCTTCTTCTTCTTCTTCTTCTTCTTCTTCTTCTTCTTCTTCTTCTTCTCCTCCCCCTCCTTCTTTTTCTTCATTTTCTCTTTTTCTTTTGTTTTTTCTTATGCCGTCCTGTTTCAATTCTTCTTCTTCTTCTTCTTCTTCTTCTTCTTCTTCTTCTTCTTCTTCTTCTTCTTCTTCTTCTTCTTCTTCTTCTGTCTTTTTCATATGCCGCTTTCTATTTCATTTCTTCTTCTTCTTCTTCTTCTTCTTCTTCTTCTTCTTCTTCTTCTTCTTCTTCTTCTTCTTCTTCTTCTGTCCCTTTCTTTCTCAATTCTTCTACCTCTTTCCCATTCCCACTCTTCTCACTCTTTCTTCTTCCTTCTTCTTTCTCATTTCTTCTTCTGCATCCTAGTTCTTCCTCATCGCTTGCCTCATCCTCCATTTTCCTTTTTCCCAGGCCTTCTTCCTCCACATTCATTCATCTTCATTTTTCTTCTTCTCCTCGTCTTTCTTTTTCTTTCGCCTCTTTTCTTTACCTTCTTCTTTCTTAATTCTTTTTCTACTTCTTTTCTCCTCCTCCTCCTCTTTCTTAACCATGACAATGAAAACAGAAAAAAGCTGCACCAGGCCCTCCACCCCTACCCCCACCAAAGACAACAACAACAGCAACAACAGTTGTTTTGCTACTTCAACTAACTCATGTTATACTAGTTATTCACACTTTGATTCTCCTTTACCTTTTCCCCTTCCTCATCCCCCCTCCGCATCTTCATTCTCCTCCTCCTTCTCCTCCTCCTTATAGCCACAATAACAACTGCTACAGATACAGATAATAAAAATAATAATTTCTCCCTCCTTCCTCATTGCTTCTCTTCCCTCCCACCCCCGTATATTTCACTCCTCCTCATCCCCCACCTCTTCTTTTTCCTCCAAGTCCAAACCTTATCTTTGGCCAGCACAAGCAACCTTTTGATGTCGACCAAAGCCCGCCTCTTCTTTATAACGCCTCGCGGACGACGCCATTGAATATTCCGTTACGCTCTATAAGCAGACTATGGCTCCCCTTCATTGAACTCGGCACACATAAATCGCACATACTCTTCCACCCGCTTCGACTTTTTCTTTTTATTTACACTTCTTTTTCTCTTACTTGAAACATTCCCCACTTTCTCTCTATCTATCTCCCCGCTCTCTCTCTTTATTTTTGTTTCTTTTCTTCTTTAATATCATTTACCTTTCTCACCATGTCTCTACCTATGAAGGTGTTTATTTTTTTCTCGCAGATTTTTAAAAAATTATATTCTATCTTCTCTTTTTCCACCAGTTGTTTTTTTTAAAATTTATCTGTTCGCCGCTTCTCGTTCTCTTCTCTTCTCTTCGTTTCGTTTCCTTTCGTTTCCTTTCCTTTCCTTTCCTTTTCTTTTCTTTTCTCTTCCTTCTTTTTATCTTTGTTCGACGTATGCGTTTGTTCTTTCTCTAATGCAGCCGACCCATTTTCTTTGATTTTCTCTGTCTTTTTTCCTTTCTGCTCCATTCTGTTCGTTAGGTCCATAACCTTTCTCGCTTCTCTTTTTCATTCTCCTACTTTGTCACTCAATCGATCTTTAGTCGTCAATTTTTATCCCCTCCCACACGTCTTCTCTCTTACTATTTCTATTTCTCTCCTTCACTCTCACACTACATCTCTAACTCTCTTTACTCTCTCTAATCACTATCCATATTTCTCTGGATCCCGTCTCTTCTGATTCTCTCTGACACTCCCTCTTCCCATCACACATTTCTCTTACCTGACCTTTTTTATTTCTCTCCTTTAATCTCCCTTGATTGTCTGTATCTATTGCTTGCCTCTTTCTCTGCCTCCTCCTCCTCCTTCTCTCTGTATTTCACTCTTATACTCCTCCTCTCTTTTCTCTCTATATCCATTTTCATCGACCAAAATCATCAGTTTTTGTTTATTTTATTACTGATTCATTTTCTCTATCGAACACCCTTAGATATCAACGAAGCTTAGCTTAGTACAGCTCCTGACTAAATGGATGTAGGATGATTGTGTTGCGCCAATATTCTAAGTGGCGTAAGTTCGCTTTCGAAATCTTGACCGTAAATGGATTCGAAGCTGGCGAATTTTTAAAAATTCATCTCAATCATGAAAACAGCCATCTTTCCGTCTTCCGGATTTCTTTTATTTCCCTTTCAATTTTTTAAAAACCTTTCTTTCTTGTCTTTTTCTTCGTTATATCGCTGTCTTTATTATAGCTATCCATACAGATTATGAAATTCCTTCTTCTCTTTTTTTTCTTCATTTTTTGTTTAATGCTATCATACTCCATTTTTTCCGTCCGCCATTTTTCTTTTACTCTCCTTTACTACTGTATCGTGATTTCTCTTTTCCTTCATTACTTGTACCATCTACTTCAGAAGTCATTCAATTTCTCATGCACACATATATTTCTTCATTTCTTTCTTTCTTTCTTTCTTTCTTTCTTTCTTTCTTTCTTTCTTTCTTTTACTCTTTTTATCAATTTTCTTCTCTTCATTTCACTTATCCTCTTTGTCTTTTCTTTCTTTTCTTTTTCACTCATTTTATCAATTTTCTTCCTTTCATTTCCCTTATTATCCTCTTGTTTCGCTATTTATTTATTTTTTCTTTCTTTCTTTTCTCCACTCTTTTTATCAACCTCTTCTCTTTATTTCACTTATTATCCTCTTCTTTCTTTCTTTCTTTTTATCAATTTTCTTCCTTTTATTTTCCCTTATTATTGTCTTCTTTCTTGATTTATTTATTTTTCTTTCTTTCTTTCTTTCTTTCTTTCTTTCTTTCTCTTCTCCACTCTTTTTATCACTTTCCTTTTCTTCATTTCACTTATTATCCTTTTCTTTCTTTTCTTGACCCCCTTCTTCTTCACTTTCTTTTGCCTTTTCTTTCTCTTGTGCTAAATTCTACCTACACTTAGGTTCCTAACCGGGGATTCTGAATTTTTTTCCTGTATTTAATAAACTTGTGTAGGGGGCTTAATAAAATGGGGGTTGAAAAATTATTTAAAGGGTGTCCTTAATAAACTCGGGATGGTGGAAAATTAAAAAAAAAAACAAAAACAAAAAAACCCAGTCACCTCCCTCCATTATGCAACTAAGAGTACGCTTTTCCATTAAGATTACTATGAGTACGCTTTTTCATTAAGATTACTAGGTGTACCCTTTTATATTAAGATTACTAGGTGTACCCTTTTATATTAAGATTACTAGGAGTACCCTTTTATATTAAGATTACTAGGAGTACCCTTTCTCTCATTTTAACTGTTTCTTCTGTTCTCTTTTATTTAATTTTTGCGGCTTTCTTTTATGTAACTGTTTTATTCACATTTTCTTTTAAATACTACCATTGTCACCTGATGGTTGCTACTCGTTTACATAGCTTAGCTTAGCTTGATACAAGACCTGGTCACCTAGTGTGAATCAATCTCAGTAATCAGTAGTAATGGCAAACCAGGCTAGCTCGCCAGCCTTAAGCCTACCCGTGCTATCTGTTCTGCAATTATTATTTTAAAAAGCCTACCTTAATTTTTACTAAAAGAATACACCTATGCGACGATCGAACTCACTAGCAAAGATTTAAACCTCTCGTTTGATTACCTTTGTGACTTTTTTTTATTTTTATTAAGCTTGGTTTAATTTTGGTACAAGGCAATAAGTATGGGGCACTCGGTGAGGCTCGAACTCACCACTGTTAATCAGACTAGTTAGTTCATCATTAAAACGTCCTGAGGTACCTCTGTTCCATATTTTTTACATTTTGTGTACGAAATATGTATGCAAATATGACGACTTACAAAACTCTTACTATTACCCTCGAGTGTCTCTATTTTTATATTACGGCGTTTTTTTCATCATACTAACTTAATATTAACCTATTCTCCTTTTTTATTATTATTAACTATGTACTAATCGTAATTCAAACTTTCTTTATCTCTGCATTTCTCTCCTTTGTCTTTTATACGTCGTCTCCATATTACGTTTCCATTTTGTTTTCTGTCTTCTTAAACCCTGTATTATTCTTTTTCTTATATTCTTCTTCGCGTCTATCTTCTTTTTCTTATAAATTACACCGCTTTTTTCTTCTCTTTTTCATCTGAATACCGCTATACAACAACAGTCTCTGTTATTTGCAAATACATAGCAACCAAGTGAGGATCGAACTCGCAACTCCTAATGGTGAACCAAACAAGCTTGCTATTACAGTACGACGTTTGTCACTCTCCTCCTCTTATTGTTACTATGCAATATTCTTCTCTTCTCCATTACGCTTTCTTCCGCTTTTCTCTTTCCTCTACACGTCTCTCCATTAAGCATTTTTCTGTTTCCCCATTCTACCTCTCCATTACGCGTTTTTCCCTCTTTTTTTGTCTCGTTCCTCTTCCTACTTCTATATCACGCCTACTTAGATTTTTCTCTTTCCTCTTCCCACCTCTGTATTGAGCTCTTCTCTTTACTCTCCCCTCTTCCCACCTCTACATTACGCCTACTTACTCCTTTCTCTTTCCTCTTCCCACCTCTACATTATGCCTACTTAATCTTTTCTCTTTCCTCTTCCTACCTCTACATTACGCCTACTTACTCTTTTCTCTTTCCTCTTCCCATCTCTACATTACGCCTACTTACTCTTTTCTCTTTCCTCTTCCCATCTCTACATAACGCCTACTTGATATTTTCTCTTTCCTCTTCCCACATCTACATTACGCCTACTTACTCTTTTCTCTTTCCTCTTCCCATCTCTACATTACGCCTACTTACTCATTTTTCTTTCCTCTTCCCACCTCTACATGAAACCTACTTACTCTTTTTTCTTTCCTCTTCCCACCTCTATATTACGCTCTTCTCGTTACTCTCTTCCTTACATCTACATTACGCCCACTCACTCTTTTCTCTTTCCTCTTCCTACCACTATATTACTCCTACTTATTCTTTTCTCTTTACTCTTCCTACTTCTAAATTATGCCTGCGTACTCTTTTCTATTTCCTCTTCTCACATCTATACAACGCTCTTGTCTTTACTCGCCTCTCTTCCTACCTATATTTTACGCCTACTTATTCGTTTTTCTTTCCTCTTCCTACCACTACATTACGCCTACGTACGCTTTTCTCTTCCATTTCCTTACTCTATATAACGCTTTTCCCTTTACTCTCTTCTCTTTCCACCTCTATATTACTTTCTTCTCTTTTCCCTTTCCATTTCCCACCTATATATTACGCCTATTATTTTTTTCTTCTCACTTTTATATTACGTTCCTCTCTTTACTTTCCTCTTCCTACGTCGTTTTTTCTCTCTCTCCTCTTCCAACCTCTATATTACGCCTTCTTACTTTTTTCTCTTTCCTCTTCCTTCCTCTATGTTACGTTCTCTTTTTATCTCCTCTTCTCAGCTCTGTATTACTCTCTTTTCTTTTTTCCTCTTCCTACCTCTATATTACACTCTTCTCTTTGCAATCTCCTCTTCCCACCTCTATATCACGCCCTTCTCTTTTTTCTTTCCTCTTCCTACTTCTACATTACGCCTACTTACTTTTTTCTCTTTCCGCTTACCATCTCTACACTACGTCCTTCTTTTTCTATCTCCTCTCCCCACCTCGATATTACTCCTTCTCTTTTTTATCTCCTATTTCCACGTCTATATTACTCCCTTTTCTTTTTTCCTCTTCCTACCTCTTTATTACATCCTATTCTCTCCTCTTCACACCTCTTTATTACGTCTATCTCTTTCCTCTCTCCTCTTTCCCACCTCTGTATTACCTCCTTCTCTTTTCTATCTCATATTTCTACGTCTATATTACTCCCTTTTATTTTTTCCCCTCTTCCCAGCTCTTTATTACAACCTACTCTCTCCTCTTCCCACCTCTATATTACATCCATCTCTTTCCTTTCCCCACCTCTATATTAAGTCCTTCTCGTTTTTATCTCGTCTTGTCACCTCTATATTACTCCTCTTTCTTTTCTTTTCTTTTCATTACCCTTCTTCCTAACTCTATATTCATCTTTCTCTTTTCTCCTCCCATCTCTACATTACGACCTTCTCTCTCTATTCTTGTCTATTACTTTTATATTCATTTTTATTTTATGACTTTTTTTTAATCTTTCCTCGGCAGCCATTTTATGGCTTTTCCTTTTTTTTCTCTCTCTTTTTTCTCTTTTTTTTTTAAACTTCTTACTTCTCTTTTTCTCCTCTTCTTCCATGCCTTCCTCAAATATTTGTCTCTCTTTTTGCTTTCTTTCGTTACTTTTCGTTTCTTCTATCTCGTCCGCTTTCGCACTTCACTGTTTCTCGTCTGCTTTTCACCCGCACTCTCTCCTTCTCCCTTCTCCCTTCTCTCTCACACACACACACACACACACTCTCTCTCTCTCTTCCTGAATCTGTTTCACATAAACCGCCGTTTCTTCCCCCGATTCTTTGTCAGGCTTTCTTCCTCGCGCTCTCTACACCGCTTCGTCTTCTGCTTTGATTATAGATCTTCACACCATCGAACATTCCCCACACACTAACACACTCTTCCCTAGCGCCATTTTTTAAAATAATAAATCCTTTTGTTCTTCCCTCCCTCCACTTTCCTAATGCATCCCTGCACCCCTTACAGGCCCCGCCCACTGCACATTTTGATTGGAGATTTCTCTTAGCACCCCCACCTTCCCCACTATTTATATTCTCGCCTTTGATATTGTCCATATTCGTGCCTTTTACTTTCTTTTATCGCAAACCACTCTCTAATCTTTGTATCCTTTTGTATTATAACAACAGGGACGCTTTCTCCTCATATTTCAGGCAGCTATTAATATTTCTTTCGATCTGAAACCAACCATTTCAAAACCATTTACATCTTTGTTTATTTGTTTGTTTGTTTGTTTGTTTGTTTGTTTGTTTCTTTCTTTCTTTCTTTCTTTCTTTCTTTCTTTCTTACTTTCTTTCTTTCTTACTTTCTTTCTTATCTTTCTTTCTTTCATACATTTTTCTCTGTCTTCTTCCTTTCTTTGCTTTCTTTTTTAATTCTGTCTTTTCTTTCTTTTGACATCAGTTGTTTCTCTTTTTCTTACTTTTTAAATTTATTTTACACTTTTTCATTCATTCTTTAATTCATCATTTCTTTTCTATTTAATCGTTTCTTTCTTTCTTTCTTTCTTTCTTTCTTTCTCGTTCATTTTTCTTTCCTTCTTTATCCTTTCCCCACATTCCTTCCTTTGTTCTTTTCTAACTAACTAAGGTTATTATTCCTTATTTTTTCTTTATTCTATTTTAATTCTTTCCTTTCTTTATTTCCTTTTGTTCTTATTGGCATTTTCTGTTTCCTTTTCTCTTCATGAATAATTGAAACATTATCTCCACCACACCTTACTTCCACCTCCACCACCGTCGACATTATTATTATTATTATTATTATTATTATTATTATTATTATTATTATTATTATTATTATTATTATTATTAGCTCAGACTAGATGTTCGATTCCTAGGAAACGTTATAAAGTCTTAAGCCCCACGTGCATTGCCGATTTGATGATCTCGTAAGAGTAAAAGAAGAATCTATTTCGGACCATGTTAAAGAGATTTGACTGCAAGCAATCAACACCATAAAATACACGTTTCCCAAATGGAATATTATGATTATTAAGAATATATATATATATATATATATATATATATATATATATATATATATATATATATATATATATAGCAAAATTAGTCTTTCCCTAAATCTTTCCTTCCCACCTTAAATGTTTGATTGAGAATTTGCTTTTCGTCCCCCTCTTTTTCTTTATGGCTGGGTATTTTTTGTCTTTTAAATGTCTTTCTTTCTTTCTTTCTTTTTTCTTTCTTTACGTTCTAAGTTTTTATGTCAATTCATCTTCTTTTTTTTCTCTTCTAATTTGGTTCTTTCTTTCTTTCATTCTTTCTTTGCCTTCTAACCTTTTTTTGTCATTTCATCTGATATTCTTTCCTTCTTTCTTTTTCGTTTCTCTCTTTCTGTCTGCCTCTCTGTCTGCCTAACGTTTCTTTTCTAACTTGCTTCTTTTTCTCTATCATTTCGTCTGATGTTTCTTTCTTTCTTTCTTTCTTTTTTGTTTCTTTCTTTCTGTCTGCCTAACTTTTATTTTCTAACTTGCTTCTTTTTCTCTATCATTTCGTCTGATGTTTCTTCTTTCTTTCTTTCTTTCTTTCTTTTCATTTCATTTCTTTTCTGTGTCTTTCATTCTACTTGTCCATTCGCTTTTATTTTATAACCAATTTTATCAAATTCCTTTCTTCATTATTAATTATAGGGTTTTTCCTCAACGCTAGACAGTCTTCATTTGATTGCAATCCTGTGATCATAATAATCAATAATGCTGTCAATCTTTCAATTAGAACCAAGTTTACAAGCCCCTCGTTGTGGTGTAATGGTTAGCGAGCTGGTCTCGCATATCATTAGCCTACGGTTTCATCCACACTGAGTGTTCCTTACATATGACCTTGGGTCAATACTATGCTTCGACTTTAACAGCAACATTTCTTCATATATAGTTCGCTATATACGCTTTATGTGATCTCCTGTTTGAACAATTCCAAAGCTGTTTGCTTCTTTCTTATTTTCAAGCTTTCTTTTCTTAGTACATCTTTGTGTTCTCTTTCTTCCTTTCCCTTTCTTCCTTTCTCTTTCTTCCTTTTCCTTTCCTTTCTTTTTCTTTCTTTCTAGTTTGTTGTAGTCTTCTTTCTTTTTACATTGTTTATCACATTCGTTTCTTGCTATTCGCTTTATTTCTTACTCTCAATCTCTTTTCTTTTCATCACTTCTATCTCCATCCTACTCTTTCTCCTTTTCTTCTTTGTAACCTTTCTTTCTTTCTTTCTTTCTACCAATTTTATTTTTCTTACTTTCTACTTCTTTTCTTTTTACTTTTCTTACTTACTTAATTTTTCATTATACATAATTCTTTCTTTTTACTACAGCTTTTAGATTTTCTTTTTTTCTTTCTTTCTTTCTTTTTTTCTTTGTATGTGTGTATGGGTGTGTATGAGTGCGCATTTGTCTACAGTTTTTGGCGTTTGATGATGATGATGATGATGATCATCATCATCATCATCATCATCACGACGACCACAACCACCTAAAACACCACTAATACCACCACCACTTCATCATCACCACCACCACCACTACTACAAGTAGCATCATCAACAAATTATCAAGCTGATCATTATCTTCTGTTTCTTTTTCTTTTCTTCTTACTTTTCCTTCTTCGTTTTTATCTTTTCATTGTTCTATTCCTTTTCGTTTTCCATTTCTTTTTCTTTCCTTTAATTTTCCTTGTCTTTTTCTTTCTTCTTTTCTTTTCGTTTTCTATTTAATTTCCTTTTTTTCCCTTTTTTCTTTTCTTTTTCCTTTTCTTTTCTGTATCCATTTTTTCACCCTTTTCCTTTCATTTATTCTTTTCCTTTCCTTTTCTTTTTCGTTTTCCATTGTCTCATTCATTTCCTTCTTACTCTTTTTTTTCTTTCGGTGACAATATTCTTTAAAATATTCTGTTCACATTTAACTTTGTAAAAATACATTTTGGCCAAGATCCGTGAAATTCGAAAATTTCTCCTGAATTAAATATTTTCAACCAGTTTTGACATGGAAATTGAAACAACTTTCCCGCCATTTCTTCATTTCAGAATTTATTTATGGATTTTCCGTTCGTTCTGTACTTGTCGATGAATATTACTAAAATTATTATCTACTATTATTTTATTTTGAACAACCAAATTTAATAATTATTCTTTAATTACTAGTAAATTATTAATTAAAAATAGTCGCTTGAATTGTTTTTTGTAAATTATTTTAGCACACTCTCGTAAGTTGAATTAAATAAATTTAAATATATATAAAAAAATCTGTTTAAAATATTAAAAAAATAAAAATATAAATATAAATATATAACTAAATATGTAAATATATAAATAAATATATAAATAAATAAATATATAGAAATGGATTAGATAATTAACAAATAATAAAAAATAGAGTAATTGCTTAATTAACGAAACTATTTCTTTAATTAGTTAATATGATTTATACGCTATATGATTATATTACAATTTTTATATTATGAGTTAGTATTTATCTACGTTCAGTTTTTACAACCGTGGATTTGAGTGGAAGTCAAATAACAATTTTCCTCCGCAGAGTTGCAAATGATTTTTGTATTTTAAATATTTTATATTTTCTTAATATAGTATTTATAAATGTTTCTACTTTAAATATATTTTATAATTTAAAATAATTTCATATAGACATATAACATATATACTATATTATAGTATATAATATATTATTATTTATAATATTAACATATTACATATATTATGTAATTTTTGAAGTTAAAATATTCTCATAATGTTTTCATAATATATTTTACATAATCTTTGTCAGCTAAATATTCTTATAATATTTTATATTTTATATTATTCCCATAATATAACAGTTTATATAACTATTGTTTAAATGTAATATTTTATATTTTAAATTGTTTTCATTATATAATATTTTATATAATTTATGCGGTTTAATATTCTTATATTCTATATTTATAATATTTTATATAGATTTTTATATATTTTATAGTTGAAATATATTAAATATTTTGAAAAATTTCTATTTCTATTTGAAATTGTACTGAGCTGAATTAAATATTTTATACAATATATTTTTGCATAAATATTCTTATAATATTTTATATATTATATTTTCGTAATATAATATTTTATATTATTTTTGCAATTTAATATTCACGTAATATATTATATTTATAATATTTTCATAATTTTTCATATATATGTGTAATTTAAATAATTTTACAAAACTTTGTATTGATAATATTTTCATAATATAATATTTTATATAATTTTTATAGTACAAGTATTTTCTTAATATTTTATATGTTAGAATAGTTTCATAATATATCTTGTATAATTTTTTGTAGTATAAATATTCTTATAATAATTTATATTTTCATACGATTTTATATATTTGTGTAGGTTAAGTGTTCTTACAATATTTTGCATTTATAATATTTTCATAATATAATAATTTATATAATTTTTGTTATTCAAATATAAATAAATATTCTATATTTACGACATTTTCATAAGATCTAACTTAACTTGTAGTTTAAATAGTCAAAATTATTTCGATCTTTATTCATTTTCGTTCGTTATATCTATATATAAAACAGAGGATGTCTGTGTATTTGTCTCTCTGTCTGTGTGATATCTTTTCACTCGAGATCCATCCAACCGATTCTGACCAAACATGGCATATACATTGTACTATGTAAGAGATATGTTCTTAGCGTAAAAAATTGTTAATTTAAAAAAAATCAAATATCGATAAAGCTGATCAAAAATCGATAAATTCAACTTTTTTCCCCCCCGATTTCATTCAGACTCGGTGTGTACGTTACTTAACATCATCACGAGCTCAGCGATATCTCGTCTTTATTTTACGCCTCTGTGTTTAGAGGAAAACCGCGAAAAACCAAAAACCGATTTCAACACAAATCGGTTTCAACACAAAATTTAAACTAAAAACTCCCTCAGTTTTCAAGCAATCTAATACAAACTTCACTCAATTGTAGCCAACAATAAGTTGATTGTTTAACAGTCATTTAACTTGATAATTGAGTCCACCCATATAGTGAAAACCCGCGTAAATAGCGAAAAATGGCGATTTTTACTGGTTTCTTTCTTGTTTTTCGTTGATCTTTCAATCAATTTTCATCAAACTTAACAATTACTTCATAAATTCCATCCACTTTTACATCTCTGGTAGCACACTGACAAACTGAAAAACTCATAAATAATTGTGGTCTGAAGTGGCTCTTCATGTTGTCTGTTTTATCCCTTGATGTCCTCGGCTAAATTCGACTGAATAAATACAGACTACTGTTATATCAGTAACTGCATTATTTCAAAATGTTTTTTCAATGAAAGTACTTTAAAGTAACTGAGGAAGATAAACTCTGTTACATGTAAACATGATGTTGTTTTTGCTCCATTCTAATTGAACGCTCTTCTCTGATCAACCAGCTGGCTATGACTGCTAGGTGAATCTAAACGTTGAAGAATTTATCGTTGCTTATTTTATTTTGACTTATGATATATACAGTAAAAGAAAATTATTATGAATTTGGACAAATAGGAAACATGCATGTAATTCTGGTTATATTCGATGTACAGTCCACTCTTTTTTTTATTAATATTTCTTGGTGAAATAAACAGGGTCTTGTATTCTCGTAGATCTTATATGACATCAAATACGGTTAACTGAATAATTATCATTTAGTTAAGAACTTAATTATTATTTAACTAATACTATAAAAATCGATAAATAACTATTTTTGGTCCTCGCTGTTTCCGTTTTTCTTTATTTTTCTAAACAGTGAAATTAACAACAACCGGCCTAGTTCGAGAACTCCTACTCAAACACGTGTACCTACAAAAGAAAACGTTTACCGCAATAAGAATTAATATCGGATTAAAAATACATTTAATATATATATATATATATATATATATATATATATATATATATATATATATATATATATATATATATATATATATATATATACATATATATATTAAATGGATTTTGGTAATATATATATATATATATATATATATATATATATATATAGTTGGCATCAAATACAGATATAATATGGATCAGAATCCGACAAAATGATAAGATAAAGAACTGTGTGTGAGTGTTTGGTAGAGCATAAAGTCTGGATATTTTTGGGATGATATTCGATCAATTGTGACTATATTTTGTCCTCATTATTAACTCATATTCCAATCGATTTGTTGAAGTTTCCTGTCACAGAAATTATTTTATGCTCATCGATTTTTTGAGCAAGCATTTTGGTTACAAGTCAGGTTTTTGTTGATGGTATCCTGATTCATAGTATCTATGATATGATATGATATGATATGATATGATATGATATATATATATATATATATATATATATATATATATATATATATATATATATATATATATATATATATACCCTGAAGATCCCATGTGGGTAGTACCCGGCTCATTAGGATTTATTTAACTTTTGCTCTACTTAGTGTATTAAGCACTCTTCGTTTTAACTTATTACTCGCTGTTTTTTTTCTTTGTACCAGAAATTTGAGTTACTGGACGATTTCTTTCGCCCTGTTCAGACGTTTCTGATACTTCCTATTTTTCCCATTTTTCCTCGGATGCCAATTTATTTGGAGATTGTTCTATCCATATATATATATATATATATATATATATATATATATATATATATATATATATTAATGCATGTTTCATTAAATAATAAGTTCCTATCGTATTGTCTGATAAACTTAATCACATTATCGTTGAAAGACGAAAGGAAAACACTATATTGACACATGTTTGTATCTAATCTAAGCTTTCGGCTTACATAAGTCATTATCAAAGATGACAATTTTAATAAATCAAAGCAACACATATACGAAACCAAAATAATGGCCCGCCGTTGCTGTTTGAATAAGCTCAAAGTAACGACAAACTCTTATTTACGAGCCAAGGAAGCGAAAAACGATAATGTGATTAAGCTTATCAGACAATAAGAAAGGAACAAAACTTGTCTATATTATTTAATGAAACATGCATTAATGAAAAATTGCTGCCGAAATATACACAATATATATATATATATATATATATATATGGGGGGGGGGAATCTATCTATCTATCTATCTATCTATCTATCTATTTGTCAGCAATATATATATATATATATATAATGCGGGCACACGATGGCTGGGAATTAACGCTGCTACTATAATTCACTAATACAGTGAGTCCCCCGTATTCCCGTGGGTTAGGGACCAGAACCGGCCGCGCATAAAAAAAAATCCGTGAATACTTGTAACCCCCCCTAAAAGTGCTTATACGTACCAATTTTGATTGTTAAAGCCCCATATGACTTAAACTTTCATCCTAAATATTTTAGAAAAATTTCAGACTCTTTTAAAAACAATTTTGAAAAATAATATTGGTGACCATACACTTAGCGTAAATTTTCTTTCGTACGTACAATAATCGTTTTTACTTACACATAGGTCGATACAGTCATTGAAAATGCTGTATCAATTATGAGTAACAAGACATAAAATATCAAGTTTAAAACATTTTCTAAAAACAGAACTGTGATGATGTCCCCAGCATAAGCCACATTTAAGACCCCAGCCCCTAACAAAGAACAAAGCCCAAGCTCTACGCATGTTTTTGCGTTTGGTTTTTATAATGAAGATGTACAATTCTGACAATTTTTATCATAAAAATGAACTGTTATATGTTTTAAGTCACTTAAATAACAGGAAAATAATACAAGAATATTCTAAATATGTTATATCGAAAAAATACGCAAATCGAGGGAGTTCTCAGCGAATAATTTGTACATATGTTCTTCAGAAAAAACATGCGAATATTCGGAGGTTCCTCGAATAACAATTACCTTTTAAGCTCAGATTTCTTGAAAAGATTCCTGAAACATTCATATCTGTTCAGTTTCATATCGTGACGTAAACAAAGCAATTTCTAAAGAAATAAAGGATTTTTTAAATTTGTTAATGTGACAGCTTTTATCACTTAAACGTCATTTCTTGCGGATACCCAAATTTGAGTAGACGCCCCGTTTATTTATTATTTATTAACCAGCCGATATCTTGTTAACGAAAAAAGATGTTACAGAAATTGATTCGACAGTCAGTTGTCTGGATGATTACCAGGTAAGTCAAGGGGACCTGTACAGAAAATATTTCGATAGTTATTGTCTGAACGATTATCAGGTAAATGAAGTGGGCCTCACAAGAACCAGTTCAAATGATTTTGACAACGCAGGTCACTGAATGAAGCCAGACCTTGAGGAGTTGATGAATGACTTTTTTTTTTCGATGAAAGATGACGCGACAAAGAACGTTTGTCCCCTATAAGACAATCGTCCCTAGCAGCCAAAAACAGCGGACCGTTTGCGGCGACTTCGAAAAGGAAGGCGGTGAGAGACCGTTCGCTCGCTTCACGTCTCCTCAACTCACCTTGGCCTCGCTAGTCTACAGCAGCAGGTCACAATCGAATAAATATTGCCCGTTGCTACATTCTTGCCTCATGGTCTTATTTCGTAGGTAACGATCTGGCCCTAGAGTTATTTTTAAAGCATCATGATTGGAAAAGTTGCTGCCTGGGAACGAGCCTGGTGCCTGGTCTGAGCTGCAACGCAACGACCATAGTTTCAAAGAAACACTTGGTTTAAAATAGCAACTGAAAAGTTATTATTATTATTATTTGATCAATTATTTTTTTAAATTCTTCACTTGGTTATTTAAATGAGATTGTTTAAAACAGCTTGAATGTTAAAATAATTAACTGTAGAAATTAAGAATAAAACATATAAAATATCCAGCGGCTTTCGCCGAAATTGTACACATATATTAATTAATAACAGCTGGTGTTATTTTCTGAAATATAATTCAACAATTTTATCAGGAATAAATAGGGTATAAATATATTAACAATAATAACACAAATCCTTAACGCCTGACAAAACATGTAGACCAGTAAATTTATGGAGTTTAACGCGTTGAAAGGCGAACTGATTCGCGGAAATAAAGTGCTCGATATTAAAGACAAGAGCAGTAATAGTTAATATTTATCTGATGCTGACGAGCAGTAGAATCATCTGAAGTGGAGTCCGATAGTTAGATTTTATGTACCTTTGTATATGTCAACTCTCTCTCTATATATAATATGTAAGAAAATATACCATGTGTAACAGCAAAATTGTCCGAATCGTGTAACAGCATGGGATAATTGTCCATCCTACAAAATGTTTAATATATATATATATATATATATGAAAAAAAAACCCCACTAAACAAATAGTTTCTTTTTACCAGGTTTTCAGATAAGACGTTTATCCATCTTGACACCATTTGTCGTAAGAATCACAGAAAAATTCTTTGAGTTATTCAGTTAGAAAGAGAACAGGATAAAATCGTTTTGTGTCAGCCTCACTATGTCTTCCCAACTGAGCAATGGTGAGAGGAAAAAGATCATTAAGGCATTTCAGTAATGGTACCAACATTCATCGTCTGGCTTCCATCTTCAAATTTCATTCGAGAATCACCAAGAGAACGGTTGATAAGTTTAAAAAAGAGGGAACAGTAGAGAGGAAAACTGGATCAGGAAGTCACAAAAGCAAAATGAATCATTATTTCGACTAAATATATTTTTATTGTTCAAAGTAGAGTTCAACAGAGTTATAAAAACCTCAGAGAATATTTTGTAATCATTCCTAAGATACAACAGTTCAAAGCTTAAGGTAACAATTGGACAATTTTGCAGTTACACAATTTGGACAATTTTGCAGTTACACAATTTGGACAATTTTGCTGTTACACAATTTGGACAATTTTGCTGTTACACAGTTTGGACAATTTTGCTGTTACACAATTTGGACAATTTTGCTGTTACACAATTTTGCTGTTACACAATTTTGCTGTTACACAATTTGGACAATTTTGCTGTTACACAATTTGGACAATTTTGCTGTTACACAGTTTGGACAATTTTGCTGTTACACAATTTGGACAATTTTGCTGTTACACAATTTTGCTGTTACACAATTTGGACAATTCTGCTGTTACACAATTTGGACAATTTTGCTGTTACACAATTTGGACAATTTTGCAGTTACACAATTTGGACAATTTTGCTGTTACACAATTTGGACAATTTTGCTGTTACACAGTTTGGACAATTTTGCTGTTACACAATTTGGACAATTTTGCTGTTACACAATTTTGCTGTTACACAATTTGGACAATTTTGCTGTTACACAATTTTGCTGTTACACAATTTGGACAATTTTGCTGTTACACAATTTGGACAATTTTGCTGTTACACAATTTGGACAATTTTGCAGTTACACAATTTGGACAATTTTGCTGTTACACCATATATATATATATACATATATATATATATGTATGTATATATATATACATATATATATGTATATATATATATATATATATATATATATATATATATATATATATATATATATGTATGAAGAAATATAGTCTTCAGGTGTGCTATCAGAGATAGAGCGTGTGTAAATAAAAATAAATAATGACAAGCAAAATAATTTAACTCAATAAATAAATAAACAAATAAACAACTTCCGTTAAAGTAACCGCCAAAATAGACTACCCACAATGCACCATTGACCCGTATATATAAATAACCGAGAAAAATAACAGCACTCGTGGCCTGACGATTGCGTCTAGCATGAAACAGACTGACGCCTCTAAGTGTTGACTTCAATGCTAACTTTCATATTTACACACACACACACACACATACATATATATATATATATATATACATATATATATATATATATATATATATATATATTTAACATTAATAATATAATATATATATATATTTAATATATATATATTTTTAAAAATTGGTAATATATATATATATATATTTCAAATTGGTAATTTTTAATTTTCAGTTTTATAGTAAAATTTAATATTAATTGGTTAGAATGAATTCTATTTTAGTCTAACCCTAACATTAATGCATTAATTATTATAACCAAGGTTCGTAGTCAAGTTTTTTGAATTCTCATATACTTGTATTTTGATTGGTTATTGCAGCTTATGTAAACGCGTTTCCCCTATCGAGGGGTTTTGGGTTCATTTGAACCTTTTAAAACGGTAAGACAAGTGCCAGCTATTTTGTAAAATGCAGATTGCCGAATAAAAAGTGTTCAGAGTAGTTTCCGAAGATAAAAACTAAAGTGCAATTTAAATTTTGTTTGAAAGTGGTAAAAAAATGAATAACCTTACCGCTACCGAAGTTTCACTAATGGTTCTGCAGGCAAGATTAAGTATTTTTTTAAAAATTTGTTCCAACATAAATATATGCACCGGGGCACTTCGACGTGGGTTGTAAGCTTGTCTCGCTAGAGCAATTGTGACTGAATAGTGTGTTCGATCCTCATTGGGTGCCCCATACATTCGGCCTTGTGCCACATCTAAACTACGCTTAGAAAATCAACATGGATATATGCACCGGGGCACCTCGATATGGTATAGCAAGCTTGTCTCGCTAGAAAAATTACGACTCAGTAGTGAGTTAGGTCCTCACTTACGG
>OZ038492.1:83479810-83517310 GCA_964036315.1 Acanthosepion esculentum | reverse complement strand
CCATCGGGATACATGCTTAGGCGATCATGTATCTTTCGATACATGACCGACGAGGCAGATATTTTTTCCCGCGTTAGACCAGTTGCCATCCAAGGCAATAGAAACCGATCTGTCCTGCTAGTTACCCGTAGTTGATGGAGAAGAATAGGACTTATACCTTTCCCAAGTGTATTAGCACGTAAGTGAATATAATGGATTCGACTGGAATTCGAACCCGGTTCTACGATTCCTCTATCCGAGCCGCTATCATTACATAATGTTATCAATATCAATATTGAAATTATGCAACGGTCAGTTTTCAATCAGCACCTTACGTTTGTGTTGTGCTACAGGTGCGGAAAATACATATTTATTATTAATATATACTCATATGATGCATATTCGCTGTTTTTATTTTATAATACGATACTATAATAGTAATTATTACATGCATTATTATTGGATACAGTTAACTAAGACTTCAGTTTTATTAATGTCATGTTTATTTTAAATACAGCTGGACTTTTTGACTACAGCAAATGCACATATAGTTTGGTCAACGGCGTAGCCAGGACCAGCAGTACATACGCTAATTTTATATCTCATGTATGATGCGACCCTCTTAAAACTAACTTCAAAATTAGGCCTTCAAATGTCGCATGATACGAGAGTATATGCGATACATGCAACTGAAGGACTATAGCGCTTTTCCTTTTAACTAATGCTAAACAGGCCCTCATTTTCAGTAAATGTTTTTAGTTGGTCTTATTGGGAACAATACGAGTGCGAATAAATCATTTGTCTCTCCAGAAAACTCCCTTCTAATCCGACCACACTTCTTTCGACGAAGACCGTCCTTTGATATGGTTAGTGGCAGTTTTTATTTTTCCGACTATATCTTGCTTTCCGCATTGTTGTCTCATACTTCATCGCCAGTTCAAGTTTGTTTCACAGAAAATTTACCTTATGTGGAAAGTAATGTTCAGTCGGAACGTTCCGAAAAAAAGATCATATAAATGGAAGGAGAAGAACTGGAGGAAGGCCAACGATGCATCTACTTAGCGGAGTAACATTACAGAATGACCATGGAAATTAAATAATTAGAACGACTTAGAACGAGAGAGCAGAAAGCATTTATCAAAAATAGAGATTAAAAACTACCGAGAAAAAAATACTCAAAATGTAAACGGTAAAAATGGCTGGGCTATTTATGCATAGACGAAACAGTTTGGTTTGGTTTGGTTTATTTTTATCAACCTCAACGTGTTATTTAATGCCAAGTTTTTTTTTATTGCTGTTAATAATTTTATCTATCTATCTATCTATCTATCTATCTATCTATCTATCTATCTATCTATCTCAGTATATATATATTGGTTTGTTTTGTTTTACGACATATCAACCTCAATGGGTTATTTATTATCTATCACTCTATCTATCTCAGTATATATTGGTATGGTTTGGTTCATTTTGCGGCATATCAACCTCAATGGGTTATTTAATGCCGACAAGATTTTTATTGTTGCTAATATTTTTTATCTATCTATCTATCTATCTATCTATCTATCTATCTATCTATCTATCTATCTATCTATCTATCTATCTATCTATCTATCTATTTCAGTATATATATTGGTTTTGATTGTTTTGTTTTACAGTATATCAACCACAGTGAGTTATTTAATGCCGACAAGATTATTATTGTTGGTAATGTTTTTTTTCTCCAAAAATGCATTGCTGGTGATATTTTTGTCTTCAAAAATCTATTTCTAGGAATATTTTTTTTTCAAAAATTTATTGCTGGTAATATTTTCCAAAAAAATATATGGCTGGTAATATTTTTTCAAAAAAAATATATAGCTGGTAATATTTTTTCCAAAAAATGTATTGCTGTTTGTATTGTTGTTAATAATTTTTTTCTTCAAAAATTTATTGCTGGTAATAATATTTTTTACAAAGTATTTCTGGTATTAAAACCTATTTTTACACTTTCATAGTATTTTGACCTCAGTTTTAACCATAGCTCGGACCCTAACAGGTGCTACCACCCGGGTCAGGGTGGACCTGGGAACACCAGCAATTAAGAGGTGGTCCCCCGCTCCTTAAAACCTCCTGATCAGAGGCCTTACTGTTGGACGTAGTTTATCGTCATACCCAGGACGGGATTTGGTTTCGTTTATTTAACGAAATATCAACTCATTATGAGGGGGAGCTTTGGTAATTTTTATCTCGAATTTATTGCTGGTAATTATTCTCTTCCTTTTCCAATAATGTATTGGTGGTAATTCTTACTACAAAAATGTATATTATACATTCATAACCTTTTGACCCCGGTTTGGGGGTTCACTATTTGCCCATAGTTGGGACCCTAACAGGTGCTACCAATCAGGGTCAGAGTGGTCCTTGGAACACCAGCAATTGAGATGTGGTTTCACGCTCCTCAAAACCTCCCAATCAGCGGGCCTTGCTGCCGGATGTAGTTTATCGTCATACCCAGGACAAAAGACGAAGAGGAGACTTGAGACAAAAGAAACGTGGTTCTACAAAAGGATGTTGAGGATACCATCGAATGAACACGTGTGAAACTTCAAGAAAAAAAAGAGACAAAGAGAAATGATTCGAAGGCTTGGAGAATTTGACACGAACAAGACGTATTTAAGAAAAAACAAGTCGGAGGTAAACTGTGAGTAACTGACTTTTAAAGTTCGTATAAATGGATGAAAGAACATGAATAGAAAGGGACAGTAAGTCGTCAAGCATTGCTTAGTGCTTCACTGGATAGGATATAGTGGAGAGCCACCATTACCCACGCCCTGAGTGGACACGGTGCATAAAAGAAGACTGTATAGAATGATTAGATTCAAATCTAAATATCAATGTTACCGTTATGAATAATCAAGAGTGCTTTCTCCTTATTTAATTACTCTCCTCTTTGAGAGGGCTATTTTTGTTTACTGGGACTATAAAAGGACACTATACGCGAACCTTGTATTCTCAATTGAATAAAGCTTTCTTAAAGCCCACACCTGCGTACTTTTTTCATTGCAGTTACCTTTTTACATTCTTGAAAGCAGACTGGTCTAAGATTTTACCATTCCGTTTGCATTGGGAATCTGGCTTTGTCTGTATAAATCCAAGTGCATTGCAAGTAAAAAAAATCTGAATTACGGAAAATCCCTTCGAAAGCTAAACAAGATATTAAGAAACAGGAAAAATGGTTTTTAATCAAGTTCACCCCAAGCAAGAAAGTAAATACACTAATACACGCCCTAATATATTTGAAAAACTAAATTTACTAAATAAGTAGTTACATTGTGATCTAATATATTACAGAGGGGCTGTATTTTTTCTTTAATCGGTATCACCCTATGCAAGGCAATAAAGCCACTAAGACACAAGGGGATAGTGGGTGTTGAAGAATTAAAAGACGGATAAATTACTAGGGAGCGAGAACAAAAAAGCCTAATCAGGAAGACAGTATATAGCGATTGGCATTGCATTTAAATTTTTGCAGATTGAAGCTGGCTGGAAAACATGGAACCGGAAGGGAGTTCCAAAACCGAGAAGTGCAAGAAAAGAAACTGTTAGCATAGAACTTACGGTTACATCTTGCAAATTCAACTGTAAATTGAAGAGACCTCATCGCCAGTCTAGTACTGCGCTAAAATTCATAAAGACTATTTACCATAAAGTCTAGGTACCGTAGCGACGAATTTATAGCGAAGTATTTATAGAAAAGTAAAGAGAAGCAACCTTACGGTGGTGGAAAATTGACTGAAGACGAAGAGCCATGTTAGGATCAATATCATTGCAGATTCTTCTTTGTATTTTATCTAGAATCTATAGCAGAAGCACCTTTTCATTTTATCAAGGATCTCTAAATAAACGAGGGTTGTACTAGAAGGCAATATCGATCCGCCTATATGGCAGTGATTGCTGGACAATTTCCTCACAGAGGAAGAGGGGACTTGAATCAACAAAGATGTGAGTCTACAGAAGGATGCTGAGAATATAATGAATAGAACATGTGAGCAACGAGGACGTCTTAAGGAAAATGGAGACTGAAAGTAAACTCTTAGGTACTTCCTCTTTTTCACTGTAAAAAAAAACAACAGCATACCATAATGAAAAAAGGCCCCAAACTTAATAAAAACAAAGTTTTATCACCAAAATGTTTATGTTATTATAAAGAGGAAAGGCCAAAGTATTTTTTAATTATTTTATTAATTTTTTAAATCCTTTCTAGCACGTTCGAAATTTTGGTTAAAAATATTGATTTTTTTTTTACGTCAGCGATCGACGTAATATGTACGATTTGTGTTTCGGCGCCTTTTTTCAGGTGAAAAACATTGATTTGGAAATTCTTGCAAATATCAAATAATGGTCAGACTTTAATGAAACTTTCGGGACTTATTCACAAATGAATGAAATTTAGAAATCTTGGCAAATACTTAACAACTGTTTAATTAATATCTAAATGTGCCCATGCTCAAACACATGCTCACACACATATACACAGAATTACGTGCGCCTACACTAGAATAGTTTCAGGCAACATACACATATGCTATTCGTATACATTCGAATGCTCCGAGATTATGGCCTTGTGCCAAACTAACGTGAGTTTAGTAAATGGGTGCATACGCACACTTAGGCTCACACATATCTGAATAAATACATGCGTGAATAAAAAAAAATGTGTAAACAAGAAATCTGTCCGCAAATTATCCATCCAAATATATATATATATATATCCAAAAATATATATATATATATATCCAAAAATATATATATATATATATCCAAAAATATATATATATATATATCCAAAAATATCCTTAAATGCCTATAATTAGTAACAGAAGTCATTGGTTCATACCAACGGCTTTCCATACTCAATACTCATTGGATTCACTCTCGCGTGGTCATGTGTGACGTCATGAGCTGTCGTGCGATTTTCGCTTTCAGCGTTTTATATGCACGTGTTTATCGTTGCTTGGAAATCATCCATGTAAACAAATAATACTATCATCAATTTCTTGTTCGTGTATTGCATAAATATATTGTGTAATTGTCATCTTTGATAATGGCTTATGTAAGCCGAAAGCTCAGATTGGATTAAATAAAAAAAGTATGTATCAATATTGTGATTTTCTTTCATTATTTAATGATAATGTTATTAAGATTATCAGACTATATGAAAAAAACTTACATAAAATATATAGACAACGCTTATCTATATTATTTAATGAGACATGTATTAATATATATATATATATATATATATATATATATATATATATATATATATATATATATATGAAGACATTTTTTTTTATATCTATACGTTTTTTTATAGATACAAATATTTAAGTAAATGTTCTGTTTATAATGAACAGTATTGTCCGAGAAATTTTCATAGAATAATTGTCGGACTTTGTCCATTTCATATATATATATCCCTGATTCAACTAGTGTACCGTAATAAGTTTATTCATCACGTGTTGCGTATCTTGTTTCATTTTGCATTTTTCGTCAGAGCATTACATTTCCTTGCTCTGTCCATCCTTTTACCTTCCAGCCGTGGCTTTCGGCATCTTCTGGTCTTTCTTCTTTTCTTTTTATGCGCCGTGTCACTTCAGGACGTAGGCATTCATGGCTCTCCACTTCCCCGTATCCCTTGTAGCGCTCAACAAGTTTCGTCCCTCTGCCACCTCCTCAGACCACGTACCGTCATCCACTTGCTTAAGCCCGTCAAGTATGTCATGCGTTGCTTTCACTTGTCTCTCTTTCCCACTATCCGCCCTGTGAGTATCAGATTCTCCAAGCAATCCTTTCTCATTACGTGTGCCAAAAATTTCAGCTGCCTCTTCCTGATGTCAAGTATAAACTTCCTCTTTGTTTGCATCCTCTCCAAAACCTCATCGTCGCATACTCGCTCGATCCATGATATCCTTAGCATCCTTCTGTAGAGCCATGCATCCGTTGTCTCTGATGAGACCGTTCAACATTCGCTATCGTAAAGGAGGGCAGAACTCTGAGAAAAACCCCTTTTACACGCAGATTCAGGGATTGGGTAACTCTCTCTCTCTCTCTCTCTCTCTCTCTCACACACTATATATATATATATATATATATATATATATATATATATATATAGATAGATAGATAGAGAGAGAGAGAGAGAGAGAGAGAGAGAGTCATATATATGCGGGTTTTGAATTCAAAGTTGTCCTTCTCGTAGAATAGATGGCATCCAAGGCTATAGAATCCAGTCTATCCTGCTATTTACCCATAGTTGGAGGGAGAAGAATAGGATTAATACCTTTCCTAAGAGTATTAGCACGTGAGTGACTGTAATGGATTCGACTGGAATTCGAACTCGGCTCTCCGATTCCTCAATATATATATACGAATTTCTAATTTATACGGATATCTAAATTATATATATATATATATATATATATATATATATATATATATATATATATATATATATATATATATATATATATATATATATATATATATATATATATATATATATATATATAATTTAGATATCCATGAGAGGCGAAATTTATATATATATATATATATATATATATATATATATATATATATATTGCGTAGCGATTGCAATATGTTTTTGTATTAATATCCTAAAATAAATAATATATATATATATATATATATATATATATATATATATATATATATAATATAAATATATATATAATATATATATAGAATTATAGTTCTTTTTGGAAAGACACTGGTATAATATATATATATATATATATATATATATACTAGAGTTCAAAAGTTTGAAGCCAACCCCAGAATTATCATGTGATGTACTTGCCAAAAGAATGGGAAAAAAAAATGAAAACGTGCTCTTAGAGTCATTGAACAAAGAAAGGAATCAGTTATCAAACTTATACTTTGAGAAACTTTATCAACGAATGCCAGAAATTTCTACTGCTTTAATCAAGGTGAAAGGAGGATATTTTGACGAGAGCAAAATTCAATCATAAAATTCTTTTTTTCTTTTTGTCATCATAAATATTCTAATTTAAAAAAATCACATCTCACTTTTTTAACCATATATAGTAATTTTCTCTTATTTAAAGTACAAATCAACTACTTTTGGAGCCAATTTAAAAAATTACAAAGAGTCCCCTCTGACTTTGCACTGTACTGTGCGTGTATATATATATATATATATATATATATATATATATATATATATATATGTAAAATAAATTTTCTGTTTGTACGTTATTTTAATAGGTACAATTTACTTCTATTAGAAAACGCGTATTTTCTACGTAATCACTCGACCATTCAGGCTGGTAAATGTAATTAAAAGAGTTTATTTTAAAAAAAAAGCATTTAATTAAGTAAATTTTACCTATTAAAATAAGGTACAAACAGAAAATGTATTTTATATATATATATTACCCTTTGTCTTGCTAATGATGGAGGACATGTGGAAACTTAAATAAAATTTCAATATAACCTTAAAAAATATAGATTTACTACTTTCTAATCCTTTTTACAAATTATTTCTATCGCAAATACAAATAAAGTTATAAATTTTTTAAAGTGAACACGAACTTTATAGACACCCTATATATATATATATATATATATATATATACATATATACATATATATATACATATATATATACATATATATATATATATACATATATATATACATATATATATACATATATATATATACATATATATATATACATATATATATATATACATATATATACATATATATATATTCATATATATATATACATATATATATATACATATATATATATATACACATACATATATATATACATATATATACATATATATATATTTTTGAATTGGACATAGTCCGACAATTTATTTAAAGACATTTATATATATAATGTTTAACGTTCTTTTTTATAGATACAAGTATTTAAGCAAAATATTTGCTTAAATACTTGTATCTATAAAAAAGAACGTTAAACCTAATATATATAAATGTCTTTATATACATATATATATGTATATATATACATATATATATATATATACATACATATATATATACATACATATATATATATATATATATATATATATATATATATATATATATATATATATATAGAGAGAGAGAGAGAGAGAGAGAGAGAGAGAGAGAGATGTATACGTGTCTGTGTAAAAATACACATAATGTAATTTTGGTCCACTTTCACGCAGACTTTAAAGTAGGTCCCTTGCACAACAGGTTTGTACAGTTACGTTCTTCATCGTGCTGTCAATATGGAAGGGCCATCCCCATAAAATTAAACCTATCAAGCTGTCTTATAACGAGCTTGTCAGTAAGGAGTGGCACAAGAGGGGTGGGTGGGCTGGCGGTAAAACTGAAGACGATTCAACAAGAATATTTAGCCGACCTGTTTTTCTTCTCACATCCAGTCGTATGCCCTCCGAGAACGCCCTCCCCCCGGTGCACCCTTCCCGTGCACACATCCTGTGCACAGTGTAGAAAGGTTATTCAGTGCAGTGTTAAGAATGAGAGGTCTTACACTCTGTGTGAAAATGATTAAATTCTAGAGTGAAACCTTCGGGTGTCTGAAATGAGGACGCGTAGGCGGAGTTATAGTTCTTTTTGGAAAGACACTGGTATTTTCAGTAAGCAATAGCGGTAAGTTAGTGAGGTTAAGCGTGTTTGGCAAAGGTACAAGCGTTTAGAACGTTCGCTTTCTGACAATGGAACTTGGGTTCGAATCTCACCATGGTTGATATGTTCACCAAGGTAATTTACCAACCTTGATGCTAATTATATTAAAAATATATTCGTTTAGGGCTTACAAACTTGACACAGTCTGATTGACTGCTCTGTTTTTTCTTTCATTTTTTTTTTACGCTTTACAAACCTTTCACAGTTTATTTAAAGCCAGAAAATTATATTTAGATTGTAAGAATTTTTTGCAGATAATAATGGTTTAGTGATAAATATTCTATTTACATTATTCGGACTATTGTCCACATCTTTTCTAAGCCCGGCTTAGATGTGGCACGAGGCCGAAAGTATGGAGCACCCAGTGAGGATCGAACTCACTACTCAGTCGTAATTGATCTAGCAAGACAAGCTTTCTAACCATTACACCATGCCGAGGTGACCAATAGTGATTTTCCAAGCGTAGCTCAGATGTGACACAAGGCCGAAAGTACGGGGCACCCAGTGAGGATCGAACTCACTACTCAGTCGTAATTGTTCTAGCGAGATAAGCTTGCTAACCATTACATCTACCCAAGGTTCCCAAGTCCGAATAATGCAAATAGTGTACATAATACCTCATCTCAGAAATATAGACAGATACTGATACGATTATTACTAATTAACCCATATCTGGAGGAGAAGAGGAGGATTCATTCCGTTACCAGATGTATTTGCGCATAAGTGAATATCACGAACCCAAAAGGAATTGGAACCCAGCTCTCCGATTAACAATTCCAAGTTATTCTCAATTACACCACCCGCACATCCATGCTCACAGCATCTGGTATTCACAAGCGGTTACCCATCTACATACTGACAAGTCTTGACGTTGCTTTTGGCAGTGTCTGAAAACAAAATTTTTGCAATAGAATGTCTTCCCCCTGTTGCGAAATATGTTGTATTTAATATGTGTCCTTTCCATTGAACTAAGCGCATGGTCAAGTGGTTAGAATGTTCACTTTCCATTTACGAGGTCCGGATTCGAATCTCATCATAGAGGATTTGTCGGGAAGGTGACCTTGTTATGGGCCTTAGGCGTCACTCCCAGCGTGCGGCATCCTTAGAAAATGCCTAAAAGCACACCACGGTTTGACCCATATCTTGTGAGTGAAATTGGGTAGACGGAACCGTTTGGAAGCCGTCGATGGTTGTGATAGCACGACGTCACAAGTCATCGTGACCGAGGGTTTGAGCGTGCTGGCCTTGTTCAAGAAAATTTCACGCCAGCTTATGCGTTCTCTCTCAGAAACTGTAGTCCGCTCAGCATAGTTACAATATAAACAACAAATGAACTGTGTTGATTGAGCAGGCGTCTTTTATATTTTTTTACAGTAAGGTTAACCCTGTACAAGGCCCGGGAGCCACTCGAGGTAGAGGGTTCCAGTAAGAGGTGGTTTGTGCGATATAGAAGATGAAGACAACGGTCAAACCCTAGACTTGAGTAGATTAAGATTTTAGCGACCGAGGAAATATCTTCGTGGGGGCTGGTTCCACAGGGCAGAGGTTCTCAGGTAGAAGATATTCGAATGAAACTTACTTCTCTGTAAGAGGGTTTTGCTAACCAACCTGGTAGAAGGGTGCCATTGAAAATGTATAGTAGCCGGCAATTTTCAATACCTCGGTGGATCCCGCTGTGAGGATCGAACACGTGATATATTGCAAAGTGTTCTGCATGACGTTCATGCTATCACATCACGATAGACATCAACAATAATAATAATAATAATTAATAAATAAGAATATGATACATATAGATTTAATCAAAAGCTCAGTAAATTTCATAATAATAGTTTAGTGATACGAGTATTACTAATTAACCCATATCTGGAGGAGAAGAGGAGGATTCATTCCTTTACCAGATATATTTGCCCATAAGTGAATATCACGAACCCAAAAGAAACTGGTAATCAGCTCTCCGATTAACGATTCCAAGTACAAACAACAAATGAACTGTGTTGATTGAGCCGGCGTTTATTTTTTTTTAAGTAAGGTTAACCCTGTACAAAGCCCGGGAGCCATTCGAGGTAGAGGGTTACAGTAAGAGGCAGTTTGTGCGGATAGAAATTAAAGACAACGGTTAACCCTAGACTTGAGTAGATTAAGATTGAGCAGGCGTCTGGCTAGAAAAAATCCTATTACAGTGAAGTAAGTTTCACTCGAATATCTTCTACCTGTGAACCTCTGCCCTGTGGAACTAACTTCCACGAAGATATTTCCTCGGTCACTACAATCTTAAGTTGGAAGTAGGGATGTATTCATCCAATTCTTAAGTGAATGCGACGAACTCGATGTCTATACTAATGAGAATTACCGTATTTTCCAGCTAACAAGACGCACTTTTTTCCTAAAAAATACCCTGAAAAATACGTGTGTGTCGTCCAAGACGAATGCAAGGTAACGTCCAGCCTCAAGTAAGCTTGGACGGTCACCTAATTGGCTTGACTGATAGTGACGTCGATTTGTATGTTGAGTCATTGCACTATAATGTTAGCTATCTAATTCAGCCTTTTATATGATGTAACCTCAGTACTTAGCTGTTAAATATTCCAAGAATATAAACCTTCCTGGAGCCGAGTCACAAGCTTAAACATGCTCTACTAGCAGCAGCAGAAGTGGCAGGAGCCTTTCTACTCTTGACTAGTATGTCATTGTCATACAAACAAAATCGAACGACTGATTGATGTAAACAATACGTCCTGCCAGTATGTGATGGATGCGTGGTGAATGTGTTGTATGAGAATGACTTTTTTTTCTTAGAAGTTTCTTTTCAGCATTAGGGTGCGTCTTCCATCCGCAATATATTGTAAGACGGAAAATACGGTAATCCCGGACAATTTAAAAATTCATTATTTACTTAAAAACAAAACTGCCATATATACATTTATATTGTTTACGGCCACATCACGTTGTAACATGGCAAAGTTAAGCAACGTCGTGCCTGGGTGACCCTTTGGGAATATCAGGCGGTGTAATTGGAGATATATATGTGGGTGGTGTAATGGGAGATCCCATCAACGCTAAACAAAATTTACGGAGAATTGGGACTAATCTCTCTTAATCTGGTCAGCTCTGACGGGATCGACTTGGTGAGGGGAGTATGATGTTTGAAAGACCCGAAACTGCCCAATGACCCAATTCAGAACATCACTGACGACGCCCTCTAGCGCTAAAGAGCGTATATTCAAAGTACGGAGAATTTGAACCAATCTCTCTTAAGCTCAAAGGAAAAACGATTAGAGTTTGCCGGCCACTGCCACCCGGCGGACAGGGAAATCGTCTCATCTTTACTCCTATGGTATCCTTCTGAAAGTGTCTTCTCACTATGGAAGTGTCTTCTGACGAAAATTGAATTTCACAGACACCATTGCACCGGACTCGGGGTTGGGCATTGTGGATCTGGGGACAGCAATACAGGACCGGACAGTGTAGAAAGCAATTGTCAATGGAGTTCCGATCAACCATAGGGAGGTTGAACGATGAGGATGATGATGATGATGATGACGATGATGATGATGATGATGATGATGATCATGATCATGACGATGATGATGATGATGTTTTAGATGAGCTGATAATTTGAACTTATTGTACCGATCAGACTTCCTGTTAAGGCAGGAGTAAATAGTTGTGTCATCAGCATAGATGCCGGGTTGGAAATTGGTGACAAGAAGATCGATGATAAAAATTAGGATAAAAATTCAGGCCCTTCTAAACTCTACTTCAACTCTATACTTCCAACGTCTCCACCTGAACTCATTTGAAAATGTTATTCTCTAATTAAATCTTGACATCTTCAAGTCTAGAATTAGTCATTTATATTTTCTGTTATCTTGCCCTTACTTGCGTTAATACAACTACACACAGTAACCCTCTACCCTGAGTTACCCTTGAGCCTTGTATTGGTTAAACATTAGTAAAAAAAAAGAAAAAAGAAAAAGTAAAAAGAGTCAAGTGCGGAGAATGCTGTGTAATGGCGATGCACGGGATGCGTGTCGGCGCTCGAACCTTCCATCCTCCTTAAAAGTCCAAACATTTAGAACATTGATTTAACCAGTCCTAATATATTGATCAGAAACTTGAACATTATCTATTCGTCTTGAAAGATGACTGGATGGAACATATACAAATCTACTGAGAAAAATCCAGAACATCTGTTGGTGATCCTATGCAACACTTAACACAATCTACGGAGAACTGAGACCAATCTCTCTCAAGCTCAAGCAAAAACGATTACAGTTCGCCGGCCACTGCCACCCGGCGGACAGGGAAATCGTCTCATCTTTACTCCTATGGTATCCTTCTGGAAGTGTCTTCTGACGAAAATCGACTTTCACTGGCACCATAGCTCGAGACTCAGGGTTGGACGTTGGGCAATGCAGGACCGAACCGTGTAGAATTGCATTGTCAATGGAGTTCCGACCAACCATAAGAAGGTCGAAGGATGATAATAACAATGATGAATGGGTAATGGCTCGGAATTGTTAATCGGAGATCTGAGTTCCAATTCTGGTTGGGTTCGTTATATTCATTTACGCGCAAATACCATAGGGAAATGTATGAATCCACTTCTCCCCCAGCAATGGGTTAATTAGTAAGACTTGTGTCACTAAATCATTATCTTTCACTCCACCCCACAAAAAATTGTTACGAAGTAAAAACATTTTCTGGCTTTAAATAACCTGCCATGGGTTGATAAACTGTAAAAAACGAATCAATCGATCAAATATATTTATGTACATGCAAATAATTAACATTCTCTTCCAGCAAACAAAATTCTGTGAAATATGAATGTACATTAGTTTTGGTCGTAGACGGACAGTTACGTACTGGACATTTGCTTCCCGGACAATTGTGTACTAGACAATTGCGTCCCTGGATATTTGCGTCCCTAGGCAAATGTGTCCCCGGATAATTACCGCTGATAATTTTATGAAGGTAACATTTTTTAAAGAGTTTTTTTAATATAGGAATATGAACACCAATTCCTTTAATTACCCTAAACAAGTACAAAGGTAGTTACCATAAATAAAAAAAAAGAGAGAAAAATTTATTTTTTAAAGCAAGAGAAAATTCAGCTAGCAGTTTCAGTTCACTCTTTTGAGGCGTTGTCACTGGAAAAGTGAACATTCCCTGCTCTCAATGAAGACGATCTGGACTGAAGAGTGGAGGTCTGCGATCGGTACTTGGCAACATGTGCAGAAAATGCACACTTTCAAACAAAGACTGTTTGCAGTGATGGGGCTACCTTTCAATTATATGACTAAATTAATCGTCGCAATTGAAACTACTGTATACCCGAGAATCTCTATTGGAGAGAACTCGGCTTAACATCAAAGATATTAAAGGAACCACTGCTTTTTGACGTTATCGCAACTAACTAATTTGTTTTACAATCTGTCATGTCACACATTTCAGAGGAGTTTGATGTGTATGAATTTTATTTCCAGCAAGATTAGACACCATCACACTACGTGATATAAGGTCCTACCTTGATATTTTGCCAAACAGGTGAAGTTGGACGGACAGTTGCGTACTGGACATTTCCATTCCGGACAATTGCGCACCTGGATATTTGCGTCCCTAGACAAATGCGTACCTGGATAATTGCGTACCTCTGATAATTTTTTGAAGTTACCATACTTTCTTTTCTTAATAGTTGCTAATTGCAAACGAGCTTTTAATTATTCTAAACAAGCAAAAAGATAGTCAAGATAAATTTTGAAAGAAAAATTTTTTTTTTTAGAGTTGTTTAATATAGAAATTTGCGGACGTTGCCTCGCTCTGTCTTTTTTACAAATACTTTCACGGTAATTGCTCCGAGGAGCTGCTTTCGCTGGTTCCTAGGCCTCATGAATTTAAACGTCCTACGAGGCTGGCATCCCTCTCCCACCCCTTCACCGTTGAAACTATTAGATGTAGACGTCTCTTCTACTCCAATAGCTTCATGTCTCGCACATCTCGCCTGTGGAACTCACTTCCTTATTCTTGTTTTCCTGACAAATACAATCTCCAGCTATTTAAGTGTAACGTCAATCGACATCTCCAGTTGCCTTGATCTATCCACTTCCCTTCTCCACATCCTTTCACCTTTCATTCCTATCTGCTCTCGCTCCAAATCTTCTGTAACCCCCTAGCCTTGATCGATCCACTATCTTTCTCCACATCTTCTCCTTTACCACTCCTATCTGCTCTTCCTCCAAACCTTCTGTAACCCCTTGCGTGCTAGTGGCTTCCAGCCTTGCTTGGGGTGATAAGCTTAAAAAATATATATACAAACAGAAAGGTAATTACTATAAATAAAAAAGCGAGACAATTAAGATAGTAGTTTCAATTCACTCCAACATTGCGTACCACAAACATCCAAATAGATCCTGGATTTTATAGATTATATTTTTATTTGGAACCCATGGCTAAGTTCCGAAAATCAAACACTGGTGAAAATTATTTGTGGACGAGGAAAATTACAGCTACCAGTATCATAAGAAAAACGCCGATGAAACAAAAACATACTGTCGATGTGTAGAGAGATCTTGTAACACTGTTAATCTGTCATTGCATTTTAAACAAAAATAAACTTTTAATTTTCTTTTTTATTTTATTCCATTTTTTTTTTAAAAAATGTATTATTACTACCTATGCTTTTTTCCCCAAAATTTATGGTAATTACCTTTAAAAGCGTAAAAAATTATCAAAGGTTCGTAATTATCCATGGACGCATTTGTCTGGGGACGTAATTGTCTGGTACGCAATTTTCCGGGTCGCAACTGTCCTAGAACCAGTTTTTGAATCATTTAAAACGCTGTATCCCGTCAGGACGTAGGCGATCATGGCTTTTCACGGATTGCATTGTTCTCCTGTCTTCGATTTTAATAATTTCACTCCAAGCAAGGCGATAAAGCCACTAAGGCTCAACAGGTAACTGAGAGTTACTAAGATTTGTTTTTTTACGTCTTATCAACATTTTGCAGGTCATTTAAAGCCAGGAAATATTTCTTTCTTGTGAGAAACATTTGTAGATAATAATGATTTATAGACACAAGTCCTACTGTTTAACCCATAGTTGGATGGAGAAGAGGTAGATTCATAAAATTCCCAAGGCTATTTGCGTGTAAGTGAACATAACGAACCCAAATGGAATTCGAACACTGCTCCCCGGTTTCCAATTCTGAGTCGTTATCCATTACACCACCCGCACATCCAAGCTTACTGTGAGTGAAAGAAGACGAGAAGACGTTAGTGAGTAGATAGGACAGTAAAGAACAAACTTCAGAAAATGGCGATTGATGTTGCATTTAAATTTTTGAAGATCGTAGGTGGAAGATAATGAGATAATTAGACCGTCATCAGTGATAATATTATAACATGACATAATTTTTTAATTATAAAAATATATTTTCTAAAAAATAAAACTTTCCTACCATTTCTAAGGTATATGCTTCTGTAGTGAAGGTAGCTCAGGTACTGTTGTAACTTAGGGAAGGTTACTGAATAGAAAAATCAAACGAAGATTGATAATGAACGATAATACTTAGGACAAGAACAACACATATAGGATTCGTCAGCGGTGCGTAGAAGTATTAGTCCTGCTAGAAGTCAGTAGAGTGAATTTCATATTGAATCTCCAACTGTAGGATATCTATCAACCGCCCCACACGGTCAGATATGGCACAAGACAGAATTTAATGTGGACTATCCGAGCTCGTAAGCTTGGCCAAAAATTCCCCGTATATAACGGGGTCGGGTATCTGTTTCCCGAGACAAGATTCTGCCCTTCGACATAGCCTTGTCAGGGAATCCCCTTTCCCCGGTGACAGAGAGTTTTACCAGCACAGCTGGAGACGAATCTCCAACTGCAGGATATATACCAACCGCCCCAGGCGGTCAGATTTGGCACAAGACAGAATTTAATGTTAGGTATCCGAGCCCGTAGGCTCGGACAAAATTTCCCCGTAGACCCCAGTATAAAACGGTATCGGGTAGCTGTTTCCCAAGACGAGATTCTGCCCTTCGACATAGCCTCATCTAGGGATCCTCTCTACAGAGAGTTTTATGAGCACAGCTGTAGACGAATATCCAAATCTTACCAACAGACAGTAATTTATTACTGTATTTATGTGAATGGGGACATACCCTTATCGTTCGTAGGTATGCTACAACAGATACCTACTACGAAAGCAATCACTATTACCTTGAAAGATTTTAGTAGTGTGACCCGACTTGAGGTGAGCCGTAGATCATGGGGCCCACTGCTCGAAAAAGATTACCCATGCTTAATCTACGACAATATTAAATTTATTATTAATATTAAAAATTGAAACAAAGTTATTATATCTGGTCATATTGCCTATTGTACAACATTACCATTAAGTTGCTTACGTGGTTTTGAGAGCAAGCGAGCCAAGCAAAGATCTGCTAAAGTACGACTTTACTTTCTCCCAGAGTTGTGGATATGTTTTATCGGTGTCATTACTTTTACATATATTATGTTTCCCAGTTTTTAATCTCGCTTGAACTGCTTCGTCACTCTGTAATTTAAGAAGACCTCTCTTCTAAAACCAACGTCTCTATTAGCAGCATTAACTTCAAAAGATATCGTCACCCAAATTGGTCGATTCGTCTCTAGTCGGTCGTTGAACCGAGCTTGCATATCTTGTGTCAGTTTTCAAATGTTTCAACATCCACAGTAAGACTACCTTCCTGCAGTTCGTTGCTATTTGGGGCCAGACACAGCATCAGCTTTAAAGCCAGATGTGTCCTCTATCAACCCTGAACCGTTTCAGTTTTCGTCCATGCTTAGAATATTGCTGCCGCATATCGTCCGGTGCCCCTGCTATTTACCTTGAGCTCCTTGAAAAAAAAAAAAATTCCAAAGAAGTATCAGCAATATTATTGGTTATAATCTGGCAGCTCAGTTTCAGTCATTTTCCCACCGCCGTAAGGTTGCCTCTCTGTGTCTTTTTTATAAATACTTTCATGGCCATTGTTCGGATGAGTTCTTCGCTATGGTACCTAGACTTTTTGAATTTAAGCGCAGTACTATACGGGCGTCGAGATCCCATCAATTTACAGTTGAGCTGGCTAGATATAACTGTAAGTTCTATGCTGACAATTTCTTTTTTTTTCTCCCTTCTGACTCCGTGCTTTCCAGCCGACTTTAGTCTGCGAAAATTTAAATGCAATGTCAATCGCTATCTACTGTCCTCCTGACTGCACTTTCCTCTTCCCTCTCATTATTAATGTTTTTTGTTCCTAATTCTTCCACTCCCTGTAACCATTTGTGTCTTTGTGATTTTACTGCCTTAAATGGGGTGATATCGATTAAAGAAAAAAATACAGCCCCTTTGTAATATATTCGACCCGAAATGTTCGTAAACCGAAACTATTTTTCCAATAGAAATCAATATAGAGAAAAATGCACAATGTAATAAAATTCCAAAAGAAAAGCAAAGCACAACAACACACAAATGTATACAACACGGCGGTCGACAAAGAAATGATTCCGTTCGGGTTAACTCGGTTCGGCTCGGTTCGGCTCGGTTCGGCTCGGTTCGGCTCGGTTCGGCTCGGTTCGGCAATGTTATTCGAGAACCGAAATTTTTGTTCGATAACCGAAGCATTTTCATCTCGAATTTTCTGTTCGAAAACAGATTTGTTCGACATGTGAGACGTTCGAGAACCGAGGTTACGCTGTATTATATATTTAGTCCCAGTCTATGGGAAGTAATATTTTATTGATTGATTCGGGTTTTTTTTTATCGCTTATTTTGCTGGTTATTTAAAACTAGTAAATATTTTTAGATTATAAGAATTTATTTTTTGGGCAAAAAAAATAATGATTTATTGACACAGTCTTACTAATTAACCCATAGCTGAGGAGGAAGGGTATTTTGTGGGTAAGTGAATATAACGAACCCAACTGGAATTGGAACTCGGGTCTCCGATTAACAATTCCGAGCCATTATCCATTCAAGCGTAAATGCAAGCTTAGAGCAGGTGTTATTCTTATCCTCTTTCTCATTTTCTACCCACAATATACTTTGGAGAGTTAATTTTTTGACATCATTCTTTCCATTTAAAAAAAAAAAGGAAAAATTGATTTAAATCTTTAAAACTGATTTTTAGTGGATAAGATTTCAATTAAGTTAAATAAGGAGGTGTCGACTAATTTCAAAATATGTCTACTAACTCGTCAAACGAAATTCTCTTTGTATAAATAAATTTAATGATTAATGGATAAATCCCGAAAATTTCATTAAAATTCAATAAATCAGTTAATTTTATATTTCATTTTTGTCAGACGATAATAGAAAATTCCTGACCCGTGAAGAAAATCCAAGAATTGGCAAGCTTTGAATTGAAGCAGATGTCTGCTGCCAAGAGACTAATCAATCATAATCATTGCCAAATTTTCCAAGAGCGTGATATAGATATAAGCGTTGATTAAACAGTATATATATATATGTATATCAGTCGTAGTGTTGAATGACGTTACTCTTGAAATCAACACTATACGATGTGAGGATTAAAAGGATTACGACGGAAGGCCAAAGTAAAATTAGCATGACTCATTATAACATGTCCGTGTTAAAATTTTAAATTTTGTTATTAGATTGTGTCAAATAATTTCTGTTTTTCTTTATCAAATTTATTCTTCAAAAACAAGGTATAATTAAATCTTAATCAATTATATGAGACTAAATCAAAAAAAATATCTGCATTTCCGTCATAACAATTACTGTGACAAGGGTACGGATAATCGACTAGTAAATTAACGATTATTTTCAATGATTTGTTGTCACTTAGCTTCCGGATATATATATATATATATATATATATATATATATATATATATATATATATATATATATATATATATATATAATAATAATAATATTAATAAACTCATGTTAAAAAGATAAAAAAATAAATGAAAACTACAGACAAAAGTTCATTTTCTCCATCAAGACATTCATTTCTGTAGTTTACTGCTACCAACAAGCAGAAACATTTTTCTCCTGATGATGGCCATGTTGGCCGAAACTAGCCGAGGAATCTAAATGAAATAATAATAATAAAAACGTAAGAATATTAATCTACAACCCAGTATGTCTGAAGATTTTAATTAATTTTTTTAATAATTTTATAACTTTCTTTGTCTTTAAGATAGAAATTATTTGTAAAAAGGATTACAAAATAAAGAAAATGTATATGTTATATTGAAATTATAATTGTGCGATGATTACATAAAAGCTATGTTATTTAGAAATTTGTTTCTCTCTCTCTCTCTCTCTCTCTCTCTCTCTCTCTCTATATATATATATATATATATATATATATATATATATATACCATAATGAGAAGTTGCATTCCATATCACGTGACGTCCGCGACGGACGCTACTTGTAAACAAACCTTTAAAAACAGTTATTTCTGATGAAAGATCGAGGTCGATCTGAAATATCAAATTACATATATATAAAAAAATATAAATAAATACTTTCATGAAAAAAACATATTTTCTTTAATTTACAACTTTTTAGTTGTTATATATATATATATATATATATATATATATATATATACAGGGTATCGATAAAGTTCGTGTGCCCTTTTAAAAATTTATAACTTTATTTGTATTTGCGATAGAAATAATTTGTAAAAATGGTTTAGAAAGAAGTAAATCTATATTTTTTAAGGTTTTATTGAAATTTTATTTTATTCACATGTCCTCCATCATTAGCAATACAAAGGGTAATACGATTTTGCAGTTCACGGAAAATATTTGCCAACTGATTTACAGTAATGTCTGAAATCACATTAGTTATTTTAGCTATACTTAAAACTTGGTACATTAAACTTTATAACATTTTTTTACATTTTTGGAACTTTATGGAAACCCTGTGTGTATATATATGTATTTATCAAAGTGTAGGAGAACGAGCAGTAAGATTACACCGTTCTAGAGCCGTAAATATTTCTAATGTAACACTACATAAGATTAACATCTATCTATCTATGTATCTATGTATCTATATATATATATATATATATATATATATATATATATATATATATATATATATATATATATATATATATGTTCGAGGTTGTAGGCTAATATTTAAAAAAAATCCATACATACTTCGTTAAAAGCAATTATGGTTATAATCTCCAAATTCCATACTGGCATTGTGTTATAATTAAACATTTCTTTCTTTCTTTTTTTAAAAAATAAAATAGATGCAGAAAAAGTGTATTCAAAAATGATATCCATAATGAAGTTTAAAATAAAACCTCATTTCAATAATGATCATTGACCGTTTTCATTAAAAGCTTTACTGGACAAAGTTAAATAACGTATTCATACAGGGTGTGATGGGTTAATTTTCGCTATTTTATATTTTTATATTTCGCGCATGCGCGTTGTTTGCTTTTGATTTTGCTGACTGCACAGTATAGTAGGGTCAGTTGGGCACCGTCTGTGATCCCAAAAAGCACCATGACGCAATTCACACCGCCAGAAATGTGGAAACGGCACACACGAACACACACATATATATATATATATATATATATATATATATATATATATATATATATATATATATATATATAAATAAATATAAAAGTGAACATAGAAGTCAACATTTAGAGGCGACAGTCTGTTTCATGCTAGATGCAATTGTCGGGCCACGAGTGTTGTTATTTTTCTCGACTATTTATAGATACGGGTCAGTGGTGCATTGTGGGTAGTCTATTATGGCGGCTATGTTACCGGAAGTCGTTTATTTGTTTATTTATTTGGGTCAAATTATTTTGCTTGTTTTTATTTATTTTTAATTTTTATCTTATATATTTATTTATTATTTTTATTTTGATCGGTGTTTTTATTAACGTAATAAAAGTTTGTTTATATAGCTTATTTAATAATTTTGTTTTTGTTTGGGAAGATAAAGCTATTTGTTGAATTTTGGGGTTGACTGTTGTGGTTTGTTCTGACTATTATTTTCGCGGGAACAGTTTTTAATTTATTTATTTGGATATATATATATATATATATGCGTGTGTGTGTGTGTGTGTGTGTGTGTGTGTGTGTGTGTGTGTGTGTCTGTGTCTGTGTGTGTGTTTATTTATTTCAGTTGAGGTCTCTGGGGAGGAAGTGTGCGTTTGTAAACCGTGACTATTACTGCTAATAATGCAAGTTATCTCAGTCACAGTGTGTTTATCTAGAAATAAATACGCTTAAATTCACCTTCATCCCTGCCAACGGCTTAGGAGTAGAATCTCAGACTGACGTCAATTCAGCAGGGTTTCGTCGATCCTATCTAGAAGCAACTGGACGTCTAGCCACACAGATATATACAGGGAAATATTCTATCTGTGGATGACAATACATATATATATATATATATATATTGTCATCCTCACATATATATATATATATATATATATATATATATATATATATATATATATATATATATATATATATATATATATATATAAAGTTACAAATCTGTTGGTATATAATCCAAGTGGATCCTACTAATATAAATATTTTTAATATAAAATATTAAAACTGATTCTGAAGAATAGCAGCTGCTGTAAACTTGGATGTGATGTGTAGGTGGTGTAATGTGAAATCGGAGAGCCGAGTTCAAGTTCCAGTCGAGTTCGCTGCATTCACTTATTCGCAAATACATTTGGGCAATCAATGAATCGAAAAGGGACATCCACACTGCCAGGATGCATTAGGTAGTAGGCCATTCCACCCCTAGGCAAGGCCCACATTCACAGGTAGAGAAGAAGAAGAAGAAGAAGAAGAAGAAGAAGAAGAAGAAGAAGAAGAAGAAGAAGAAGAAGAAATTGTGGGCTCTCCCACTGTATTCGACGTATGATGGTCAAGCAGATCAGTTCCTAGGAACCGACAGCCCGACACGAGAATATGAAATTTGATTATAGTGGTGAAGGCTTTGTGCAGAACCAACCACACTTTTTGAAGTGCCGAATACAGAGACCTGGTGCACTACGTGCCACAAGGTCCCCAAACAACCCTCCGCTGATTTGGAATTCAGAGTTGTACTTCTCCTAGACCAGTTGCCATCCAAGGCTATAGAACACATTTTTTTCTGTTATTTAGCTGGTGGAAGAAGAGGATTAATACCTTTCCCATGGGTATTAGGACGTAAGTGAATGGATAGCAATTCGGATTGAGGAATCGGAGAGCCGAGTTCGAAATATATATATATATATATATATATATATATATATATATATATATATATATATATGGCTGACATTCCCGTTGTATTCGATGCATGAGGGTCAAGCAGCTCAGTTCCTAGGAACCGACAGCCCAGACACCAGCACATATAATTTGATTATAGTGCTGAAGGCTTTGTACAGAACCAAACACACTTTTTAAAGGGCCTAATACAGAGATATGGTGTACTACGTGCCACAATGTTCCCAAACAACCCTCCGCAGGTTTTGAATTCAGAGTTGCCCTTCTCCTAAACCAGTTGCCATCCAAGGCTATAGAACCCAGTCTGTCCTGCTATTTACACATAGCTGGCGGGAGAAGAAGAGGATTAATATCTTTCCCAAGGGTATTAGCACGTAAGTGAATGTAATGGATTCGACAGGAATTCGAACTCGGATCCCGATTCCTCAATCCGAGCCGCTGTCCGCTCCTCCAACATTCCACTTAGACTGAGTAACCGCTACCATGGTTTGAACAATAAAACTATAATGTTGGAGGCAGAAATAAAAACGTAAATCTTTTATACTATGAAAAAATCAAAAAAATGAAATCTTCAGAAATGAATGTAGATTTGTCATTGAATTAAAATACACGCACGCACACACAGACGTATAAACACGCACACACACACAATTTGAATGAAATTGGAATTGAAATTGGAATCTGTCTCTTAGGACTAATTGATAAGCCATAAAAATCAGATAAAAAAATAGATAGCTAACGTAAATGAGTGCAAAGATTTTTTTCTCGTCGACACTTTTTTTTTCATATTAATTTTTTAATTAATCTCGCCATATAGTATATAATCTAGCGTATATAATTTGTGTGGCACTGATGATCAGTGGAATTATAAATTTCAAGGTTTGTCTGGTAACAACCACTGGAGAGAAGAAAAGAGTATCAACTGACATATGCGGTCATTTGAAGCAATTTTATGACTCCTGTATTTAAACTGATAAAATTTTCTAATCAGTTTAGATTTAATCCTCTTGCTGTCAACGAAGCGACAGCTATCAAACTCATAATAAATAAGCATCGCACGGACATTTTAAAGTTATGCTAGTTAATATTTGAAGATTTTTAGCATGTACGATTTTGAAAAATAAAAACAGCCAGATACTCATTCTAGATGACATATTTCAAGGCGGAAATCGGGTGTTCAGCTCATAGCGGAAGTTGCTCGCCTGAGAGGCAAAGTTCAATTACAGATACACAGCTGCTGGAGGAGTTGTCTTTGTCGACCAAAGTCGATATTCAAAGAAATTTCTATAAATTAATGAAGTCACCTACAGTGACAAAGAATGCCGGCTCGTTGCTAGGATTACTGGGTAACCGTTGGAATTAACAACGTTCAATCTATAAAGATGTTTAGAGCATGTAACGTTTGAGAATTTTAAAAGGAAACGTATGTACAGAACAAGAGAAATGGAAGCATTAAAATGGTAATAAAGGGTGTTTCATTAAGAAGGATCAAAGTCAGCAGTAAATAAATCAGTGTTATTTGTGAAAATTTATTTATTTCTCTATTGGATCATGTTATTTAAGTCATGGCAATTATGTGTGAAAAATAATATCACCTAAATGTCCACCAAATCTGAAAGAAAAAGAAAAAAAATCATCAAACACTTAAACATAATTCAGATTTAAAATACAAGTATACGAGCATTCAAAAAACTTGACAAAGAAGTATGGTTATAATAGCTATTAAATGCTTTAAAGCTGGGGTTATACTAAAATAGAATTTATTCTAACTAATAAGTATTAAATTATATGATAAAATTTGAAATTAAATTAATTTATTTTTAATTTTAATTGTATACTTGTATTTTGATTGGTCATTCCAGCTTATGTTTTTCCAGAGGTGTTGAAACAATATGGATAATTTTGTAGTGATTTTATAACATATTTATGTTATAATTTTAAAATAAATAATTATAATTATATATATATATATATATATATATATATATATATATATATATACATATATATATATATATATATATATATAAATTACCTCCTTACCTCTTTCGATTTTATTTCTTAAGAAAGTTGAACGCCAGACTTTTATATATCTTGCGAACTAATGTAACCATTTGTATCTGTCCATAATCAAATTGTCTAGGTTTTATACGCTGATAACTTTGTGTCATGACCTATATTAAAATAAAAAAATCGGTGAGTTTGAATTTAGCGTAGGTCGCATTCGATTGGTTAATTCAGGTAAAGCACATGAACCTGTTTTTAATTCAGTGTTTTTTTCTCGAGAAAAAAACAAACAAAAAAAATACTGGAAGTATTCTGCTTTTGAAATTAAATTAATCGTTCACTCGTCAATAGTTTACTATCGCCCGAGGAGACACATTTGTAGTGTCGAAACACAATTGCTAATTTGTAGCGATTTTTTGTTTTAATGTCTTAAAATAAATAATTACGCGCACACACACACACACACACACACACACACACACACACACACACACACATATATATAAACGTTATTTTGATGGGTACGTATCAAAAACGTAATAAATAAACGTTATTTTTATGCCTGAGACTTCATATATATATATATATATATATATATATATATATATATATATATGTGTGTGTGTGTGTGTGTGTGTGTGTGTGTGTGTGTGTGTGCAAAATATGTCTGTGACAAAGTATGAGAATCAGCAGCTGGTCTGAAGACACATGTTAGTGCATGGTAACCAAATAAACTCGTAGACCGTACGCAAAACTTTCGTCTGAGGGAAACAAAAATTTTCAGCTACGTGCTAACTACCGCTAAATCCCAAATTGATGTGTTGGCAATCACTATATATATATATATATATATATATATATATATATTACATTAAAAATGTCTCTCGTGGTTAATGTTATTTTTTTCATCATTAGGATCGTCGCCATCTAAACTGCTGTGGGTGATATGCCCATGGGTGAATGCTTCGAAATCAGAGAAATCCCCGGCATCTTGTCCCCGTGTCCCAGATTTGTCTGTTTTCGAATCCTTGTACTAAACCCGAGGAATCCATTATTTTTTGTCGCGTCTCCAAGTAGAGGGGAGACAGTTCCTCTTTTGGAGGCGAATTTCTTTGAGGTAGATTTGTTTTCTTAAGTTACCTTCTTTTAGTCTTGACACAAAGATGCAGGATCTACATGGCAGCAGTTGGTTGGATTTCTCAAGGCTGGTTTGAAATGATTTTTCCTTCTCCTAGACTAGTTGCCTAAACTAGACTAGTTATAGGGCCTAATCTAAGGAGGGAGAGATGGATGCCTAGCGTAAGTGAATGTAATAGACCCGACTGGAATTCGAACTCGGCTCTCCGAATCCTCACTCGGAGCCGCTATCTATTACTCCACAATGTCTCCAACCATTATTAAGGATAGAGACATTTATTAACCAGAAATTATTTCGCTAGTCGCATAAAGTGCTGAGATGAAGCAAAATTTCAAATTGTAGATTAAATAAAGCTTTATTAAACGAGTAGTACCCTGACAATGGCATGGGCACGGGACCGAGTGGTTAGAATGTCCGCATTCTGACCATGGGATCAGTGTTCGAATCTGTCGATTTGTCAGGAAGGAGACTTCCTGATGTTATTAGATTGGAAGGGTCGATCGAAAGTGTCTGAAAACCATACCACGGCTTGATTCAAGCCTTGTGACGGAACCACACACGTCATTGTGGCTTAAACCTTGTTAGCGCTGTTCAGATTGTTGATCACGCTAGATAACACACTCTTTCTCAGAAACTGAAACTGAGGTCTGCTCAGCAGAGTTGCAGTATAAACCACAGGTGGGCTCTATGGGTGTTGAATAAACACAAATGTGCCTGCCTGAGCGAGAGTCTGCGAGTCCGGGTATCCTCGAATGGTAGTAGCCAGCTATTATATATATTATATATAGAATTCGACGTATGAGGGCCAAGCAGCTCAGTTCCTAGGAACCGACAGCGCAGACACCAGCACACATGATTTGCTTATAGTGAGGAAGTTCTTTGTGCATGACCAACCACACTTTTTGAAGGGCCGAATACAGAGACCTGGTGCACTACGTGCCACAAGGTCCCCAAACCTCCGGGGGGGGGGGGCGTCGATAGCTGTGCTGGCACGAAGTCACAAGTCATCGTGGCCGAAGGGTTGAGCGTTCTGGTCTTGTTCAAATTGTTGATCACGCTAGATAACACGCTCTTTCCCAGAAACTGTAACTATGGTCTGCTCAGCATAGTTGCAGTATAAACCATAGGTGGGCTCTGTGGGCGTTAAATAAACACAAATGCACCTGGGCAAGCGTCTGCAATAGGGATTGGCTAGCCGCCCTAGTAGACGGGTATCCACGATGGCGAGTGGCCAGCTGTACCCTGAGAAGGTGAACATGGGGCAGAAATATACGATCCCATTAGAGCCATTCTAATAAAGACATGCCAGAGACCGATGCATCACTGCCAAGTGTAGACAATATGCTGACAAGTTTTTAATAAAAACCGCGCATAAGCCTGCAGCCAGTTATAAATACCTACCACAGGTTGGGTAATCTTGACCCCCCGCCCTGAGGGTCCCCGATTGAGGTTGTTCGTAAGTGTTCAGATGTAACTTCCTCATCCTCATTCTGTGACTGCCTCATCCTTCAAACTTGATATTTAGAAACAAAAGCCACATTTCTCTCAACACCCAACTGTGATGCTACCTCACTACTCCCGCCCATGAACAGAGATGTACAGTACATCGACTCCTAAGGGAACACGCCCAATTAGTTAAGGCTAGGCAACTGACAATAAAATATGTAGTATTGAGCAGGTTCTTTATTGTAGCCCATCTTAATTCTCTAAAACAAAACATGTATATGTTAACATGTTCAATTAATTAAGACCAGAAGCCATGAGAGCCATGCCTGGTTTACCATTAGAGCTTTATTATTATTATTATTATTATTATTATTATTTCCTTTGATTTCTGATGTGTACTCATTTCTTTCCGGGTCCTGCCCAGGGATCTAAGGTTAGAAATGGTATCATGACATTTTCCACTGAAAAAAAATGTACATAGACAAAGCCCTTCGTAAGGTGTGGGCTGTACTCGTGAAAACAATTTTTTGTATTTCTTTAAGGCATGGACTTCCATAAATCCCTTCAACTAGTCTACTGGGATCTTTTTCGTCGAATCCGAGGGCTCCAACTACAACAGGGATGGTTGATGTTCCCATGTGCCACATTTTTCAGATTTCGATTTCAAGGTCCTTGTATTTTGATAGCCACATCAATAAGGAGGCACCTTTTTTGTGTGCGATCCGTAATAACAATGTCTGGGCGGTTAGAATATTATTATTATTATTATTATTATTATTATTATTATTGTAATTATCATTATTATTAATAATAATAATAATAATATTATCCTTATCATTATTACCATTGTAATTATCATTATTATTATCATTATCATTATTATTTTTCCACTGACCAAAGAAAACACACACACACACACACACGCTCATATTTTACATAGATAAAGCCCTTCGTAAAGTGTGGGCTGTACTTGTGAGAACAATTTTTTGTATTTCTTTAAGGTATGGGCTTCCAGGAATCCCCTCAATGAGTCTACTGGAATCTTTTCCATCCAATCCGAGGGCTCCTTGTACAACAGGGATGGTTGATGTTCACATGTGCCAAACTTTTGAGATTTCGATTTCGAGGTCCTTGTATTTTGATAGCTTTTTGAAGATCTTCAAAGATACATAGCAGTCTGCAGGGACTGCCATATCAATAAGGAGGCATTTTCTTTGTTTGCAGTCTCTGATCACGATATCTGGGCGATTAGCTTTGATTTTTCTGTCTGTGTGTATTGTGTAGTCTCATAAAATTGTTACAGGTCCTGATATTGGTGTTCATACGGGTCTGCGTGATGTTCATTCCAATTTCTTTCAGTTTCCTTTGCGTAGAAACTAAATGAAATTCCGTGCAGATTTTCCAGTGCAGATATTGGCCCGATCTGTTATGCCGTGTTTTATATTCAGTGGGTGCCAATACCGTGCAACTTGATACAACATGATCAATTCTATTTATTATTATTATTATTATTACTAGCAGTATGGTCCGGCGTTGCCCGTGCTTGATTAAAAAATCGTATGACATACAGCAATCGCCATCACTTGACTTGAAATATTTTTGCCCTTCCTTGCCTTTAAAGGAGTGCCCTCTGCCGTGCTGATGTTGCTACATGCCTTACTTCTTGCCTATCTCTCACTGCGAATTTTTTCTAAGCTCTATACTAAACATTAAATCTGTTACGAAAAAAGAACTAAACAAAATGAACACAAAACGATCAGTTTTAAAAAAAGGACTCGTAACTGGAAAAACCGAATGAAAAAAGAATGTTAACAACAAATACTTTTTCACACCCAACCCAGTTCTGCGGAATCAGAATCAACGTTGAGTTTAAGCAAGCGAATGAGCCAATTGGAGTAAACTGCTATGCAGATTTTAATTTTTCCCACTTGTGACGAATGCAGCTATCGATTTTTTTGCATGCCAGCATGCTAGTTAACATTCGTGTCAGTCAGCTGTTGGCTCTCACGCTAGCCAATAGAATCTTCCTGCCTATTCGTGGCAGCCAGCTATAGGCTCTCACTCTGGCCAGTAGAAAATGGCCGCAAACTACATGAAAACTGCCGCAGAAGCATGAAAAAATCGATTATTTGAACTATCGATGGGAGTTGGGAAATGCAAAGTCGGTCTTGACCTGTTTGCTAACTTGGATCATGTGCATGTAAATTTAGGTGCAAATTCGTCGAAAATTGCGGCCGTGCATTCGTTACACACACACACATACACATCCTGCCTTTTATAGATAGAGATCATTGCTGCTGTTGTTGTTGTGTTTTGTCATTACTTTGCATTGTACCAGTATGCCTTTAATAAGAAAAATATGAAACAATTTTAAGTCTTATTCTATTACAAATATTTTCAAGATTTTATGCAAAACAATTGTAAAAATTTTTAAAAATTAGAAAAAATAACATTGTCCTTCGTGAAATAATTGTTTATAATTTATTCTTATGTTTTGTCACACGGTGTAAGTTTTTGCAAACACCAGGCACATTATCTGTCAAGTCAACAAGGGCCTCAGACAGACAACACTTTCCCCCAAATTTGCGCTGTGCTCAAAATAAGTCGATTTCTGGATGACTCCGTGTTGCTATGGTATTCCCAGCTGGTCAAAGAATTCACACAGTTTTATTGGGATTGTTCCCGATGCTCCAATCACTACTGGAATCACCTTGATATTCCCTTCCTGCATTCTAAACAATCTTGCCATCTTAACCTTAAAATCAGAGTAGTTTGAATTTTTCTCAATCACCTTGATTGCTATATTTCTCCCATTTGGTATGGCAACCATCAATAATATGACAGTCCCTGGCGTCTTTAACAAAATAATATCCGGGCGGCGATGGTGTATCATTCTGGCTGAGGATCATAGTCCTCAAATATTGTTGTATTTATTTATTCATTTTAAATCGGCATCACCCCCAGGAAAGGCAGTACAGAGGCTTGCAGTAAAAAAGGAAGCGTCGTCGTGAAAAATTTTAGCATTTTGTTCATTTTTTTACGGCTTATCAACCCTTTGGAGGTTATTTAAAGCCAGGAAATATTTTTATATTGTATGAATTCTTTTGAGATAATAATGATTTAGTGATACAAGGCTTACTAATTAACCCATAGACGGGGATAGAAGAGGTGGATTCACACCTATATAATATAAAGAAACCATAACGGGAGATGGAACACGGTTCTCCGATTTCCAATTCCGAGCCATTATTCATTCCACCACCCGCACATTTAAACTTACTGCACGTGGAATTCCCAAACGGTCACCCATCAAGGTAGTGACTAGGCTCGACGTTGCTTAACCTCGGTGATCGTACAGGAACAGGAGTTTCAACGGGATAAGCCCTTCGTTATTTGAAGAATATGCATTCGCAGAAGCTTTAATCAATTTGTATTAGCAATCACCACAAGCATCATCATCAGCAGCATTATTATTTTTTGTATGAACAATAGCAGTAAATAGAATAGTAGCAGTAGTAGCAGTAGTAGTAATATTATTATTATTAGTAGTAGTAGTAACAGGAAGAGAATTTCATTTTATTGAATAATGAATGAATAGATGATGTGATTTTCCAGCCATATCAAGTAGTGCGTGCATTTGGCGTCGACTGTGTGCAAAGTTCACAAAAGATGAATGGAATGAGGAGAAAGGAAAAAAAAAAAAAAAGAAACGAGAAAGAAGAAAAACAACGGGAGAAGGCGAGAAAAGAAAAAGAAGACGAGAGTTTGGCTTTTCTTTTTTCTTTTTCTTTTTCTTTTTTTTTTGATACATTTTTATTTTTATTTTTTTTAATGGCGTGCAATATTGCGGAGCCCGAGGCGAGCACAAAGACCAAACCTAGACGCGGGTGAGCAGAACCAGGTTTTAGAAATGAGGCGAACGGGTCCCGAAACATTAGAAATGGGAAAGGAAAAAAAAAAAATTAGCCTGAGGTGGATGCGTATTATTGAATATTCATAAGCTGTAATATACAACGGGTGTTGTAAAGGAGAAAAGAAAGGGGTATTCAATAGGGAAGAGAGATAGGTAGACGGATAGACAGATAAATAGAGAGGGAATGACAGAGAAAGCAAAGGGAGATGAAACTGGATCGATGCAGCCCTGAATCGCCCGGATCTTGGATATATTACGTTCTTGTTATAGACATTAATGCCCTTCACAGATTTCTGTCTTACGTACATTTTTAAAAACCCAGACATTGATACGAAGCTCTCACTGGGAAGAAAGACCATTGTAGCCTGCTTTTCTAGATAGATCGAACGGTTGCTAATCGATTAGGCAGTGGGAATTCAACAGAAAGCGAAATACCTTTTGGGAAGTCAATTAGGTACTATCAATACATATTAAACGTTGTTTCGTTGAGATAAGAACGGGAAATATTATCTATCTATCTATCTATCTATCTAGATAGATAGATAGATAGATAGCTATCAATTTTTTCGTATCTATCTATCTATCTATCTATCTATCTATCTATCTATCTATCTATCTATCTATCTCCTTCAATTGTTCGTATCAAACCTATCTATCTATCTATCTATCTATCTATCTATCTATCTATCTAAATTTTCTTATCTATCTTTCTCAATTTTTTCATATATATCTATCAAAATTTTTTCGTATCTATCTACCTAAATTTTTTCGTATCTATCTATCTATCTATCTATCTATCTATCTATCTATCTATCTATCTTAATTTTTTCGATCTATCTCAATTTTTTCGTATCTATCTATCTATCTATCTATCTATCTATCTATCTATCTACCTCCTTCAATTTTTCGTATCAAACCTATCTATCTATATATCTATCTCAATTTTTCGTATCTATCTCAAATTTTCGTACCTATCTATCTAACTATCTATCTATCTATCTATCTACCTACCTACCTACCTACCTACCTAATTTTTTTCGTATCTATCTATCTATCTATCTATCTATCTAAATTTTTTCGTATCTATCTTTCTATCGATCACAACTTTTTGTATCTATCTCAATTTTTTTGAATCTATCACAATTTTTCATATCTATCTATTTATCTATGTAAAAGTACAAATACATATATATATGTGTATTTGTGTGCATAAAATAAGTATGTTTATAAGTAAGAAATAGAGAAAAAGGGATGAATATTTGCAGAAATCCGTGATTTATATTAATGAATTCATCACTCATTCTTTCTCTCCCTCATCATTCTCGCTCTTCCTCTCACTCCACACACACACACACACACACACACACACACACATATATATATGAATGAAAAATTATAACATTAATTTAATATTTTAAAACTAGTGCTCGCTTAAATTCAGAATTTGAAATTTGTAATTTTTAATCTTTAATTGAGGGGTTTTGATTTGGTTTTGAATAAAAAAAAAACTCATTATTTCGCAATGAACACCATCACCTGAAAAGACACCAAAAGTGTTGAAACAAAATGGCTATTTTTGTAGTGATATTATAACATGCTTATGTCATAATTTTTGAATAAATATTATTTGCTCTATTTTGTATTGAGCAGTTTTTAAAACGATATATTTTTGGGTTATCGGAATATTATTCCATCTCTACCAACCCTGTATTCGCATATATATAATAATGTTGAAAGCAAGGTGCTTTTTGGCAGGACAAACACACACACACACACACACACACACACACACACATATACACATATATATATATATATATATATATATATATATACATGACGATTGCGCCAGCATGAAATAGCCTGTCGCCTCTGAGTGTTGAATTCAATATTCACTTTTAAATTTATACTTACATACGCTCTATCTCTGATATTGAGCACTTTATCCCATAAATACAACACACCTTAAATCTAGATTTCTTTATACATACATATATATATATATATATATATATATATATATATATATATATATGTATGTATGCATGTATATATATATATATATATATATATGTATGCATGTATGTATATGTATGTATATATGTATATATATATATGTATGTATATATATTTATATATATATATATATATATATATATATATATATATATATATATATATATATGTGTATGAAGAAATGCAAATATATATATGAAGAAATTTCTATCGATGGACATTTCGTTAACGTCTGTTTTCATTTCTGACATCCAAATCGATTTTAATTTCATTCGTAACTTTTTAAAATGAGTACACAAAACGAAGTGCATGAAACTGTCGCTTTTATTCATATGTATTGAGTATCGTATGCAAGTGTGTTTGTGTGGTTATGTACGTGTGCGTGCATATTATCGTTTGACTTCACGAACGAAACACTAGTAACGCCCTTCCGACATACATTGCGGAAAATGAATATCCAAGACTCCAGTGTTGGAAATTTTTAAGCTGAATATATATATATATATATATATATATATTTTTTTTTTTCTTACCTTTTCAATGAAATATATATGTATGTATGTATTTATCTATGTGTGTGTGTCTGTGTGTGTGTGTAGAAAATAAGTGTAGTTAAAATTATTTCCAGTCTGTATGGCCGTAGTGTTAGCGGCATGTCCTGTCAAAAAGCACCTTGCTTGCAACATTACTGTGCCATGTGAGAGATATTCCTTAACGAATCATCTCTCTTAAGGCAGACAGACAGTCAGACGGGCCAAAAAATAGAGAGTCATATGTGTTGGGGCGTGCGTCTTTACGTATTCATCTCTCCCTCTTCCTTTTTCTCTCTCTCTATCTATCTATCTATATATATATATATATATATATATATATATATATATATATATATATATATATATATTATGAAATGGACAAAGTCCGACAATTATTTAAGACATTCTTATGTTTAACATTGTTTTTATAGATACAAGTATTTAAGTAAATGCTCTGTTTATAATAAACAGTATTAAATAACATTTACCGCCTGAATGTCCGAGAATTTTTTATAGAACGAATATTTTCTATGAAAATTTCTCGGACATTCAAGCCGGTAAATGTTGTTTAATACTGTTTATTATAAACAGGCCATTTACTTAAATACATGTATCTATAAAAACAATGTTAAACATAAAAATGTCTTTAAATATATATATATATATATATATATATATATATATATATATATATATATATATATATATATAAATACTTACATATATATATATATATATATATAAATACATGCATACATGTATATATATATATAAATACACATATATATATATAAATACATATATGTATTATATATATACATGTAAATTTATATATATATACATTTATATACTCATATATATATATATATATAAATACATGTATATATATGAATACATATATGTATTATATATATACATATAAATATATATATATAAATGTATATATATATTATATATATACATGTAAATTTATATATATATACATTTACATACTCATATATATATATATATATATATATATATATATATATATATATATATATATATATATATATATATATATAAAAGTGAACATAGAAGTCAACACTTAGAGGCGACAGTCTGTTTCATGCTAGATGCAATCATGGCCCGACGATTGCACTAGCATGAAACAGACTGTCGCCTCTAAGTGTTGACTTCTATGTTCACTTTTATATTTACACACGCTCTATCTCTGATATTGAGCACTTTATCCCTTAAATATAGCACATATATATTCACATTTATATTTACACATATATATATATTTATCCCGTAAATATAGACAGATGGGCCCCAAAATTTCTTCGTATGATTACCTCTTTATAATATAATATATATACTGCACTATTTAAGATGTGTATGAAAAAAGAACAGTTCTCTTTCTAATTGAATAACTCAAAGGATTTTTCAATGATTCTGACGACAAATGATGTCAAGATGGCTAAACGTCTTACCTGAAAAACATATAATTATATACACACACTTTTCACACACACACACACACACACACATATACATATATATATATATATATATATATATATATATATATATATATATATATATTGTCATCCAGAGACAGACTGTTTCTCTGTATCACAGCTCATCAGTGTGGCTAGACGTCCGCTTGCCTCTAACTAGAATTGAAACCCATCTGAATTGGCGTCAGTTGGAGATTCTACCCCTAAGCTGTTGGCGCACGTCAGGAATGAATCTGAATTTAATCGTATTTATTTTTAGATAAACACACAGTGACTGAGAGAACTCAACTCGCTTTACCGAAGAGTCTTGCATTATTAACCATAAAAGTCACTGTTTACAAACCCACACTTCCTCCCCAGAGAGCTCAACCGAAATAAATTTTTCTGTTGGCATATATATTGTCCTCCCACTGTATATATATATATATATATATATATATGTATATATATATATATTCGAACCGCGGTGTATATATATATATATATATATATATATATATATATATATATATATACAGCGGGTACTCGTTTTAAGGTGGAGATCCCTTTCTACGGCGTGACGTACCTATATAAGCACCCACGAGTCTACCGCGGGCCTTCTGTTTCTATGAGCAACGCTTAAGCGTAATTACTGTCCTTAATAACGAATAGGTTTTCTGAAAATAAATTCAGGCTCTTAAATAGGTTTCCTGAATAATAGATGCAATCTCTGCGAAATTCCGACAAGAAATTTAAATTTAATTTTATTCTTTACTACACACACACCTATACATGCATACATACATATATATATATATCCATTTCAATATATATATATATATATTGAAATGGATTAAGTCCGAAAATAATTCAATATATTTTCTGTTTATACGTTATTTTTATAGATACAATTTATCTAAGTAAATGTTGATTTTTGAACAAACAGTATTAATTACGTTTACCGGCCAGAATGTTCGAGAAATTTCGTAGAAAATATGCATTCTCCAACAGGAATCGAACCTGTGTTTCTATATGGAAACCGTCATTTGATCCGACGCGCTATACCATTCAGCCACAGAGAAGCGTCGGGTTAGCAAAGTCCCAATTACTGTTTATAAACACGCAATCTTCGACGATCTTTCCCGAACGATCATATCTGCTCACGAAATGTAATTTAACATAAACAATGACAACATATTATGAAATGGATTAAGTGCGACAATTATTTAATATGTTTTCTGTGTATACCTTATTTTAATAGATACAATTTATTTAAATAAATGCTGTTTTTTCTTTTTTAAATTAAACAGTATTAATTACATTTACCGGCCTGAATTGTCAGACAATCAATTTCATATGTTGTCATTGTTTACGTTAAGAGAACTCTCTCGAACATTCAGCCCGGTAAATGTAAAGCAAATTGTCCATTTCTTAGATTAAGCTTTGAACTGTTGTATCTCAGAAATGATTAAAGATATCTTACTGGAATACACCGAGGTTTTTATAAAACTGACTTTTTGAACAATGAGAATGTAGCTCTAATTTGAAATAATGATCGCTCTTTTTACCTGTTTTTACCTCCTGATCCAGTTTTTTCTCTACTGTTCCCTCTTTTCTTAGACTTGTTCACCGTTCTCTTGAGAGTTAGTACAATTACTGGATGCCTGAATGACCTTTTCCTCTCACCATTGCTCATTTGGGAAGACATCGTGGGGCTGACACAAGACGATTTTAAACTGTTCTCTTTCTAGTTGAATAACTCAAAGGATTTTTCAATGATTCTGACGACAAATGATGTCAAGATGGCTAAACGTCTTATCTAAAAAAATAAGAAAAAGAAACTCAATTTGTGTGATGGATAATTATCCTATACTGTTACACTATTTGGACAATTTTGCTGTTACAACCGGCATATATATAGAAAGACATTTGGGTCACTAACACAAAAAAGAGAA
>OZ038492.1:83454810-83474810 GCA_964036315.1 Acanthosepion esculentum | reverse complement strand
TTTTAAAGGTGCATTAAACTACAAATCACTCGATGAATATTGTGATTCTTGTTTTTAAAAATTATAACCTGTATAAGTTCTTTCTTTAATACGCAAGTACTTTCAACTGTACATTCAGCCATCTTCAGGCATGGAAATTATTTTGTTTTTGGAAAAATTCAGATAGCATCCGGTACGTGCAGATTTTCGGGATAACAACTGAGACATTACTCTACTTATTGAAGAATTTAGTTCATGCCACATTGACTGATAAACTCATACAACAAAAAATTCTCAAATTGCCATATTAATAAAAAAGATGCACTCTCTTAAATTTTCAAAAAATTCAACCTTTGCGTTCCGACTGCACGCTCCAAAAGATTGTATCCGTTAACAATAACACATTAAAAACAAATTCGATTAGCATTTAATTTTGTTGTCTCGGAACTAAAATAAAATAAATAATAAGGTTATAAAAAAAAATTCAAAATTTATTCACTTTCGTTTATTAGACATTAAATTACATCACATCGCATCTTCCATAATTTATCATGACTTCCTGTTAGTCTGATGTATAATTCATGAGCGTTGTTAATGTCAAAATTTCGGAGACTTTTTTTTACTTCCGTTTATAAATACTTACAAAATAAAATCCGTACATTTGCCTTGATAATGTCCATCAGAAGACGACACGCTTCGGATAAGATAATTTTTCCTTTTGTCTTCATACATATTGTACTTTTACAGATATATTTTTAGTTGCATCTGAATTTTATACATATACACACACACTCGCGCGAGCATCCCCCTACACACACACAAACATACACACACACACACACAATAGCACACACACACAATAGCACACACACTGACGCACACACATACATATAGTAATAAAATAAATTAGCCCCCTTAACTATTATAAATCTGTACTCAGACATTTTTTTTAATTCCCCGGCAGTTTTTTGGTGAACACTTCTTTTTTTCACATTTAGAAATATTTTTCTCACACACACACACACACACACACACACACACACACACACACACACACACACACACACACACACACACACACACATATATATATATATATATATATATATATATATATACACACACACACACACATATATATATATATATTACATTGAAATGCATTAAATATTTTCTCATATATACGTATATATATATATATATATATATATATACATATGTATATATATACATATATATATATATATATACATATATATATATACATATACATATATACATATATATATACATATATATATATATATATATATATATATATATATATATTATAAACTGTTACATTGAAATGCATTTTTGTCATGGTAACTTGCATGTTTAAATGTAACAGTTTATAATAAATATCTATTGCTCTACTCTTGTAGCTAGACCATTTTTAAATTAATGTCATGAACGTTTGAATTTATATTCTTTTCGTTCTTTTACACTTGGATTGCATATATATATATATGTATATATATATATATATATATATATATATATATATATATATATATAGTTTATTTTATGTTATATTTATAGGTAACAGTGTACAATATCAGAAACAAAGCGTGGACATTGCTATGAATACCGAGTGATTACCGCCTGTTTCATGCTTGAACGAAATTTTCAGGCCATACTGAATATATATATATATATATATATATATATATATATATATATATATATATATATATATATATATAAATGATGGTACTCGCTTGCAAAAACCTTGGAAATTTCGACTTGTAGTAGAACAAACCAGTACCCAAGGAAAAATTAGGAATAAAAAAATGAGAACCATGAACATGAAACAGAGGCGAAAACAATCGTCCAGTGTTCAAGCTCAAAGTTCAAAGAAAAAATCCCCCAAAACGAGTAAAGACAACTCTGTAATATGCTCGATACACGAAGTAGAGCAAGCCTAAAATAAACCTAATGAGCCAGGCAAAACTACTTGGGTTTCACCTAAACGGATCGTCAGGATTGCCCTGATGATCCCTTTAGGTGAAACCTAGGTAGGTTTGCCTGGCTCATTAGACTTAACTGATATATATATATATATATATATATATATATATATATATATATATATGGCGGGACCGCCACCCCTAGCGCCACCAGCAGCGTTTGCCACCAGGCATGGTATTGTAATGAAATAAATAAACGATTGTTCCTCGTTGCAGCTTCTATCCGTAATGAAAGTTCCTGAACGCTTTTGCCGTTATTGACGCTCTCGTAAAAATCGTTATAGACGACCACGCAAATATTTCACTCGCGCATGTTAGGTCGTGATGTTGCGCGCGTTTATATATATATATATATATATATATATATATATATATATATATATATATATATATATATATATATATAAGGCTCAAACAGAAAATATTATTTTACACTCCTCCCACCAAATGACTGAACCAAGACATGACGCTACAATCATCTCATAAATGGCAAGATTACCTATAAGAGAATGTAGTTCTTAGGCGACCAATATAAGTATTTGTTTTTTAGGATTAAATTTCCCAAAGGGCATGAAAACTCATAGACAACATTATTTTGTTTTTTTGTTTTTCACACAAGTATGATTTTTGAGGTCCCGTGTTTTGATTAGATGTTTTAACATTTGTTATGACAAATGATAAATTTCAGTGAATTTTCTGAATCATTTCACCCCAAGCAAGGCGATAAAGCCACTAAGATGCAAGGGCGTTATAGGGAGTGAAAGAGAATGGGGAACTTTAGGGAGGAGAAAGGTAAATAAATAAATAAAGAAAAAAGTAATTCAAGAAAACAGAAAATGGCTATTGGCGTTGCATGTAATTCTTTGAAAATTGTATGTGACGGGGAAACAAGTAACCGGAATCGAGTGCCACAGGCGCGATGTGCGAGAAAAGTTACATCAAACTAATTCAACAGCAAACCGGTGAGACCTAACTGCCAATCTAGTAGTACGTTTAAATTCATGCAGTCAAGGTCCCAAGGAAGGAAGCTCATTAGAACAATTTCCATGGAAATATCTATAGAACAGACACGGTTGTGGGAAAGTGACTGAAGTCGAGATGCCAGATCAGGACTGATAACATTACAGACTCCTCTTTTTATTTTGTCGCGAATCATATATATATATATATATATATGTATATATATATATATATATATATATATATATATATATTGATAATATTGGTGGTAAATAAACAAATACATATGCAATCATATATCTAAAATATATAAATATACATACATACATACATACATACATACACATACATATATATATGTATAAAAAAATAACTCCAAGAGGATAGAATCCAGGTAGAACTCAATGTCCAGGACTCTCATACATACACTCTCAGTAAATTTTATTTTTTATTCCCGAAGTGGTTTTTTTTCTGTTTTCTTTTTGAATTTGTAGGTCTGATAAATTGGATCGTATTTACGATTCCAATGGAATAAATTATGGCCATGGAATATTAGTGTTTAAGCCTTTTTATTATATATATATATATATATATATATATATATATATATATATATATATATATATATATATATCAGGAAAACCAGATCAGATCAAACAGTAATATTCAATGCACGGACAAATATAAACGTGCAGAATTGATTCTGGAGAGAAAAACTGCCCGGCACGACACAGTGAACCAACTTCCTTAGTTGCACACCTAACAATTGATTCAATATAATCATTCCACTTCATATAAGCATAAAACATGAGACCAAGAAGGCGCAATGAGTTGCTTCCTGGAGGTTGGCATCAGGAGACGCACGTGTTTTGGGCAGCACATGGCCTCCATATACCATCGAAGAGGTCACTCCAGTCTCCCCACCAAATGACTGAATATTGACCAAACAGGGCACTACCGCCATCTCATAAGTAGCAAGATAATCTATGAGAGAATGTAGTTACCAATGTAAGACAATATAAGGCAAATGTTGTTTTCTTAGATAACCAAAAGATTGCAGTTTTGTTTTGGAGGTGTTCCAATTTACATGTCATTTCTTGCCCCAGTTAACAACTGATTGGAGGTTAGTTTTGAGATCAGCTACGAGTCTCATTTTATCGGACCCGTCGAACTTACTGTTAAGACAAGAAAAAATCATTGTGTCATCAACATGCATACCGAATTGGGAACTTATGACGTCATGAAGTTCGTTGATGAGGATGAGAAACACAGAAGATCCAAAGACATCGAAGAAAGGGATTCTATTTTTAATATTAGGTTCATTAATATAGAACAGTGTGTTCTTCAAAGAGTTCTATAAGTTTCTTTTTTATTTTGTCTAAGTTTTTCATCAATATGAATATGCATGCAAGTCCTGTAGATTTCCCTCAGGGGTATAGGACCAGAGCTACCCCATGCTGATGCGGTTTCCGTAGCACGTAGCTTTTGACGGGATGGAGTTGCTAGCTACACGGACTTCCGGTATTGAATCCAGATTTGTACTTCTCCTAGACTGGTTACCGATCAAAACGAGTGATCTTAGTACACGCTGTTTGGTGGAGAAGCACTGGATTGATATCTTTCCGAGGTTGTTCGCAAAAGCGAACCGGGTAGACTTGGCTGGATTTTGAATTCGGTATCTTAATCCCAGTTAGCGCACTAATAGCCGCCACGCACATCCACTGTTAATATATCCAGCATACGTCATAAGTTTAAAAAATTGAATAGAGTTGGATTGATATCTTCTTAAGTAGTCTTTGCTGGATTTTTAACTCGATACGTTATTCCCATTGTTAATATATCGAGCAAACGTCGTAATTTTAAAAAAATAAATAGAGAGAGAGAGATCTTTTTTCAAGCATAGAGGATGTTATTTTAAAAATGAGTTGAAAAAATTTAATATATTCGTTGTCAGGCGCTGGCAAATTTTGTAACCCCTAAACGGATTAAAACTGAGCTCACTTGTATGTGACAAACGTGCCTATATTAGAAATATGGCGTCCCAAAAATGGCAGGATGGCACTAATAAAATTTGTCTCCGTGGCTCCGTCCGTGACAACGGAAATGGTCGAATGTACACGAATCAAAGACTTGATGAAGTTTTAAAATGTGTGTGTAAGTGTGTGCGTGTGTAACCAAAGGAGAAAAAAAAATTCGAGGACTCGATTCAGCCCAAGAAGTTCTTCATTAGTAATTTAGTTTTGTCGATGGGGTTTTATAGTCAGTCATATATATATATATATATATATATATATATATATATATATATATATATATATATATATATATATATATATATTATTGCTATACGTTATTGATATAGACACAAATATTCAAGTAAGTGCTCTGTTTATAATAAATAAATATATTTGTATATTGTATATATATACAATACATATAAAATATCAAAATATTAAACTATAAATATATATATATATATATATATATATATATATATAGTTGTATATTTAGGCAGCAATCCTTCTTTTATGCAAGTTTCATTAAAAACGACAGACAAGGTACCACGGTTAAGTTTTTTATTTAATCTTTCTTGTGTACGAACAAGAGCTTTCTTTGCTGGACGGTTAGCACGTTGTGGCTTTGTTCGTAGTTAATATTGTTAAGGGTAGATATTAACTACGAACAAAGCCACAACGTGCTAACCGTATTTGGAAATTAAAACACTACTACTACACACTAAGTCATATACATAATGCACACACTCAATTAAGCTGAAAAATCAAATCATCCTTGATAATGGCTAAAGGTATAGCCGAAAGGGCTCGGAAAAATAAAACATTTGGACAGTTCTTACACACCCTTTGTCCAGCAAAGAAAGCTCTTGTTCGTACACAAGAACAATTAAATAAAAAACTTAACCGTAGTACCTTGTCTGTCGTTTTTAATGAAACTTGCATATATATATATATATATATATATATATATATATATATATATATATATATATATATATATATTAACTTAAAACTTTAAGGCTCCATTAGTTATAATTTATTTCACCAGAGAATTTAATTTTATTAAATATATATATATATATATATATATATATATATATATATATATATATATATATATATATATATATATATATATATGTATATATATTTAAAATATAAAATATATATTTATATTTAGAGGAAGATATATATTTATAAAAATATTGTTTAAAATTTATGTATCTATATGATTTTATAAAAGATTTAAACATTAATATATATGAAAATATTAATATATATATATATATATATATATACATGCATATAATATCAAATTTTATATATGTATACATATATTGACAGAGATATATATTTAGAAAGTCTGCTTACATCGTAAAATCTATATACACCAATACAAATATATTCCTACTATTTAAAAACTCAATATGGAGCGTTTGTTCACATGAACAGAGTGGGTATAGAAATCAATAGCTATATACATACATACATATATATATATATATATATATATATATATATATAGATAGATAGATAGATAGATAGATAGATAGATAGATATGAAGAGAAATAAATAGATGCATAGACGTATAGATATGAGCCGTTTTAGATAGATAGATATGAAGTGAAAGAATTAGATAGATGCATAGACATATAGATATGAGCCGTTTTAGATAGATAGATAGATAGATAATGATCAGATCGAGATAGATTTGTTCTGAGATAGATAGATAGATATGAAGAGATAGATAGATAGATAGATAGATAGATATGAAGAGATAAAATAGATAGATACATAGATGGATATGAACAGTTTTAGATAGATAGATAGATAGATAGATAGATAGATATGAAGAGATAGAAATAGATAGATAGATAGATGGATATGAACAGTTTTAGATAGATAGATAGATAGATAGATAGATAGATAGATAGATATGAAGAGATAGAAATAGATAGATAGATAGATGGATATGAACAGTTTTAGATATATAGATAGATAGATAGATAGATATGAAGAGATAGAAATAGATAGATAGATAGATGGATATGAACAGTTTTAGATAGATAGATAGATAGATATAGAGATAGACAGGAAGGAACAGAATGAGATAGATAGATAGATAGATAGATAGATAGATAGATAGATAGATAGATAGATAGATAGATAGATAGATGTGTATAATTTTACATTGTAAATCAAACATGTTCAACGACCCTCCATTCTAATTACATCGTACTGGTTTATATGAAACTAAACTTTTTCTAGGCTATAAATATGTATTATCTATTTGGGCTTTATGGTGGTTGCAAATCTAACGCCTTTAAGCCAGTTGCTCGGAGATGTTCATCAGAAGATAAAGATTCCTCCAATCTTGATGTTTGGCTTCAAGTACTGAAAGAAAGATACCATTTTTTTTTTTTCTGAAGGCGACCAAGTTTGAATTAATGGCGTCTGGAGTTATATGAAAATAAATAGAGAGAAAAACAAAGGAATAAAAAACACGATGGTGATGTTAATTCGAATCAACATGAAAAGGTTTTTAAAATATTATTTATTTATGTATGTTATTTCGATGTTCCCGGAGTGGATACCTATTCTTATTATGCGTGAATTTTATTTCCTAATTTTATACGGTTAGCTCGTGAGTTTCACAAAACCATAATACTGTGAAAAGCTCGTCTCTTGTGCTAATGGTTCCACTATGGGACCCGGGTTCGAATTTCACTATGGTCGACTTATTGATAATATTGTCTTGAGGAGATGATCATAGTGTGCGGTACAGTTGGAAAGTGCACAGTTTGGCAAAATACACATCCTGAAGAAAGAAAGAAAAAAGAAAGAAAGAAGAAAAAAAGAAAGAAAGGAAAGAAGAAAGAAAGGAAAGAAGAAAAAAGAAAGAAAGGAAAGAAGAAAAAAAGAAAGAAAGGAAAGAAGAAAAAAGAAAGAAAGGAAAGAAGAAAAAAAGAAAGAAAGGAAAGAAGAAAAAAAGATAGGAAAGAAAGAAGAGAAAAGATAGGAAAGAAAGAAGAGAAAAGATAGGAAAGAAAGAAGAGAAAAGATAGGAAAGAAAGAATGAAAAGAAAGAAAGAAAGAAAGAAGGGGCGAAAAGAAAAAGAAAGAAAAGAAAGAAGGAACGTGAAGAAAGAAAAGAAACGGAAAGAAAAGAAAGAAAGAATGAAAAGAAAAGAAAGAAAGAAAGAAAGAAAAGAAAGAAAGAGAAGAAAGAAGGAACGAAAAGAAAGAAAAGAAACGGAAAGAAAAAGAAAGACAGAATGAAAAGAAAAGAAAGAAGGAACAAAAAGAAAGAAAACGAAACGGTAAGAAAAGAAAGAAAGAAAGAAAAAACATAGGGAAGAAAGAATGAAAAGAAAGGAAAGTAAGAAAGAAAAGAAAGAAAGCAAAGAAGGAAGGAACGAAAAGAAAGGAAGGAAACGGAAAGAAAAGAAAAAAGAAAGAAAATAAAGAAAGAATGAAAAAAGAAAGAAAAGAAACAAAGAAAGAATGAAAAGAAAGAATGAAAAGAAAAGATAGAAGGAATGAAAAGAAAGGAAAGAAAGAAAGAGAGAAAGAAAGAAAAGAAAGAAGGAACGAAAAGAAAGTAAGAAAGAAAGAAAGCAAAGAAGAGAAAGAATAGAAAGAAAGTAATGAAAGAAGAGATGAAAAGAAAGAATATTAAAAAAGAAAGAATAGAAAAAAAGAAAGAATGAAAGAGCGAGTGCATTTATCACCATCACTTTTCAATTTGTGTAAAATTATGCTCCCACTATCCTTCTCCCTTTCATACCCTATATATTTCTCTCTGCCTCTCTTTCTTTCTCTCTTTGGACGTAGAAGATCATGTCTTCAATTCTTGTCCCCGCAATCACTTGTTCAAAATTCTCAAGTAGATTATCAACTCTTTCTTTTTTTCTCTTGTCTTTAGCGTGTCTTATGAGTATTCATTTCTCTAAGCCTTCTGTACTCATCAGATATCACAAACATTTCAACTGTCTTTTTCTGACTGTAATCAACCATGAATTTCTTACATAAGTCATGACAAAATTTTAATTTCTAAGCAATACACAGCTCTACCGCTACTTCTATGGAAAGTGCTCGGACGAACTACATTCCCTAGTCCCGCCAAGGCAAACCTACACGGCAAGGATACGCCATGCCATTTACATAGTAGCAAAGCGCCTACATCCCTTCCGTATTTGTTGTAACCTGGGGAAGGTTACTGAATAGAATAATGTTGATAACGAACGATAATACTTAGGACACGAACAACGCATATAAGATTCGCCAGCGGTGCGTAAAAGCAGTAGTCAACTGCTAGAAATGTGTCAAGTGAATTCCACAATGAATCTCCAACTGCAGGATATCTACCAGCCTCACCTTACTTTTTCTAAATCTCTTGTAATTAAAGAATAACAGTTATTACTTCTAAATCTGTTTTAATTAAAGAAGAACAGTTATTACTTTTTCTAAATCTGTTTTAATTAAAGAAGAATAGGTATTACTTTTTTCTTAATCTCTTGTAATTAAAGAAGAACAGATATTACTTCTAATCTGTTTTAATCAAAGAAGAAGAGGTATTACCTTTTCTAAATCCGTGTTAATTAAAGAAGAACAGTTATTACTTTTTTCTAAATCTGTGTTAATTAAAGAAAATAGGTATTACTTTTTTCTTCATCTCTGGTAATTAAAAAGAACAGGTATTATTGTTCTAAATATGTTTTAATTAAAGAAGAAGAAGTATTACTTCTTTCTAAATCTGTGTTAATTAAAGAAGAACAGTTATTACTTTTTCGAAATCCATTTTAATTAAAGAAGAATAGGTATTACTTTTTTCTTAATCTCTTGTAAATAAAGAACAGGTATTACTTTTTCTAAATCTGATTTCATTAAAGAAGAATAGGTATTACTTTTTTCTAAATCTGTGTTAATTAAAGTGTTGTGGATTCCGAGATGAATCCGATATCAATGAATAACAAACGCCAGGAATGCATAAGGAAAATAAATATATTAACGTAATAATACAAACTGGTAATACGGGTTAGTAGATCCAGGAATGCAGGTTAGTAGCAATAATATATATACAGTCTTGGTATTGAAGTATCGCGGTATGACTCCTTACTGAGTCTAGGTCCTCGTGACTGTGACTCTTGTGCTACCCTCCTCTAATGCTACTCTCCGGGTATTCACTGGCGGTACTATATGTATACCTTGGGTTTAGTCCATTTATGTAAAAAGAGGAGACCCCTTAACACCCCCTCTTTAAATCCCTTTTAGGGGGAGTTAATATCTTTTCCTTTCTCTTATGGTCGACAATTAGAGGCACTGTAAATTTTCTCTTCCTGCTAGTCCTTCCAATTTCTGTGTCTTCTTGCGGTCTTTGAATCTCAAAAACTTCAAAGATCGCCTCCATCGATTCGTCATTTTCTGCGGGTGACGAGCTTGGCTCTTCAATCCGTCTTTTTTGTATTTGGTCAATATGTTTTCTGTGGGTAAATTTGTCGCCTTTTGTGTACATCACGTTTCCTAGTCTGTTAATTATTGTATTTGGTTTCTCATAAACCAAATTGTTACTGAAATAGACCCATTCTTGTTTGAATGATCTCTCGAGCACTGTTGGTGTATACCGGGTTTTATTTATTTTTTTCCTTCGTCCTCTGAGTAAATTCATCCTTTTTCGCTTCTTTTCTTATCTCTCGCAAGGTCACACGTAGTTCCTTTACTGCCTTGTATAACTCTTTACTGTTTTCATCTGTGGTAGCCAATGACGCGTTTCGCTTCTTTTTACATACTGGTTGGACATTTTTTTCAATTCAATTCTCGCTTCACCCTTACAAAACGAGCTGATAGCTGAATCCCATACGTCGAACTCCAGTCTGTACCAACTAGATTTTCTGTATCTTTCATTACGTATATCTTGAGTTTTTTTCTTTTCCCGTGAAATTTAACATTTACGATTATTTCTCCTTCGAATTTTATACACTTTCCTCTCACTAACTTCGCAATTTTTTGTGTATGTAACATGGTTGGTCTGTTAAGCTTTTTCCATGTCTGTAGGTTAATTATCGTTAGATCAGAACCCGAGTCTAGATGGAATTTTATCTTTTTATTTAAGATTTCAAGTTGCACATATTTCCTTATGTTGGTATTGTCTTCGTCATGCATCCTACTAGCTCTTATCCTACTAGTAGCTTTTTTATTCCTACATTGGGATGCCTTGTGCCCCATTTTTCCACACACAAGACAATTTTTATATTTAAAACGGCAATCCTTATTCCAGTGTAGTCCTCCACATCGATAACATGCAGATGGGGGGGGGGTATATTTGCTTCGATTTTCGTCATAATTTGTCCTATATGTGGTATTTTTTCCCTTATTATAGAATTTTTCTTTTCTTTCCGGAGAGGGTGAAGAACGTAAACTTTTGTTTAACTTACGTATATGTGAAATTCCTGACTCCTCAATGTTCTTCAAGTATTTCTTTATACTCAGGCATTTTTGGCAATCTTCCGATACTTGTTGTAGTGTTAGTCCAGGTTCATTTTGTAGTTTTGAAAGCATTCTTTTGCGCATTTCATTATCTTTTGCTGAGACTAACCCTTGAACAAAGATGAGTCACTTGAAATTGTCCGGTGTTAATTCTGCCAACTTGAAGTCGTCGCAATGTTTATTAACGATTGCGTCAAACGTGGAATAGTCCTCATTTTCGCCCTTTTCCAGGTTAAGACATTTCCACCTCTTGTGAAAGAGTGACGTTTTTGGACTAAAAAGCTCTGTAAGACATGTAACTGCTTCGTCAAACGCTAATTCGTTCGTCTTTTTTGGCAGAATGTAATCCACAAATTTTGTGTATTCGCCTGTTCCTAATTTTCTGAGCAACAGACGTAGCTTCTTTGCTTCTGCCCAGTTTTGACAATCGATGTTAAAGATGTTTTCGTGGCGTCTAAAATAATCCCCGAAATATTTATCCTCTTCTAGAGAGTATTTGAAAGTTTCTATCGTATTCCACACTGCGTCTTGGGAAAAAAGTCACCTCTTTTTAAATATTTTGTTGTTTGTTACCCGCTACCTTTAATATAAGTTCCTGCGTTTGTAATAATTGTTTTTGACATTTTTCTTCCATTCTTTCTTGGAATTGTAATTGCTGTTCGTTTTGTCTTTCTTGGAGTTGTAATTGGTGTTCATTTTGGTATTTTACAAGTTCTACTAAAATACTTTTAAAATCCTCCATGATAAGAGTCTTACAAAAAACTCGATTTTCCGTGTTTTAATCCTCGTAAGTCGCCAAGTTGATGGGGATACTGGCAAAAACGGCAATTTTTTTCTTTTTGTGTGAGTTCGAATATCTTGTCGCCAATTTTTTGTCGACGAGGGAAAATATTTTTTTTTCCTTCCCGTGTGAGTTCGATATACTCGTCGCCAATTTGTTGTCGACGAGACAGAATTTTTCTTTGATCTTCCCGTGTGAGTTCAAATACCACGTCGCCAATTTGTTGTCGACGAGAGAGAATTTTTTCTTGTTCTTCCCGTGTGAGTTCGAATTCCTCGTCGCCAATTTGTTGTGGATTCCGAGATGAATCCGATATCAATAAATAACAAACGCCAGGAATGCATAAGGGAAATAAATGTATTAACGTAATAATACAAACTGGTAATACGGGTTAGTAGATCCAGGAATGCGGGTTAATAGCAATAATATATATATACAGTCTTGGTATTGAAGTATCGCGGTAGGACTCCTTACTGAGTCTAGGTGCTGTGACGGTGACTCTTGTGCTACCCTCCTCTAATACTACACTCCGGGTATTCACTGGCGGTAGTATATGTATACCTTGGGTGAGTCCATTTATGTAAAAAGGGGAGACCCCTTAACATAAAGAAAAACAGTTATTACTTTTTCTAAATCTGTTTTAATTAAAAAAAAGAGGTATTACTTTTTTTCTAAATCTGTGTTAATTAAAGAAGATCAGTTATTACTTTTTCTAAATCTGTTTTAATTAAAGATAAATAGGTATTACTTTTTTCTTCATCTCTGGTAATTAAAAAAGAACAGGTATTATTGTTCTAAATCTGTTTTAATTAAAGAAGAAGAAGTATTACTTTTTTCTAAATCTGTTTTAAGTAAAGAAGAATAGGTATTACTTTTTTCTTAATCTCTTGTAATTAAAGAAGAACAGATATTACTTCTTCTAATCTGTTTTAATCAAAGAAGAAGAGGTATTACCTTTTTTTCTAAATCTGTGTTAATTAAAGAAGAACAGTTATCACTTTTTCTAAATCTGTTTTAATTAAAGAATAGGTATTACTTTGTTTCTTAATCTCTTGTAATTAAAGAAGGATAAGTATTACTTCTTCTAAATTTGTTTTAATTAATGAAGATGAGTTATTACTTTTTTCTAAATCTGCGTTAATTAAAGAAGAACCGTTATTACTTTTTTCTAAATCTGTTGTAATTACGAAGTGCACTTATTAATTTTTGACTAACCATCGTACAATATTTGCGAAGGAAGATTATATGTTAATGACGGTACTTGGAAGCCTGAAATTTTTCTCTTCCTTTTCGTATCCTTTGATTGTTACTATTTCTAAATCTGTTTGGGTTTAAGAAGAACATAATTTTTCTTTTTTTTACCGACCATCGTATATTATCACAGCAGGGATATTTATCATATAACTAGATTTTATATTTATGATGATGTTTTTCGTTTTACTTCTGCCTTTTTTATTCTGCTGTCGTTATGAATTAATATTTCATTTCCCATCCTCCACTTTCCTTACAGAGTAGAGCAGACTATATTCATCCGGAAGCCGAGCTCCTTTACCATTACGCTCTCTATCTAATAACAGATTTTATCGATTCGACCGAAAAAAACTCTGTTGCTAGTTTTGTGGCCACGGTCTTTAGAGAAGAGCTTGAATATGAATTGAATAAATTAGTCTCCCACTGACGTCTCCACTTCTTTCATGTTCTTAATACTTATTTCACCCCAGGCAAGACGATAAAGTCACTCGGATGGGTTACAATGTGTGAAAGAGAATAAAAAAAGTAAGAAAAGGACAATAAAAGAACAGGAAAAATAAAACAGGGTTCGAGAATAAGGCGATTAAGGTGGCATTTAATATTTTTAACAGTTTTTGTAACCTAAGGAAAGTTACTGAATAGAATAATCAAACGAAGGTTGGCAATGAACGATAATACTTAGGACAAGAACAACACGTATAAGATTCGCCAGCGGCGCGTAGAATTAAAAACTAGAAGTGAGTCAAGTGAATTCCACAGTGAATATCCAACTGCAGGATATCCACCAACCGCCCCACGCTGTCAGATATGGCACAAGGCCGAATTTAATGTGGGCTATCCGAGCCCGTATGCTCGGGCAAAAATTCCCCGTAGACTCCGTATAAAACGGTATAGGGTAGCTGTTTCCCGAAACGAGACATTGCCTTTCAATATAGCCTCGTCTGGAGATCCTCTCTACCCGGAGGCAGAAAGTTTGACCAGCAGAGCTGGAGACGAATCTCCAACTGCAGCCTAACATACAGTATTTACTATTGTATTTATTTGAATGGGGACACACCCATTATCATCCGTAGGTAAACTACAACAGTATGTGCAAGTGAATCAAGAAATCGGGAGTTCCACAGTTGGGAAATGCGAGAAATGAAACTGTATAAATTAGAAATGTCGGTTGCATTGAGCTAGTCCAATAGTAAAACAGTGAAACCTAACTGCCAATCTAGCAGCACACTTAAATTCATGCACTCGAGACACGAAGAAAAAATGATCATGAGAACAGTCGCCATTAAAATATTTGTAGAAAGACAAGAGAGAAGGCACGTCTCGTCGGTTGGGAAAGTGACTAAAGTCGAGGTGCCAGGTCAGAATCGATTCCATTACAGACCCTTCTTTGAATTTTGACAAGAATCTCGATTTATATAATAGAAGCACCATGCCAGATATAGCGGCAGGATTCAATGCACTGACAAATGATAGATGTATAAATGTGCAAGGTGGATTCTGACGGGAAAGATTTTCTGGTATGACAGATAATTCGGTTGGAGTTGAAGCCGTCGGATTGATTGGAAATGGCTCCGATGGATCCAGTGAAGGGATTCCTGGTGACACAAGCCTTAAATACAAAAAAATAAAAAAATGTCCTCACAAGTACAGCTCACACATTGCAAAGAGCTTTATTGCCAAGAGCTCTCGGTAACCGATTATGTTCATACCAGTTTCTTGCAGTTTACTTCCCGTAAAAGTTACATATGTTCCAGTGCAGATCTTAGCTCACTCTGTCATGCCGTGTTTTATATTCAGTGGGTGATTATTATTGTTGTTATACTACTACTACTACTACTACTACTACTACTACTACTACTAACCCACAAGTTGTCGTTGCCGTAGTTGAGCGTGCTGGCCTTGTTCAAATTGTTGATCATGCTACATAACACGCTCTCTCCCAGAAACTGTAACTACGGTCAACTCAGAATAGTTGAAGTATAAACCACAGATGGGCTCTGTGGGTGTTGAATAAACACAAATGCGCATGAGCAAGCGTCTGCAATAGGGATTGGCTAGCCGCGCTAGTAGACTGGTATCCGAGAATACGTGTGGCCAGCTATACATACATACATACATACATACATACATACTACTACTACTACTACTACTACTACTACTACTACTACAATTCTTAGAGAAGAGCGCGATTTAAGAAAAGATATTTTTTGTTTTCTTAAATCGCGCTTCGTTGTAAAATTAGTGTGGAAAAATATTGGAAGTGTGACGTCATTCATTTTGTTTATTATTATTATTATTATTATTGTTATTGTTAATTCGGTTATTGCAGAATGAAAGAGTTCCACATCAACAGAGTGACGCTGGGATACAAATATACTACGCCCAATATACCCATCATGTTCACCAGGTCTGATAAGAGTATACCGCGCACATTTATCGCAGCCAAGTACACATGTTATGGTGTCAGGTTTTGATTAAACCATTTAATAACCTTCGCGGAAGGGCCTTAGTTCGATATGCATTCAACTCGAGTAACCCAGTCCGCTAAGTCGGTTTTGTTTGGGAGTGTTCCCAAGTATCCAGATGTGACTTCCAAGTCAATTTGACAGAACAGAAAACAACTTATTTAGGAGAAAATGTATAGTAAGTGCTTTAATTGCTAGATCATCCACAGTAAATTTACGTAAAATTTCTTACAACATTTCACCTTACTTCTAGGCAACGTCGATGGAGGCGTTAAACAGACAGTCACCAGTGTTAATTCTCATGTGCACACTGTCTATATCTATAAACGCACTGTCTCCTACACTGAGCCCTTTTCTCTCATAAATATAGCAAATTGTATGTGTGTATATATATATATATATATATATATATATATATATATATATATATATATATATATATTTCCCCTTCCTTTTCATTCTGCCACGACTACTTAATGAATTAAATTCCCTTCTATCTCTACATGTAAATTCTAGAAGATATTTTATGAAAATTTCCAAAGAACGGAAGTGGAGAATATTTTGTTTCGATAACTGTATTTCTGAATCAATTTTTTTAGTAACACCTGATGAGAGGTTTAAAAAAGGTTTTCCCTTTTTTTAACGTTGAAACAAAAATGTACAATTTTGTAGTGGATATGTGCATGTTCTAATGTAACACTGCATAAGATAAATAAATATTTACGGCTCTACTTTGTGTATTGAGCACTGTTTTAAAATTAATGTTCTGAACGCTGTAACTCTACTGTTCGTTCTTCTACACTTTGATATATATATATATATATATATATATATATATATATATATATATAACGTCACACATTATGAAATGGACAAAGTCCGACAATTATTTAAAGACGTTTCATAATGTGTGACGTCATTTGTTTACATTTGATACGCCATGAGCAGTTATTAATGTACGTGAGAAATTCATGGAAGATTGAAGTTTATAAGCAGTAAATTCGACCTTGCCAACCGAACGATCCTCAGTGGCCGAAACGGTTAAGACACGTCAGGCCATATGACGGTTCCGTATAGGATACAGGTTCAAATCCTGTCGGAGGACGAATATTTTGTATGAAAATTTCTCGGACATTCAGGCCGGTAAATGTTATTAAATACTGTTTATTATAAACAGAGCATTTACTTAAATACTTGTATCTATAAAAAAGAATGTTAAGCATAAAAATGTCTTTATATATATATATATATATATATATATACACGCATGTGTATGTGTATATATATATATATATATATATAGGCAGAAAATCCTCTTTTGGGCATATCTGATTGAATAAATTGCAGACATTATATCGGCTAATTTTAACAAAATCCGTTCATACTCATGAATAACATTGGAAGAAGATCGAAAGTACTTGAGAAATGAAAATAAAATAAATTTAAGCACCTATAGCACATTTTTCTCATCCTTTAATATCAATACACGGAAGGTTATTCGTGAGTATGAACGGATTTTGTTAAAAATAGGCAGATATAATGTCTGTAATTTATTCAATCAGGCACACATACCCACACACACCCACACACTCATACACACACACTCACACACATATACATATTGTCATCCACAGACAGACTGTTTCGCTGTATCACAGGAATACAGGTAATAAATCCGTTCATATATGATCCAAGCGAATTCTAATAATGGAGTATTGCTGCCATATATGGTCTTGAGCCCCTTCTGTTTGCCTCGGGGTCCTTGATAAGATCCAGAAACGGGTATGCAACGTAATTGGCCCTGATCTGTCATTTCGTCTGCAGTCGCTCTCTCACAGACGCGCCGTCGCCTCGCTCTGTCTTTTTTACAAATACTTTCATGGTAATTGCTCCGATGAGCTGCTTTCGCTGGTTCCCAGGCTTCATGAATTCAAGCGTCCTACGAGGCTGGCATCACGCTCCCACCCTTTCACTGTTGAAACTGTTAAATGTAGACGTCTCTTCTACTCCAATAGCTTCATAACTCGCGCCTCTCGCCTGTGGAACTCCCTTCCTTATTCCTGTTTCCCTGACAACTATAATGTCCAACTATTCAAATGTAACGTCAATCGACATCTCCAGTTGCCTTGATCTATCCACTATCCTTCTCCACATCCTTTCCTCTTTCACTCCTACCTGCTCTCGCTCCAAATCTTCTGTAACCCCTTGCCTTGATCTATCCACTACCCTTCTCCACATCCTTTCCTCTAACACTCCTATCTACTCTCTCTCCAAATCTTTTGTAACCCCTTGCCTTGATCTATCCACTATCCTTCTCCACATCCTTTCCTCTTTCACTCCTATCTGTTCTCGCTCCAAATCTTCTGTAACCCTTTGCCTTGATCCATCCACTATCCTTCTCCACATCCTTACCTCTAACACTCCTATCTGCTCTCGCTCCAAATCTTCTGTAACCCCTTGCGTGCTAGTAGCTTCCAGCCTTGCTTGGGGTGAAAAGCTTAAAAAGAGAAAATAAATAAAAAATATTAAAACTGATCCACAAAAAGAGCTCAGTGTATTTATTATAACAAAGCCTAGAAATTACATAACAGAAAAATCCAACATTGTCACATGAGTAGAGATTATTTCAACTAACGCCACTATGCGTTTGCTTTATTTAACTCAAATGGTGGACTGTATTCAGTGTCGGAACTAGAGATTTAAAATTTAATATTTAAAAAAGACAACAGTTGATAAAAAATGATACAGAGCGAATCCATAACAATAGTAGACAACACAAACTGCCCGAGTGGTGGTAAGGCGAGGGTGGATCTTGTCTGGCATAAATGGAAAGAAGCTTAACAAATTTAACCCAGATATTAACCGTAACACCCCAAGTTGTGGTTATAAGAAAGATGAAGTGATACTAAAGAAAGGCCGCAAAAAAGAAGTTTTATAATATGGAATTATTAATTATTAATTATATATTAAAAAAAAACTGTTACCACTCAAAATTAACAAAATATGCTTACAAATAAAATATATGATTAACAATAACTCGCTTTTAGATCATTTAGATTAAGAAAAGAAATTTTAAAAAATGATTAAAAATAAAATTAAAATTAAATAATAACCAATTAAATTTTTTAAGATAATATAAATTATTAAGAATACCAACAATACACAGAATATTTGAAAAAACAAAAAACTTTAAAAAAAAATTATATATATATATATATATATATATATATATTATGAGATGGACAAAGTCCGACAATTGTTTTTTAAGACTTTTTTTATGTTTATACGTTCTTTTTATAGATACAAATATTTAAGTAAATGCTCTGTTTACAGTATTAGCAACATTTATCGGTCTGAATGTCAGAGAAATTTTCATAGAAAATATGCGTCCACCGACAGGAATCGAATCTGTCTCCGATCCGAACCGTCATATAGCCTGACTGAAGAGCTTTCAGTTAGCAAGGTCGATTTTACTGTTTTTAAACATAATTCTCTATGATTTTCTCTCATACGTTCATATCTGCTCAATGCGAACCCAAATGTAAACAAATGACGTCACACATTATGAAATGGACAATGTCCGACAATTATTTTGAGACATTTTTCATTTCATAATGTGTGACGTCATTTGTTCGCATTTGGATTCGCATTGAGCAGATATGAATGTATGAGAGAATATCATAGAGAATTGTGTTTAAAAACAGTAAAATCGACCTTGCTAACCGAACGCTCCTCTGTGGCCCAATCGGTTAACGCACGTCAGGCTATATGACGGTTCCGTATCGGATACAGGTTCGATTCCTGTCGGAGGACGTAATACTCTATGAAAACTTCTAAGACATTCAGACCGGTAAGTGTAAAATACTGTTTATTATAAACAAAGCATTTACTTAAATATTTGTATCTATAAAAAGAACGTATATACATAAAAATGGCTTAATATATATATATAGAGAGAAAGAGAGAGGGAGAGAGAGAGAGAGAGAGAGAAAAATACAGAATGCGATGGGTAAATTGTCGCTATTTTATATGTGTAATTTCGCACATGCGCTT